>JARYGA010027659.1:0-600000 GCA_030545235.1 Helianthus tuberosus | reverse complement strand
CCCATTCCCAAAAGAAGAAGAACGTGTCTTACGGTTGTTCTTACAAGGAATTCTGGTCCTGTAAACCAATAGAATTCTCGGGCAATGAAGATCGTATTGCAGCTCTACGCTGGATAGAGAAGACTGAGGCTGTTCTAAAAATAAGTAAATGTTTAGAAGAAGACAAAATAATGTTTGCTTCTAATCTATTTAAGAACTCAGCCTTAGAATGGTGGAACATTATCCTCCAATCAAGAGGAAGTGATAAAGTTTACAACATGGAATGGGAGGAATTTAAGAATATGGTAGAAAGGAAATTATGCCCTCCTAATGAAAAGGAACAGATAGCTAATAAGTTCCTAAACTTAAGAATGACCGAGGTAGATAGTAAGGGATACACTAAATTATTCTTCGAATATGCTAGAATAGTGCCGACCCTTGCTTCACCTGAACCAGTATTGATCTCCCGTTATATCTGGGGATTAATCGGAGAAATTAAACATGTAGTCAAGGCAGCTAGACCTCAAACTATAGAAGAAGTTGTAGAACTAGCAAATACCTTGACAGATGAATTAATCCGTACTAGAGAAGAAGAACAGAGGAGAAACCGAACCCAAAGGCTTACTCAAGAATTCCGTTCTGGGAATTACAACCGTAGGAATATGGGTTTTACCTCTGCACCTTTCTGCAAGGTATGCAAGAAAAAGCATTCGGGAAAATGCTCTACTCTTTGCAATTTCTGCAAGATGCCAGGACACAAGGAAGAAGATTGCAGGATAAAATCCAGTAATGGACTATGCTATAACTGTGGAGAAAAAGGCCACATTAAGACAAACTGTCCGAAATTGGCTCCAGCTGTGAACAACAGGAACACTAAAAATGCCAGAGCATTCGTTCTAACTGCAGATGAAGCCAAAATGATTCCAGACGTGATAGCTGGTACGTTTTTAGTTAATGATGTCTTTGCTAAGGTATTATTTGACTCTGGTGCAAACCAAAGTTTTATCAATACTTCGTTTTGCAAACTTCTAAATCAGTCATTAACTAAACTACCACAAGAATGTCTAGTAGAGACAGCTAATGGAGAAACTGTTAGGATTTCTGAAATCTTGCAGGGAGCAAGAATAGAAATTTTAAATCAAAAGTTTATGGCAAACCTTTACCCAATGAATCTGGCAGGATTTGATATTGTGTTAGGAATGGATTGGTTAATAGTCAATAAAGCCAGTATTTTATGTAATCAAAAGTCAATCCAAGTAAATTCACTAAAAGGTAAAACGATCACAATAAAAGGAGATAAGCCCTCTAGGTCCACAAAATTCATCTCTGTGATGAAAACTGCAAGTTATATAAGAAAAGGTTCTATAGTGTATTTGATTTCCATAATCACTAACACTAAAGGAAAAGAACTAAAAGACATTCCAGTAGTATCCCAGTTTTCAGATGTCTTTCCAGAAGAATTACCAGGACTACCACCATACAGAGAAGTTGAATTCAGAATTCACCTACTGCCTGGAAAAACACCAATTGCCAAAGCACCTTACCGTTTGGCACCCGCCGAAATGCAGGAATTGAAGAAACAACTAGATGAATTGTTGAAAAAAGGATTCATACAGCCAAGTTCGTCGCCATGGGGAGCGCCGATACTGTTCATTAAAAAGAAGGATGGATCGATGCGTATGTGCATTGATTATCGTGAATTGAACAAAGTCACGATTAAGAATCGGTACCCATTACCGAGAATCAATGATCTGTTCGATCAACTGCAAGGAGCTCGATTTTTCTCTAAAATCGATTTAAGGTCATGATATCATCAATTAAAGGTACAGGAAGAGGACATTCCTAAGACCGCATTCAGAACAAGGTATGGTCATTATAAATTTACTGTCATGCCATTCGGTTTAACCAATGCCCTAGCCGCATTTATGGATATGATGAACCGAATATGTAAGCCAATATTTGGATAAATTCATAATCGTCTTCATAGATGATATTTTAATTTACTCTAAGAGAAAAGAGGATCATGCAAAGCATTTGCACGCACTTTTAAGTTTATTAAGAAAAGAAAAGCTTTATGCTAAATTTTCTAAGTGCGAGTTTTGGTTAGAATAGGTACAATTTCTTGGACACTTAGTTAATCATGAAGGAATTCATGTGGATCCTATAAAGATCGAGGCGATTACCAAATGGAAAACCCCTGAGTCACCAACCGAGGTTAGAAGTTTCTTAGGATTGGCCGGATATTATAGAAGGTTTATTCGAGATTTTTCTAGAATAGCCATTCCTTTAACTAAATTAACCTGTAAATCTATTAAGTTTGAATGGGGACCAAAACAAGAAAAAGCTTTTAGAATTCTTAAGCAAAGATTAACTAATACACCCATACTAGCATTACCAGAAGGAACTGAAGACTTTGTAGTCTATTGTGATGCTTCTAAGTTAGGTTATGGATGTATATTGATGCAACGTCAAAAGGTTATAGCTTACGCATCTAGACAACTTAAGAATCATGAAGAGAATTATTCAACCCATGATCTAGAGTTAGGAGCTATAATTTTTGCCCTTAAAATTTGGAGACATTACCTTTATGGTAGTAAGTTTACCATATTCACTGATCATAAGAGTTTAAGGTATGTTTTCGGGCAAAATGAGTTGAATATGAGAAAAAGACGCTGGATGGAGATGCTTAGTGACTATGATTGTGATATCCAGTATCATGAAGGAAAAGCAAATGTAGTGGCAGATGCTTTAAGTCGAAAGTATCATGAAAATCCAAAAAGGGTACGTTCTCTTAAATTAAATCTACAAGTAGATTTAAATGATCAAATAAGAAAAGCACAAGAATCAGAAATCAAGGAAGATGCTGAAAAACTAAAAGGTATGGTTAAGGAATTAGAACAAGGAACAGATGGAATTTGGAGATTCCATAAGAAGAGAATGTGGATACATAAATTAGGAAATTTACGTCATCGTATATTAGAAGAAGCCCATAAGCCTAAGTACACGATGCATCCAGGAAATGATAAAATGTACCAGGATTTAAGGAAAAATTTCTGGTGGATAGGAATGAAAAAGGACATAGCAGCCTATGTTTCTAAATGTTTAACTTGTTCACAAGTTAAAGCTGAACATCAGAAACCCTCAGGTTTGTTACAGCAATTAGAAATGCCAGTGTGGAAATGGGAATTAATAACAATGGATTTTGTTACCAAATTACCCAAAACAAGGAAAGGTAATGATACAATCTGGGTGATTGTAGATAGGTTAACCAAGTCAGCTCATTTCCTACCATTGAAGGAAACTTTCAGTATGGAACAATTAGCCAAATTGTATGTAAATGAAATCGTTTCATTACATGGAATTCCTTTATCAATCGTTTCTGATAGAGATAGCCGCTTTACCTCTCATTTTTGGTCAAGTTTCTAAAAGGTCATGGGAACCAAGTTAAATCTGAGCACAGCTTATCATCCTCAAACAGACGGACAAAGTGAAAGGACGATTCAGACAATGGAGGACATGCTTAGAGCTTGTGTAATTGATTTCGGAGGTAATTGGGACGATCACTTACCTTTAATAGAATTTTCTTATAATAATAGTTATCACACAAGTATCAATGCTGCACCATTCGAAGCACTCTATGGACGAAAGTGCCGAACCCCAGTCTGTTGGGCAGAAATTAGGGAAAAACAACTATCTGGACCTGAGATAGTGCAAGAAACAACCGATAAGATTATTCAAGTCAAGGAACGACTAAAAGCAGCACGTGATCGACAAAAGAGTTATGCTGATAACCGACGCAAACCATTAGAATTTCAAGTAGGAGATAAAGTATTATTGAAGGTCTCTCCTTGGAAAGGAATAGTAAGATTCATCAAAAGAGGAAAACAAAGTCCCAGGTATATTGGACCTTTTGAGATTATTAGAAGAATAGGACCTGTAGCCTATCAGCTACAACTGCCAGAGGAAATGGCAGGGATACATGATGTATTTCATGTATCTAATCTCAAGAAATGTTTAGCAGATAAATCGCTAATAGTACCTCTTCAAGATATAGAGGTAAATGAACAACTCAAGTTTGTAGAAAGGCCTCTACAGATCGAAGACAGGAAAGTCAAGAACCTCAAGCATAAGAGATTAGTTCTGGTCAAAGTGAAGTGGGACTCCAAAAGAGGACCTGAGTATACATGGGAGCTTGAATCTAAAATGCAAAGAAAATATCCACACTTGTTCCAGTAGATCTCGAGGACGAGCTCTAAAACAAGGTGGGGAGAATGTAACAATCCTCAAATAAAACCAACACTCTCAAATATTTCTGACATCCTAATATATTTTAAAATGTCCCAAAATACACCCCATACGCGAATACGGGCCTCAAATATATTAAATAGTATTTAAAATAAATAAAAATTGAAATCTTGGGGTGAGGCGGGCCGCGTAGACCCACCCCAACCCTTTACGCGGGCGGTATAGAGGTTTAAATCAGATTTCGTTGAATTATAAGTTGAGGCGGGCCGCGTGAACCCCACCTCAATCTTACGCGGGCCGCGTGAGATCAAGAAACATGGCGCAGCCCGGTGATGACACGTGTCATCATCGTGGCGAGGCTAGATCATGACCGGGACAAGCTACGCGTTAACCCAGCTTTGACACGGGCCGCGTAAGCCTTGTGCTTGTGTTACACGGGCCGCGAGAGAACCGAGATCAGGCACTATATAAGAAAGCAACAGGTTTTCGTTTTCTGTCGTTCATTTCTTTCGTTCTCAATCACAATTTCTGAATAATAGAAGTAATACGCGGGTATTATACCCCTTAATTAGCGAAGTTCTGCTCCGTTGTAAGTATTATAACCCCTGGATACGTATTAGATACGCTGTCCGATTGATCTAGGGTTCCGTAATGGCTGTCGTGGTTCTGCCCGACGTAGTCATTGGAATGCCGTCTCGGGGAGGGTATTGCTAATGTTAAATTGGGTTATTAATACTAACGCGTGTACATTTGTGTAAATTATAGATTATCACCCCGGAAACTCTTACGGAAAACCTAAGACAGCAATGTGAGTTGATCCACTTTTTGTAAACCTTTTTATTAATTGTTTTACAAAACCTTAAATACTTTTCCATGCGAATAACAGTTATTGAGTATTTGTAAGAATACAATTATGATGAGTATGTTGGGGTTTTGTATACAAAATTTGTTACCACCTGGTCCAGGAGTAACATGTCCACAAGTCGGGTTTGACAGTACCATGGATGTTAATTGTTATGTCTTGTAAACAAATATAATTACGGGATCGCCCTCAATACTGTACACTGGGACTTTTTATTTAAACTTGATTAAACTGGGATTCACTTACCAGTATTTCCCACTGACAAATGTTTTTAAAACGCATTTCAGGTAACAAACTGTGAAAGCTAAATAGAAGCCAGCTGGACAGCACTGAAGGCTTGGAAAAGTGGCAATAAAGTTACCTAAAAATAAAATAGATGTTTTTATTAAATAAGTAGGATTTATTCCTATGAAAAAGCGTGTACTATGAACTTGGGTTTATCCCATTTGTTTAATATTATGAAAATGTGGTATTTTACTCTGATAAACATTTCCTAACTACGGTCCTGATGAAAATTTCCGCTGCCAAATTAGACAACACACGATACCACCCAAACTGGCTCGCGGCCGCCCATTCCCCGGGAACCAGGGATTGGGGGTTGCGACACACCGCCGCCGCCAAAGCAGCAGCCGCCTCCCGAACCGCCGAGGCGAAGAAGATCAGGTGCACGGATGTCCGTGCGGAGAGGGGATTTTCACTTCAGCACCCCTCAACACTCCAGTGGCAGCCACTACCCGCCACTATATGAAGACCCGCAGATGGGTGGGCCTTCAAACCCCGTTTCTGAGGTCGACTCTCCGCCAGTCGCACCACCACCACCACACATGGGTTATGATAACCCAATTCCCTCTTACGCCAGTGCAGCGGCGTATAACCCTTTTGAGCAGCCAGCTTATCCTGGCTACAAATACTATAATGCCCCCGATGTTGACCCGTATCTCGTAGCGGCAAACTACAATGTTCTTCATCCTAAAGGACCCTTTCAAGCTTCATACCAAACAGGGTACCCAGCCTATGGGTATCAATACCCACCACCTCCTCAACCTCTGCAGCAGCAGCAGCCGCAGCCGCCAGAGATCCAACCACCGCAGCAGCAGGAGATCATTCAGAGGTTGAACCAGGTGGAACGTGATATTCAGGTGGAGCGTAGAAGCCGTCGGGGTCTACTTAAGGGTTTGGCTGATTTAATCAAGGGGAAGAACAGAAGGGATTATTGAAATTCCTTATTATTTGTTTTGTAATTTTAATTTTCAATTAAGTCCCTGTGTGGACATTTATTTATGTACTAGTCCCTGTAAGGACTTGTATTTTCATTTTAGCCCCTGCGTGGGCAAGTTATTTATGTAAAAGTCCCGTTTATGGCATCTATGTACTCTTTTTAAATTTAGTGGAATGTTTTAATTTTAAAATTTCATTTGTCATCACATGTATGAATATAATATATGAAATAAATCAAATATCATTTCTTTTCGTAATTAATCTGCCATTAATTATTAAATGAAATCTTAAAGGTAAAAACCTAGCCCATGTGTCATTCTAAGACAGGGCCATGATGGTAGTCCCTTTTAAGATTCAAATCCTTGTTAACATCTCAGAACATGTTAACACTCCTGGTAAATGTGATTCGATAAAATCACACAAGTCATCCTTATATTTGATTTTTCCAATTCCTTTTTCTCTAATTATTATTTAACATCCATTAGTGATGAAGTGCCTACGGACCACACTTATTATCTTATAAGACAAAAAGACAGTTGTAGTCTACGACTCCCTGTCAAGAAAAGGTAATGAACTATGTTCAAGCCTTAATGCCTCGATCCTATAAGATCATGGCTTATAATTTAAAGATGTCCTTGTGACTAGGTCTTTTGTATGCCACCCTATTATCCTTAATAGTTTATAACTGGGATGAAATATAATAAAAATTTAAATGAATTAAATTAACCAATATGGCTTAAAATTTCCATGGTTAATGAATTACCATAAATGACAATACCATAATAGACTTCTGAATAAACCATTGTCAATATTTTATGTAACAATCAAGCTACATGACTGGATTAGATGAGGTTAACAGCCACCCGAGGGAGAATAATGATACTACCAGAGTTAATGTAGCTAGTGCAGAACTGCAGGCATTAATAGATAATGTCGTTACTCGAGCTCTTGACAGACAGTTTAATGAATTAAGTGGTACTCGCATCAGAACTCAGTCTGTACCACATTCAAAACCACCCTCCAAGACTCATACAGCTCGCAAGAGCGATTCTCGTCACTCATCGAACCAAAGGAGTGTCCCGTCTGAGAAGGTTGTGCTTAATCAAGAGCCACGTGTTAAAACCTGTTCATATAAGTATTTCGTCTCCTGCAAACCCAGAGACTTCACAGGGGAGAAAGGAGCCATTGATTGCATGGCGTGGCTAGATGAGATGGATACAATGGTTGATATTAGTGGATGTGCAGAGCAGGACATTGTGAAGTTTGTTTCACAATCATTCAAAGGTGAAGCTTTAGCTTGGTGGAGATCGTTAATCCAAGCTACTGGAAAGATTCCATTGTATAATCTGACATGGGATCAGTTTGTTGCGTTAATCAAAGAAAATTTATGTCCTCAACATGAAGTTGAGAAGATTGAGACTGATTTCTTGACATTGGTCATGAAGAACTTAGACTGTCAGGCATACCTTACCAGTTTCAACACCATGTCTCGATTGGTTCCATACTTGGTCACGCCAGAACCGAAACGTATAGCTCGTTTTATTGGAGGTCTAGCTCCAGAAACTAAAGCAAGTGTGAAAGCATCTAGACCTACCACATTCAGGTATGTGGCTGATTTATCGTTATCTCTTACTCTCGATGTGGTCAGGCAGAGATCACTTAAGAATTCTGACGAGGGGAAAAGGAAACGTGAGGCTGAGAACTCACGTCGTTCTGATAAGAAACATAAAGGGAACTCAGATCACAAGAAGAGTTCAGGGTTTAAAAAGGATAACCATCAACCGGGTGAGAAACCCAAGTGCAAGACCTGCCAGAAACATCATTTCGAGAAGTGTAGACTCGAGTCAAGATCGCAGTCACAGTCAAAGTCTATTGCGTGTGGGATCTGCAAGTCCAAGGAACATAAGACATTGGATTGCAAAAAGATGAAGGACGCAACCTGTTACGGTTGCAACGAGAAAGGGCACATTAAGACCAACTGCCCCAAATATGCAAAGAAGCCTGAGGAAGTTAAAAAGACCAATGCTCGGGTCTTTCAGATGAATGCTCAGGAGGCCATTCAGAATGATAATGTGATAACAGGTACCTTTCTTATCAATGATGTTTATGCTAGAGTGTTGTTTGATTCGGGTGCAGACAAGTCTTTTATGGATAATAAGTTTTGTAAGTTATTAAATCTGCCTGTTAAGACTCTAAGCATAAAGTATGAAGTAGAATTGGCTGACGGAACTTTAGAGACTGCTTCAACCATGTTAGATGGATGTTTTATATCCATTAGGAACCACTTTTTTCCACTTTCTTTGCTTCCTTTAAAATTGGCAGGATTTGACATAGTAATAGGCATGGATTGGTTATCTCATAACCAAGCTCAGATCGTTTGTGACAAGAAGCAAGTGGTTATCAAGACTCCTTATGGTGATCCGTTAACAATACAAGGAGATACTCAGTACGAGTTACCTAAGCAAGTGTCCTTGCTTAAGGCGTCAAAGTGTATGAAGAAAGGTTGTGTCATTTATATGGCACGGGTAACCATTGATGAACCAAAGCCCAAGATCGAAGACCTCCGTGTTATTTCGGAATATCCAGAAGGATTCCCTGAAGAGCTACCTGGCTTACCTCAAGACAGGCAAGTGGAATTTAGGATTGATATTATTCCTGGAGTAGCACCAATTGCAAGAGCACCTTATCGGTTGGCACCAACTGAGATGAAAGAGTTAAGGACTCAATTGGATAATTTATTGGCAAAAGATTTTATTCGACCTAGCTCGTCCCCTTGGGGAGCACCGATCCTCTTTGTGAAAAAGAAGGATGGCTCGATGCGTCTATGCATCGATTATCGTGAATTGAATAAAGTGACGATCAAGAACAGATATCCGCTACCCAGGATCGATGATATATTCTATTAGCTTCAAGGAGCAAGTTATTTCTCCAAGATTGATTTAAGGTCAGGTTACCATCAACTGAAGGTCAGAGATGAAGATGTGCATAAGACTGCATTTAGAACTCGTTATGGTCATTATGAGTTCTTAGTGATGCCTTTCGGCTCACTAATGCGCCCGCAGCGTTCATGGATCTCATGAATCGCATTTGCAACCCATACTTGGAAAAGCTTGTCATTGTCTTCATTGATGACATTCTTATCTACTCGAAGAATCAAGCCGATCATCAAAGACATCTTCGGTGTATCCTTAAACTACTACAGCAAGAGAAGCTCTACGCCAAGTTTTCTAAATGCGAGTTTTGGCTTCGGGAAGTCCAATTTCTTGGACATGTGGTGAGCGAGCGTGGTATCCAGGTGGATCCCGCTAAGATTGAAGCAATTATGAATTGGCAAGAGCCTAAGACTCCCACAGAGATACGTAGCTTTTTGGGTCTAGCATGATATTATCGACGTTTCATCGAGAACTTTTCAAGGATTACTGCACCCCTAACTTCGTGGACTCGTAAGAATATAAAGTTCGACTGGGGTCCCAAGCAGCAAGAATGCTTCGATATTCTTAAACAGAAGTTAAGCAATGCACCTGTGTTGACATTGCCAGAAGAAATTGAAGAATTTGTGGTTTATTGTGACGCATCACACACCGGCATGGGTTGTGTGCTTATGCAGAAGGGCAAGGTTATTGCATATGCTTCCCGACAATTAAAGGTGCATGAGAAGAATTACACCACCCACGATTTGGAGTTGGGTGCCGTTGTATTTGCACTAAAGCTTTGGAGGCACTATTTGTACGGAACCAAATGTGTGATCTATTCTGGTCATAAGAGTCTTCAGCACCTGTTTAACCAGAAGGATCTTAACATGAGACAGCGTCGATGGATGGAGACACTGAACGATTATGATTGTGAAATCCGATATCATCCAGGCAAAGTGAATGTAGTCGCTGATGCTTTGAGCAGAAAGGAAAGGGTCAAGCCTATTAGAATCGATGCCAAGAGCATTGAATTGAAGAACAGCTTGAATGAAAGGTTATTAGCCGCTCAGAAGGAAGCTGTATTAGAAGCTAACTACCCAAATGAAAAGTTGGGCATAACTGCTGAACTGTTATCGTATGGCAAGGATGGAATCCTAAGATCGAATGGACGAATATGGGTTCCAATTTATGGAGGACTTCGAGATGTGATTCTTCAAGAAGCTCATAGCTCCAAATACTCAGTTCATCCTGGCAGTTATAAGATGTACCAGGATTTAAAGGCAAATTATGGGTGGATAGGCTTAAAGAAGTCTATAGCCACTTATGTGGCTAAATGTCTGACGTGCGCTCAAGTTAAAGCCGAACACCAGAAGACGTCAGGTTTGCTGCAACAGCCTGAACTTCCCACTTGGAAATGGGAAATGGTAACTATGGATTTTATCACTAAGTTACCAAGGACAAAGCATGGGAATGATACTATTTGGGTTATTGTAGATAGACTGACCAAGTCAGCCCACTTCTTACCTATTAAGGAAACATATATCTTCGACAAGCTAGCTCAGCTGTACATGGATGAGATTGTATCTCTCCACGGAGTGCCAGTATCTATTATCTCTGATAGGGATACAAGATACACATCGCATTTTTGGAAAAGCTTTCAGCAATCTTTAGGCACTCAATTAAATTTCAGCACTGCTTATCATCCTCAGACGGATGGGCAAAGCGAGCGTACGATTCAAATGCTTGAGGATATGCTTCGAGCTTGTGTCATTGATTTAGGAGGAATTTGGGATGATCATCTTCCGTTGATCGAATTTTTATATAATAATAGTTATCATTCGAGTATTCAAGCAGCACCTTTCGAAGCTTTGTATGGAAGAAAGTGTAGGACGCCAGTTTGTAGGGCGGAAGTTGGAGATGTCCAACTAACAGGACCTAATATAGTCCTGGAGATGACAGATAAGATTGTGCAGATACGTGATCGTCTCAAAGCTTCTAGGGATAGGCAGAAAAGCTACGCAGATAAAAGGCGTAAACCTCTAAAATTCGAGGTAGGTGACAAATTGTTACTTAAGGTATCAACCTGGAAAGGGGTAATGCGTTTTGGCAAGAAGGGCAAGTTGAGCCCAAGATACATAGGACCATTCGAGATCATCGAATGTGTCGGGATTGTAGCTTACTAGCTAAATCTGCCTGTAGAGCTCAGTGGAATCCATAATGTGTTCCTCATCTGCAATTTGAAGAAATGTCTAGCCGATGAATCGCTAGCAATGTCGCATAAGGACGTGCAGATAGATGAGAGCTTAAAGTTTGTTGAAAAACCTTTGTCAATCAAGGATCGACAGGTTAAGAAACTTCGAAAGAAGCATGTGCCGATCGTGAAGGTAAAATGGGATGCCCGAAGAGGCCCAGAATACACGTGGGAGGTTGAATCCACAATGAAACAGAAGTACCCTCATTTATTTTAGTAAATCTCGAGGTCGAGATTTCTTTTAAGGGGGTGAGGATGTAACACCTCGTAAAATCATGACCAATATAATAAAGACACGTGTCATGGACTTTAAACGTGTAATGGATTGATCTTGAGGGACTAAAGTTGTCAAACAATGTAAATATGCAAGTAAAATGATCAAACATATCATCATGCCAAACTCATGCCTCTAAATGACCTCATAGGATGTTCGTATTCTTTGATGAATAAAATTTTCGGACATTGAAAGCCGTTTGCGCTTAAATTCAAAACTTTATGAAGCATAGGGGTTAAAAGTGTCAACATGTTAAAAGTTACCCATGAATGACCTTTAACGAACCCAAAAAAAAAACATTGTAATAATTATAAATTTTGCTCTCAAGAATATTGGATGTTAATTTTGTGGAGTTTCGAAGAAAACAAGACTTTTCGGGTGATCGTACAACTAGTCGGGAGCTGAACGGAGTTAGTTTATGACCTAAGGCCCTTAAAAGTTAACTTTGAGGGTCAAAAGTGCAATAAACGAAAGTTATTTTAATTAAATATGGACCAGGGGCCAAAAATGCAATTAATGAAAGTTGTTTTCCGGTCATAGGGGAGTGTCGCGGCCCGCGTAGACTCTTTCTGAGTCTTACGCGGCCCGCGTGAGAGTGCCAGTATCAGAAAACAATGACAGCTGCATGTTCAGCCAGTTCCACCGCCTTTGCATGCCTGAATTCGATACCAGGGACTGTGACAATGGTTTTTCATGCAATAGGGACACCTGGTAACATCTGGGATCATCATAGGGACACATGCAAAGATCTTGGAGCTTCCATTTTTCTATATAAGGCCTTGTTCATTCACTTGTCATTTGCACACTTGAAATTTTGTTTCAAAACCCACTCTTTGGAGCCTGCTGGAGCTCAAGGAAGTTCTCTAAAGTTCCATATTCGTGCTAAGTACCCTTGTAAGCATTCTTAGCCCCCTAAGTTCAAGTTTTATTAGTTTAATGACCAAAAGTCAAAGCCATCGTAATTAAGCTTTTACTTAGTGATTAATCACTAATGGTCCAACCATTATTCGAATTGAAAGTGGCTATGAGTTGGTAATTATGTGGGTAATAAACCCTTAAAGGGGCACCCACTGATTATCACTCTAACTTGGTCAATTGTCGGGTCTAACTTGTTATTAAAAAGTCAACAAAATCCATTTTTGCAAATAAATTCATAACTGATAATGTAGAAGTTATGGAACATGTTTAAACACAAAAATAACTTGGTAAATAATATAAGAACATGTTTAGGCATGTTCGACCCGACAATTCTGAGTTTAGGCTCGGTTCGCAACCGAAAGTCACAAAAGTAGACTTTTGCTTTGACTTTCAGTTCTGACCCGATTAACTTAGTTTAGATATGCGTTAGGGTTCCTTTAGGACCATATTTCATATTAAAATAACCATCTGAGATTATACTATTTGGTTCCTATTAAATCAGATTCATTGCATGTTTCCGTTAAATGCTTAAATGTTGACCATTATGCCCTTTTTATATAAAAACGAGATTTTTGAAAATGTGAGAGGACAAAAACCTTTATTACTGATTTATAAACATGTCCTCAAAATTTGACATCAGTTCATGGTCTAAAATGAGAGTTATGCACAATATCGTAAATGAAAGCGTTTTTATTAATTAAACGGCATTTTCGACATAAATCCTATTTAAACCCAAATTTTGACACCAAACCTTTTACCCACTGATGTAATATTTAGGGATTTTTGGAAATTTTTATTTAATTTTAAACTGATCATAACATAGAGTTCTTGCATAGGCTCGGAAATTGACGATAATGCCCTTTTCGCTAATAAAATGAGTTTTACACATTCTTTACATATCAAACCTTTTTCTACTGATTTTGTATAATAATTAAGTTATTTTAAACTGTAAAGGCTGGTCAAAATCTCAGATTTCTTTAATCAACCCGAATATCGTCAAATACCGACTTTTATGCGATTTAGGCGCATAGTATGGTTTAGAACCATATTAGGCACCTAAGGCTTGTTACCTACTGATGTTATGAACCAATTTTTATTCTTTAAATTGTAAGAAAAGTTTTGAACTCAGATTTCCAAATTTGACCCTTAAAGCTTATGTGAAATGACCAAAATGCCCCTACGGTGCATAGTTTGGACATAAATGATAAATTTCACATATATGCAAACATATATGCAATATCCTACTGATATAACTCACTAAAATAAATATTTTTACTGATCATTTTAGACCAGAACCTCAGATTACTATTTAACATCTTTTATAATCTTTAAAATGACCAAAATAACCCTACGGGGCTTAAATTGATTTTGAATTTGATTTGGGCATAATGGAAGGTATCCTACTGATATCATAACACATTTTAAGTATATTAAGTTAGGGAACCTGTTCATGACTCATTTGGTTACCCGTTATGCATTTTTCGCGTTCGGTACGATTTATGTAACTAGTTTGCATAAATTAACCAAAACGGGTCAAACCTTATCATTTTCACTTCAAAATCTAGAATGTGTTTAGTTTGCCCATATTAAACAAGTCTTCATACTTGTCGGGTCTAAATCACATTCTAATCCAGTCTTCGCTTAATCTAGCATTTTGAACCGTATACCTTTCTTTAAAAACTAACCTGTCTAAGTTATAGCATAAATAAGACCTGTTAGGAATCTGATAGGTTATTAAAACCTTCGTTCCAGATTTAGGAGTCCAGTAAAAGCTATTTGCACTTGCTGATTGTTATACGGCTGGGATAAAAATTATATTTTTGCTCAGGTAAATACTTTTAACTTATTTTCCGTTATACGGGCTTGGGATACGGTATTAAAATAATACCGCTTGGTTGGGTATGTAGTTATTTAAATCGGATTGTGATTAATATATTTACATAACCCGTTTTAATCTATTTTGTTTGATTCAATGCCTTTGGGGGGTTAATGACCATGTCCTGGATATCCTCGGCACATTTATTAGAAATGGCCACGGCTTAAGCACGGGGTGTAGGCATACACCTGACAGTTGCGTATGTATAAACGGTATCTCACTCTCTTGTGGGTATATACTTGTGGTGTGTCAATTAATCTAATCCGGCTCTTCTAACTGGGGTCCTGAATGGAAGACAAACATATAAATCTGTATACAAGATTATTTTTAAATAATTGTCCCAAGTTATAAAAGATTATTTATGCCTTGTGCATTTAAACCAATTTTGTAAATTATTTTCAAAAGAGTCGGTTAATTGTACTTACCAATGTAAACTGACGTATTTTCCAAAAAGGTTAAGTGCAGGTACTAAGCGAAATGGGCTGGCTACTCCTAGTATCGAATAAAGAGTCTTGCAAGCTTTTGATGCTTAAATCTGTTGCACAATATTTCTTTTTATCTTTAGATCCGCCTGTGGATCTTTTTACAACCCGTTGTGTAATACTTTATGTTACTTTCGAATCGGTTTGTAATATTTTTACTTTAGACTTCCACTGTGCATTAAACTGTGATTATTTGACTATGATTATATGAACTACGTCACGATACTCCCCACCGGGCCCACCGGTAATATGTGGAAATATCGGGGTGTGACAGAAGTCCTTCTTCGGATAAACACATCTTAAGGTTTGAGACATGGAACGTTGGATGAACGTTGCTAAGTTCTTGAGGTAAATCGAGTCGATATGCCACTTTACCAATCCTCTCGAGTATCTTGAAAGGACCGACAAAGGGTGGGGCAAGTTTTCCCTTTTTACCAAAACGGATTACTCCTTTCTAAGAAGATACTTTGAGTAACACGTGATCACCAACATTGAACTCTAATCGTTTGCGTCTTTTATCGGCGTAGCTCTTTTATCTGCTTCTTGCCTTGAGGAGGTTGTCACGGATTTGGAGAATCTTATCCGTCGTCTCTTGAATGAGCTGAGGGCCAGTAATTTTAGCGTCACCAATCTCGTGCCAACAAATAGGAGATCGGCACTTGCGACCATATAATGCCTCAAAATGAGCCATTTGAATACTAGAGTGATAGCTGTTGTTGTACGAGAACTCAATCAAATGTAAATGTACATCCTAATTACCACCTAAATCGATGACACATGAGCGAAGCATGTGCTCTAGGGTTTGGATAGTACGTTCAGTCTGTCCATCCGTTTGAGGATGAAAAGCCGTACTGAGATTCAAGTGAGTACCCATAGCGGCTTGGAATGTTTGCCAAAGGTGGGATGTGAAACGACCATCATGGTCATAGATGATGTCAATGGGTATCCCATGACGACATATGATTTCATCCGTGTAGATTCGAGCTAGTTTTTCAACTTTGAAATCCTCACGAATGGGGAGGAAGTGAGCGGATTTTGTCAAACGGTCAATGATCACCCAAATGCTATCATGACCAGAAGGTGTGTGAGGAAGTTTGGTTATGAAGTCCATAGCTATGCTATCCCACTTCCAAACCGCGATCGATATAGTATTGGAGTCCATCGGATTTCATCACAAGTTGGTTTTGCAGCACCACAATGCATCTCCTTAGACAAGTTTCCCTCATTGATTGTCAAATACTGAGCTTCACGAATGCAAGTGTGAAGATTTCTAATGATTTGAGAACAACGAATGCTACTAACATGAGATTTACAACTGAGTGCGTCGGCCACAACATTCGCTTTGCCAGGATGGTAGCGAATCTCACAGTCATAGTCGTTAAGCAATTCCACCCAACGACGTTGATGCATGTTTAGCTCTTTTGGTTAAATATATGTTGTAGGCTCTAATGGTCGGTGAAAACCACACACTTTGTACTATATAGCTAGTGTTGCCAAATCTTTAATGCAAAAAACAACTGCGCCAAGCTCGAGATCGTGGGTAGTGTAGTTTTTCTCATGTATTTTCAGCTGTCTAGAAGCATATGCGATGACCTTGTCTCGTTGCATGAGAACACAACCAAGACCATGGTTCGATGCATCGCAATATACTACGAAATCATCGTTTCCATCAGGAAGAGCAAGAACAGGAGCATTACAAAGAAATTGCTTAAGAGTTTGAAAGGATTCCTCTTGTTCGGGACCCCAAATAAAAGGTTTCTCTTTCTGAGTTAGCAACGTGAGGGGAGCGACGATTTTCGAGAAATTAGAAATGAATCGACGGTAGTAACCCGCTAATCCTAGGAAAGAACGAATTTCTGACGGAGATTTAGGTGCGATCCAATTCTTCACTGCTTCGATTTTAGAGGGGTCAACATGAATTCCGTTTTCACTCACGACGTGTCCAAGGAATTGAACTTCTTTGATCCAAAACTCACACTTAGAAAACTTTGTGTATAAACATTCACCACGTAAGAGTTCAAGAATGAGATGCAAGTGACGTTCGTGTTCAGCTTGAGTTTTCGAATAAATGAGAATGTCATCAATGAAAATGATTACAAAACGATCCAAATAAAGTTTACACACATGGTTCATTAAGTCCATGAAGACTGCAGGTGCGTTGGTCAAACCAAAAGGCATCACCACGAACTCGTAGTGACCATAGCGAGTGCGAAATGCGGTTTTGGGGATGTCCTCTTCGAGAACACGAAGTTCATGATAACCTGAACGAAGGTCGATCTTTGAAAAGCACCTTGCGCCTTTGAGTTGGTCAAAGAGATCATCAATGCGAGGGAGAGTATAACGATTTTTGACAGTGAGTTTGTTAAGCTTACGATAATCGATACACATTCGAAACGAACCATCCTTCTTCTTGACGAAAAGCACAGGAGCACCCCAAGGTGAAGTACTTGGGCGTATGAAACCTTTATCGAGCAACTCTTGAAGTTGACTTGAAAACTCTTGCATCTCAGATGGTGTAAGACGATAAGGAGCTTTAGCAACAGGAGTCGAACCAAGGATGAGATCAATACAAAAATCGACAGATCGAGATGGTGGAGGACCAGGTAGATCTTCAGGAAAGACATTAGGAAAATCAAGCCCCACTGGAACATCACTTAGGCTCTTTCCCTTACCCTTTTCTTCCACAGCGTGAGCTAAAAAGGCAAAGTACTGTTTACGTAAGTACTTATTCGCTTGTGTACATGACATAAGCTTCAGCCCCTTTGAAGGTCTGTCTCCATAAACGTGTAAAGTATCGCCAGACAGAAGAGGCAAATGAACGTATTTCTCGTGACAAGCGATTTCAGCATGGTTCTTACGAAGTCAATCCATGCCTACTATGATATCAAAGCTACCCGATTTCATGGGTATGAGATCAATGGGGAAAACGTGCTCATTGAGTGTGAGAAAACAATCGCATAGAACAGAATCAACGGTGATAGACTTGCCATTGGCAACTTCGACTGTGAATGACTTAGGTAGTTCCGAGCGTGTACAACTTAACATAGATTCGAATTCAACTAGCACAAAGCTTTTGTCTGCACCAGTATCAAATAGTATAGAAGCATAAATGTTGTTAACGGGAAGCGTACCATTCACGACTTCATTGTCGTTTTGAGCTTGGTTGGCATTGATGTTGAAAGCTCGTCGACGAGGTGCCTGTTGTTGTTGCTCTTGGTTCAACTTAGGACACTGAGGGAAAAGATGAGTGGTGTCTCCACACTTGTAGCAGGCTCGGACGTTGTTAGCTGGTTTAGGGTTTTGAGGAGCTTGCTGAACTTGATTGCCTTGTGGTGTAGGACCACTGCGGCAATAAGGGGTTGTATGACTAAATCGATTGCATGTAATGCAATGGCAGCAGGTGGTGTTGGCTGGGTGATGGTATTGACAAATATTACACTTGGGATGCGAACCAGTGTATGGCTTCTTGGTGGTTTCAGGTGTAGCTGGATTCAGGGTTACAGTAGAGACAATCGCGTTGCAGCTTTGGTTTTGAAACTATCATTTCTTGCATTTGCTGCCACTTGATTGGGCTTTGGCTTCAGTGGTGACTTGGTTAGTTGACTTGGTGGAGGTAGGTGTGGCATCTTAATTATCTCGAATGCGGTCGTTGTTTAAACTAGCTGCGAGGCGATAAACTGCCTCGATGGTTTCGGGCTGATAAGCTTCAATGGTATCACGCATCACAGGAGGTAAACCATGAAGGTATTTCCTGATCATACGATCAGGGGTAGACAGAAGGTGTGGTACGATAAAGCTCAATTTTTTAAAGCGGGTGGCATAACCAAGGTTGTCGTCACCAATCTGTTTAAGAGTCCAAAACTCTTCTTCGAGCTTCTGCTGCTCGTGAGCAGGGCAGAACACAGTCGTCATTAATTCCTTGACGTCAGACCAGGGTAAGGCATATGCTTCTTCATTGGAACGAATGTTGCGCTCATTCGTCCACCACTCTAGGGCTCTAGCTTGAAAGACACCAGTAGCACTATGAGTCTTGAGGTTTTCAGGGCATTCACTGTTAATAAATGTAACCTCGATGCTGTCAAACCACTCAAGCATCGCTGTCACACCATCGTTTCCAGTGAAGGGTTTTGGGTTACAGGCTGAGAAGTGCTTGAAGTTAAAGGAAACGGGTTTGGGTTGGTCAGCCTTAGAGTCGACTGAGGAGTTAGGGGTAGAGGTTGTGTTGATCTTGCTAACAATCTCAGGAATCACACGAGCCATTTGAGTTGCCATAAATGCCAACATCTTCTTCTTGGAAGTAGTCTTGGACCTCTTAGCCGAGTTTGAAAGACAGCTAGAAGACATCTAGAGATTCAAAAACATAGGAATGAATGAGACTTGATCATAATGTTTTGTTTAAAGAAATTTGTTTTCATGAATGCATCACATAGCACATAATGTTCAAATAATTTCGCATAGCATAACAAGAATTTCACATAGTGTAACAAGAATAATGAAAGCATTGTAAATTTAATTTGTTCACAAGAGATTATTATTGTTTTATATTGCGAGGATAATTGAGATAGCATAAAAGAGATTTAACGTAAAAATTGGATTGTCACGGAACGTAACTAAGACTATTCCAAAGAAAATCGAAGTCCTTTCGAGTTAGGGAAACATGCTTTGGCCTAATAGAAAAATACTCTCGTCGAGAAGCGATTAAAGGTATTTGTCCTTCCAGTTACTACACGTCCCTAGTCGATTGGAAAATCGAAACTTTGGCGAGATCGAAAATCGAGGAGTGGGACAATTATCAAGATGTGGGTTTCACCCCTAACTTGGTAACATCGTACCATAGTGTGGTTGGTACTTATCAAGCGATAAGGGTCCACTAGAATATGAAATGGAAATTTCCTTCAAGATATGGACATCACTCCTAACTTGAGGGTACATTTCGTGCAAAATACCAAGTATAGCGGATTGAAAGTCATCACCTATGTGGGAATCACCCCTATTTTGGTGAGTCGTTTCGATCGTGGAATAAGAGTGTCATCACCAAGCCTCCAAGTGTGTATTGTGTTAGCCTTAAGAAAGACATGTATTTTAAGACCAAAGAGAATAGATAGAAGCAAATAAGATAGAATGCAAATAGTTTTAAAGCACAAACAAGGATAATGTTCCTAAACTATAGACTAGGTAAAAACATTCCTATTTTTCCTAATTCCCTATAGTTATGGCTCTGATACCAATCTGTCACACCCCAACCGATGATGGAAACATCAGAGTGAGACGAAAACAAATCGTTCAAAGCTTCGTAACACTAAATTGTGACAATAATAATTAATCAAGATTTCATAAATTCTAAAGATAGCATACATCGTACCAAAAACAAAACACATTCAAAGTGTAGCAACATAAAACATGAGAATTTGTTTATTATGGTGTGTTTCTAAGTCCACCCTAACTTGTTTCTTCATCACTTCGTCTATCAACCTGCAACATGTATTATAATAATGATCAACAAATATGTTGGCGAGTATACAAGTTTGATACATAGCATAATAATAAAAATGTTTAAACGTGATCATATCCAACATGAATAATGTACACAACTTACTAATATGCTGAACGGGTGTAAACTATATGTCAAACCAAAGTTTCCAACACAATCGTGATTACCCAACATCGTCGAGACAAAAAGGGTGTAATGTGTTTTACTTAACAATACCTCAAGAATACGGGCGATGCGTTAATCCTATAGTGCTATAATTGTTAAGGTAGACCTGCAATGTTAATGAGCATAGAGGCACAATGTATACAGAGCATATGAGATTAACAAGTATAACAAGTTTTCATGTTTAAATGTGGATAGAGTGTGATTTGAATAAACAAGTCTCATAGTGTTGCGTGTTTTTGTATAATGTACATGTTGCACCCAAAGTGTTTAAAATGAAAATGGGATCAAGTATATTCATAGTTTTGCGTAGGGTTCCACGAAAATCGAGAGTTGTTGTGATGAAGGTTTGGAACACCGGGATCACCCTGAAATGGGTAAACAGCTGTGTAAGTATGTTGTTGTAGGAAGGGTCGGATCAGATCGTAAGATACGGGAATTATATGAGTTAAAACAAGTAACAGTCCATTAGCATAGATGGTTGATTCGTGCGAATGGACATAGTTCATTCGTGCGAATGGGGTTTCCTGCTAAAACGGACCGGACTGTTAAAGCTCGATTAAAAGTGATTTGGTTGTAAACAATAAGGTAATTGTTTAAATACTTCAAAACAGCAAGTAAAATGGTCAAACGTTGTGATAAAACAGGAAATGAAATCGATTCAGATTATGTAAAATGTCTTGTTCGTGCGGATGGGCATATGTCGTCCGTGTGAACTGACTGTTAAGTTGCGTAAAGTTTATTTATAAACTGATTTAATTGTAAATAGTGGAGTAATTGTTTAAATCATTCAAATCGGGAAGTAAAATGGTCAAACATGATGAACTGATGCAAAAACAGAAATGAAATCAAAAGAGAAAGAACCACACAAGTTGAAAACATGACTACGTATCTCATTGAAATCAATGCCAGGTTGCTGGTGAAACCCTTTAGCAACAAGGGCGAACCTTGTATCTTGTAATAGCACCATGTTCATCTCTTTTGATCCTATAGACCCACTTACAATCAATAGTGTTAATTTTTCGAACAGGTGGAACACGAGTTCAAGTACCATTTTTACAAGAGTTGTAACTTCGTTGGCCATGGCTTGATGCCACTTCGTGTGTTGGTTAGAAATGGTAAAGGAGGTGGGTTCGACAAGATGTGTGGGTTAGCAATGGTACATGTAAACTCGTCCATCACAACAAAGAAAGAATAGTTAATTCAAAGAAAACATTGCTATCAAGACAAATTTTTGGATAAAGAAAATGTTCTTTTTATTTCAAGAACATGAAGAATGTCAGAAAAATTGAAACATTTGTCTATCGAGTGAATATTTGAGGAACCAACCTAAAGAATAGGAAGACAATTATCATTACCGACATGAAGTTGTTACCATGATGTGTCTCAAATTGTCTAGACATGCCAAATCCAGTGTTACATGATTGTTGGCTCCTGTATCTAGGTACCATGTGCTTCATCTTGGCACATCAGCATAGTTGGCATTGGCATAACTGGCAATTGACTGATTGTGAAAGGTATATGGATCACGATTAGCGAAATCCGAAGGAAGTTGTCCAATGCCACATCTGTTGCATGTTCCAAAGACAATGTTTTGTGCAGATACACAAGAGAACTGACTGCGACCATGACCACGACCTTTGTTATTGTTATTATTGTAGTTAGCACTGTTGTTATTTTTGTAGTTACCACAATTGAATCCACATCCACCTCTGTTATATCCCTCATCGATTGTTGGGAGGACGATAGCTGTAAAAATCTTAAGGATGCGAAGCTACAACAGTGACATTTGGTAAAAGTTGAGAATTTATACAAATTGCTGGAAATAATAAAGGAATCATGATTTAAAACATCTTTTAGACGCATATGAGTTATTAGAATTAACTAGTCATGAAATCAGATTCAAAAAATGAATATATGGGTTTTAAAGGAATTTGATCTATATTAACTTATTTTGGGAATTTTAAGTTACAAAAGCTATAACCAAACATAGATAATAAGATTTTTAAATTGAAAATGTCACATAGATTGTGTTTGAACCAAAATATTGTATAAGAATCAATTAGTGAGTTTTGATAAACTTATCCTTAAAAGTCAATTCAAAGAACTAAATCGTGTTGTAATTAGTATAAATATCTAATGATGAACTCTAATCATCAATTTTACACAAGCAAATGAGTATATAATATGTTTAAAATACAATTGAATATTAATCTTTACAAGTTTGGCTACAAACAGATTAATAAGTTAAAATATTAAGTAGTAGAGAGATCTAAGCTTCAATCCATAAGTTCAATGGAGGATGAGGGAATTCTAGTAGCTTATATATGTTAATCAAAGAATAGTTATGGATGAAATTAATAGATATATTCAATATGTAGAGGGATATAACACTTTGCCAAAAACTTACATATTGACATGAAACATAGTTGACTTCAGGAAGTCAGCGAGTTGAATGAGGAAACTTGAAAATTGAAAGTCTTAAGTGCGCATATGAGTTTACAAAATTATGAACTTTGAAGTAGTTGTTTTAAACTGTGTGTAGTATGAAGAAACTGGTGTATGTGTGTGCGTACATTTGTGTGCGTATGTGATCAAACTATGTAATATAATTACATATAAGTGGGTGATCAAGGTGGTGAGGTAGAATCACAAAGTTGGATTCGATCAAATCTATGTTATGAAACAAAGATGTATGTGATTGATCAATTGAATGGCCCTTAATGTGAATAAAAAAAAGGCCAGCAAAGAGAAATAATATAAAAACGAAAAAACTAACCAGGCAAAGAAATTTACATGTTGATCAATGACCCTTAATATGAATAGTCAAGGGAACATTTGCATTGTTGTCCTAGTATAAGCATATAATTCTTGTGTAATTAAGTTATTCTTAAAACATATGGGTACCATTGATGTAACAGGTTGAAAACATGCTTAAAGGGAAAAATAACTTGAAAAGTTTGTAAATGGGCATACCTTAAGTCTTTGAAGCATACATCCAAACTCTCTACCATCTAAGAAAAAAGTATGCAATCTAATTGACAGGTTTTTTTAATCAGGCATACAAGTACGTAAATACTTATCTATACTTTGTAGTATCTTCTTATAACAATACCTTTTTTTTGTATGAATTTGTTATATGTTTTGAAACTTTAGGGGCTATACAAATGCTATAATATTCTAAAACTACCAAAGATTTTGAAGTTTGGTAATAGGCCTTCAAAATAGTTAAGTTGTTTAATGCCATAGACCGTTTATGGGAGAGAGAGCCAAGTTCTCTAAGAGGAGAAGAAGAAAGAAAAGTGTCAGAGAGTGTTAAATGTGTCGCACCCTCTGAAATGCAGACTAGTAAAGATGAGAGAATGGTTCACAGGCAGTATCCGAATGGATTAACATGGAGATGTTTTGTGACCTTTACATTGGTGTTGATATTAATAGATTTACCATGTATACTTTTAGGCTGCAAAATTTTGAACACCATTGACGTATTTATAGACACCACTAGCACTTTATATGACACGCAAAACTTTATACTACTCTCTATTCGTATAGAGTGTCACCTGTGTCAGGTAAGTCTGATGACAAGGCTATATAACTAGTAGAGCCCTATACAACCTGTTTTTTTTTTTTTAATTTTCTTATTTAACAAAATTACATTTTTAGAGGAAAAAAATATAACAGTGACTTGGACCTCTTTTGAAGGAGGCTATCTCCAGGGACTTGGACCTCTTTTTGGACGTTGGGGAAGTTCTTAGGGCAGGGGATAAATGGTTGTGTGGCCGTTGAATGGCAATGCATGCACTCAGTAGAGGGTGTAAGCATGATGATGAGATCGTATCGTTTGCCATGGTCTTGGGGGACGTGGAAGATTTCATCATTGGGATCCGGAAACCATGTCAAATGGTGGTTGACACAAACCCACGTCACCCAGCAAGGGTCGGGGGTGGTGTTAACCTCCTCGAGTGGGTTTTTTCCCTCCCTATTCAGAATGTTAAAAGCACTCCTCCCAGTTTTCGGTTGATGTTTGCTCAGGTTTTAACAGCGGCTTTGCGCAAAGTGGTTGCGTCACCAGGATCGGTCGACAATTGGGTCCAGTTACTTTTGCTAGCATGTTGCACCTTACGGGTGGTCAGACCATCCTCCCGACAAGAATGACGATCAGGGAATAGGAAATCTATGCAGTGTAATAACATTCTGCATGCGCTTACAGTTTGGAAAGATGGGTCTGGTTTTGATGACTTGGTATTGTCCCTATTGGATAGCACGGGGGAGGCGGGGCCTCCTAGGGGAGAATGCATGAGGGAGGGAGACAAAGATAGGGACCCTAATATTAAGCAATGTCTCCGGAAAGTTAGGGATGGACATTTTACGGTTGCGGTTAAGGTCTTAAGCTCCAGTGGAATCGCCCCTCTAGGTGATTTGACCTTGAAAGCTCTTATTAATAAACATCATGTGGTGCCGCCCCCTTCCTTGCACCCCAACCCTCGCGCCCAACCCACTCTTGTTGTTGATGAGGAGTGTGTGCTCAAATGTATCTGATCCTCTCCTAAAGGGACATCTTGTGGTAGGGACGGGATGTGTGCCCAGCACTTGTTTGATGCTATCGGGGGCGAGGGCTCAGCGACTTCCTTGGGTTTGCTAACGACCATTACTGAAGTTGTCAACTTATGGCTTGGAGGATCCTTCCCTAAGGTGTTGGCTGAGTTTGTTGGCTCAGCCCCTCTTACCCCTTTATTGAAACCCGATAAAGGAATTCAACCTATTGTTGTGGGGGGTATCTGGCGAAGGTTGGTTTCCAAGGTGGCAATGAAGAAGGTCTGGAAAAACATGGCCCAGTACTTGGGGGACTTTCAATTTTGGGTTGGGGACGTCAAATGGTGCAGAGGTGGTGCTTCACAGGTTTCTCAATTCCTTTCATGCAAATGCTTCCTTAGCCTTGCTTACTGTGGACTTCTCTAATGCGTTCAACTTGGTTGACCGCACAACCTTCCTTAAAGATGTTCATCAACATTGCCTGTCAATCTATCGATGGGTCCAATTCCTTTACACCCAGCCTACTCGGTTGTATGTTGGTAATGAGTGTACTGGGGCTACTACCAGAGTGCAACAAGGGGATCCCTTCATTTCCCTTACCTTACACCCCCTCATTCTCCAGGTGTAGAACCATTGTAACCTCCCGTTTCATGCTTGGTACTTGGATGATGGGACGATTATCGGCAACGCGACTAAGGTTGCTAGGGAATTAGACATTATTAACGAGGAGGGGCCATCTCTAGGGCTTTACCTCAACATTAAGAAAACAGTGGTTTTTTGGCCGACATGTGATGGGCGAAAAGTTCAGGATGGGCTTTTCCCGAGAGGGATTGGCAGACCAGAGAGGAGGGTTAAGCTCCTTGGTGGAGCTATTAGTCGCCCCTTCGAAGCCACAAAAAAATTTGGTGAATGCCTTGTTTAGCAAAATTGCTCAAAGCCTGGGAGATTTTTTTGATTTTTCATCTCGCCAGAAGGCGGTGTGGGAGTGCCTGAAGGGACCCCATGCTCAGGATTTTTTGACCGTTATCCCAATTTAGGGGCTGGGACAATGTATGTCAACAGTAGAATACAGAGCCATCCTTAAATACCGGCTGATGATCCCTATGTACCCAGAAGATGAAACAAGCCCGATATGTCGTAAAGCTTGTATGGATAAATACGGAGAGCACACAATGCATTGTAAAGAGCTCACTCGGTTCAAATATCGGCATGACTGGGTGCGAGATGTTTTGTGGGACATCCTGAGAAGAGCTGGGATTTCGGTTAATAAAGAGGCTCCTGTGAATTTCCTTACGGACCCTATGGAAGGGAGATCTACTCTACGACCAGCGGATCTGCTCGTCTTTGATTGGGCTAGGGGAAACATGCTTGTGTGGACATCACGGGGGTTTCCCTCTGGTTGGTTTAAGGGAAAACGGGTTTGTAGCTGGACAAGCAGCAAGAAAGACAAAATCGAAGAAAGTTGATGTTATGGGTCATTTTCTGCTTATATATCCTGACTAATATTCTGGCTTTAATTGTTTATTTGTGATCAGGATACCGGATCAGGATATTGGTAACATCCTGATACGATATCCTGGTACTAACCAATTAGCTCACGTGCAGATTGTTGTAACAAGCTTCTAACGGTCAGGAGGACTTCTTCCCCTCAAGACTCGGGCAAATCGGTTGGGTTATAGACGTTGAACCCGGAAGAAGTGGACTACAACATTTACTTGAGGAATATTCAAAGTATCCTGGTTTAATAGGGTAGTTTGTTATTTTCTTTTGCTATAAATAGATTGATCGGATCAGGTTAAGGCACGCACTCTTACGCACACTTTTTCTCTCATGTTGCAAACAATCACTACACTCAAACACTTGTACTCGAATTACATTGTAACACCTAGTTGATCCGCATCATATCCTGCACTGTATCCTGATATTTGAAGTAATAGAAGAACAAGGCAGCTGCGATTGTCAGCTCCCGAGGTTTTGTGCCGGCGATCTAGATTGATCAAGGGCTTTCCTCGTACATCCTGTGTCACACTTTACTTTTTCGCTCATTGTTTGATCATAGATACAGCTCTATATCCTGAGCCGTATCCTGAAACTGTTTTTGCAAATAACTTAATCAACATATTTTCAACACACATTTCTAGCACACTACCTCACTTAACTAATTTGATCACTTAATTGCTTTGGTAATTTTTGACCAAAACAATTTGGCGTCCACCGTGGGGCAAGTGGTGCTATTTCTACTAGAAACTTTTGCAAAATCATTACTTGGTTTTCTATATTCAAAACTTTTTGCTACACTATTTTCAATGGCCTCGAGATCAAACATGAGCTCTTCCACCATGTCTGCTACGTCCTCAGCAACAATTGGTTCGGTGCTTCCACCACCTCCTCTGAGAATGCAAGCCTCTTCACAAGGAACCGAAAGTCATGTGGCTCGGGATGTTATCCCCGCTCGCAATATCCAGGGATCTGGTCTTGTTTTGGCTTCTAACGAAGAAATTCTAACTTTGTTTGGTAGTGTACAGGAACAGATGAGGCAGCAGCAGGAAACCAATTAGATGCTGATAAGAGAGATACAACTCTTGAAATATGGCTCAAGTAGGCCTGCTGAAGATACTGTCACTCCCTTGCAACCCAGGGCTTTGAACTTCAGTTCTGCAATTTATACTGAGGATAACCGGGGAAATATTGTGCCTAGCCATTCCCAGAATCATACTCCTGAGATACCTTCTTCAGTAAGAGTATCAACTGTGAGAAGCTCAGGATATGCTTCAGGATATTGCCAGAATCCCCAAGCTGGTAATGTATCTAATAATAATACTCTTGCTACTAATGGTGTTGGATCTTTGCAGGATGCAGGTATGACATCAGCATTTTCCAGGGAGCCTCAAAAACTGAAGGACATGATATCCAGTGTACCTGGGGTGGTTCAGCCAATTCCTGAAGTGTCCCAGGACAGCCACAGGATATCCCGGTTTGCATATCCCATTTGTGATGCTGAAACCCCAAAAAGATTTCAAACCCCTAACATGAAACTCTATGACGGGACTACGGATCCTGAGGAGCATATTGCCCAGTATAAGGAAAGGATGGAAATCAACCCTATCCCTCCAGATCTCAAAGAAGCATGATTGTGCAAGGGTTTTGGTTCTACCTTAACAGGATCAGCCTTGAAATGGCTCTTAAACGTTCCTCCTCACTCAATTACTTCATTTGCTCATTTAGTTAATTTGTTTAATAGTCAATTTTCTTGCAGCCGGAGTTTTAAGAAACTAACCAGCGATCTTTACAGGATAACTCAAGGACCTCGGGAATCCTTGAGGGATTATGTGAACAAGTTTAGTCGGGAATCCTTAGATATCCCACATCTTGATGTTGTCACAGCTGTGCAGGCGTTTAAGATGGGATTACAAAAAGATTCTTAGTTTTACCAGGATCTTGTAATGAATCCCTGCAGGAATCTGGACGAAGCTCGTAACAGGGCTTTGAGATACATTCGCTTGGAGGATGATAAAAAGATGCAAGAGAGGATGAATTCATCCACAACCTATGAGTCAACCAACTGGAAATCAGAATCCTCGTATAAACCATACCGCTCTAAACCGTATGGCAGAAGTGATGGCAAAAAAGTGAATGCTGTTGAAGACGAGGATCCTGAGGAGTATCCTGAGTTGTCTGAATATTGTTTTTCTGTTAACATACCTGAACTGATGTATGCTATGCAGGGTTTAGGAGACAAAGCAAGGTGGCCCCGAAAGAATCAACATTAGGCTGATTGGAAGGACAAGTCCAAGTGGTGTGCCTTCCATGAGGATTTCGGGCATATTACTGAAGATTGTATCGCTTTGAGAAAGGAAATAAGCTATCTCTTGAGTAAGGGATATCTGAAGGACCTCTTGGGAAGGAAGAAGAATAAGGGCCAGGATCCTGAGAAGGATCCTGAGCGTGCAGCATCACCTCCTGCGGATGCAAAAATAATTAACTTTATTTCAGGAGGATCCGACATCTGCGGCACATCGTATTCTGCGGCAAAAAGACACGCGAAGGAAGCCAAGGCAGAGAGGGGAGATAAGCCAACAAGAATGTCAACCCTCACGACTGACAAAGTCATCACCTTCGACAATGATGACAGGGATACTGTCCAGGATCCCCACCATGATGCTTTAGTAATAACGTTATGTGTTGCTAACCATTTTGTACGCAGGATATTGGTGGATAATGGCAGCTCAGTCAACATAATTCAGCTGGAAACATTGAAGAGGATACTGCCTTCATGACACCAACAGGTATATATTGTTACACTGCTATGCCCTTTGGTTTGAAAAATGCAGGTGCAATATATCAAAGATTGGTGAACATGATGTTCAAAGAAAAGCTGGGGGACACCATGGAGGTGTACATCGATGATATGGTAGTAAAATCTAAGAAGGCTAAGGATCACCTCCAGGATATTGAGGGAGCATTTGATATCCTGGATCAGTATAACATGAAGCTAAATCCTGCTAAGTGTCATTTTGGAGTGGGGGCAGGAAAGTTTCTAGGATATATGGTGACTAAAAGAGGGATAGAAGCAAGCCCGGAGCAGATTAAAGCTATCCTGGATATTAAATCGCCTTCGAATATGAAGGATGTTCAACGGTTAACAGGGCGAGTAGCAGCATTAAACAGATTTATTTCAAGATCCTCGGAGAAATGTAAGGAATTTTATGATATCCTGAAGAAGAATAAGAAGTTTGAATGGGGAGCAAAGCATGAAGCAGCCTTACAGGATTTGAAGCGGTATCTTTCAACCGCACCTCTATTGATGAAGCCTGAGGATGGTGAACCATTATCCCTGTATCTTGCAGTATCAGGGAATGCAGTAAGTGCTGTCCTTGTAAAGGATCATGAAGGTCAGCAGTATCCTGTTTACTATGTTAGTAAAAGTTTATTAGATGCTGAAACTAGGTATTCTCACTTAGAGAAATTGATATTAGCCCTAGTTATGGCATCAACGAAACTTAGACATTATTTTGAAACACATAGGATTCACGTTAAAACCAACTATCCTATTAAAAATGTGCTTAGGAAACCCGAGATGTCAGGTAGGATGGCTAAGTGGTCAGTGAAATTAAGTGCCTTTGATCTAGTGTATGAACCAAGAAGTGCCATAAAGTCTCAGGCTTTAGCTGACTTTGTGGCTGATTTCAGTAGTGATATTCAAAATGAAGTAGACCTAGAAGTACAACAGCTAGGAGAAAACTTAGAATCATGGACGTTATATACTGATGGTGCATCTAATGTAAGAGGTGTAGGCTTGGGTATACTACTAAAATCGCCACAGGGGGGCATATTACCCCAGGCTATTAGATGTGAGTTTCCTGCCACTAATAATGAAGCAGAATATGAAGCTTTAATTGCAGGATTAGAATTGGCTAAAAGTATGAATATCAAGAGTTTACAAGTATATGTAGATTCTTTGTTAATTACTAATCATTTTAATGGAACCTATGCAGTTAAAGGTGAGAAGTTAATCGAGTATCTCGAAATTCTCAAAAAATTAGCAGGATATTTCGATATTTTCACACTTGAACAGGTACCGAGAGAGGATAATGCTGAAGCGGATGCCTTGGCAAATCTAGGATCATCAGTCAGGATACCAGAAAGAACCCGAATACCAATATTACATATCCTATATCCTGCGACGGATCCTCAGGATGAGGTAGTAGTAAGAGTTCATGATCCTGATGATGAGTATCCTGACGAGGATCCTAAGTCTTGGATGGCCCCGATCATAAGATATCTCAAGGAAGGACACATCCCAAAGGATGAGAATCCTAAGGCCTTTAGAATGAAGGTATCATGATTCACTATTATAAATAATGTCTTGTATAAGAAATCTCTTACATGACCATATCTGAGGTGCTTGGAGGATCCCGAAACCATAGAAGTGCTTCAGGATATACACGAAGGGGATTGTGGTAACCATACTGGGGGCAGGTCGTTATTCTCAAAGGTATTAAGAACAGGATATTATTGGCCGACGATGAGAAAAGATGCTGCAGAATATGCTCGAAGATGTGATGCTTGTCAAAGACACGGTAACATATTACATCAGCCGGCTGAGCCACTTTATCCTATAGCCTCACCTTGGCCATTCATGAAGTGGGGAATGGATATAGTAGGAAAATTGCCAAAGGCTCCAGGAGGAAAGGTCTTCATGCTGGCAATGACTGATTATTTCTCTAAGTGGGTCGAAGCTGAAGCATTTGTTCAAGTCAGAGATCAAGAAGTAGTATCCTTCATAAAAAGGAATATCCTGACTAGGTTTGGAGTACCAGCTGAGATAATTTGTGACAATGGATCTCAGTTTATAAGTAAGAGGACTACTGACTTTTGCAAGAGTTAGGGGATCAAAATGATTACATCCACACCAGTACATCCTCAAGCAAATGGACAAGCAGAATCCTCAAACAAGATAATTGTCAACAACCTAAAAAAGAGACTAGGAGATAAAAAAGGAAGATGGGCAGAGGAACTACCCTTTGTTTTATGGGCTGATAGGACGACGGTGAAAAGTGCAACTGGCCAAACCCCATTTTCCTTGGTATTTGGAGCAGAAGAGGTGATCCCGACAGAAATGGTAATACCTACAGCAAGATCCAACCTCCGGGATCCTGAGCAGAATCCTGAAGTCCTATGCCAGGAATTGGATACTATTGATGAGACAAGAGACACAGCAAGGCTAAGGATGGCAGTATATCAACAGAGGATATCTAAGGCATATAACAAGAATATAAGGACTAGAAGGTTCCAGGTTGGAGATTGGGTATTGAGAAAGGCTTTTTAGAATACTACTAATCCTGCTGATGGAAAGTTGGCTCCGAAATGGGAAGGACCATATGAGATTGGTTCAGAATCTGGAAAAGGAGCATACTGACTCAAGAATATGGAGGGGGATATGCTACCAAGATCCTGGAATGCTATACATCTAAAGCTCTATTTCAAGTGAGTTTGGAATTTAATTCTAACTCAGGGTGGTATGGATTCTATCTCTTTTAATATATCTTTTTATTTATTGTTTTGAACCCATTACTGACTTAGGCATCGGAGGGGTGTTAGCCAAGCTAACACCCACCTTAGCTTACAGTTGTTTTGCAGTATATGCTTCGGGATATAGCTCCAGGATACACACTCAGGATATTTCGAAAGACTAGAGGGCTGGCCCCCTCTCTCACGTTTAAGGAATCCTGATCCCTTCACAGGTTTAAAGGTATTCACCTTTCTCTCGATTAGGGTTTAAACACCCCGCCTGGAGCGCAAGTTATCCAGGGATAGTTCAAGGTGGCGGGACCAGTTCATGTAAAAATGGCTGACAATTTCGTCACTATTGGCTATATCCTAGATCCTAAAGGTATATGAGGATTGATCACCCTCTCTCACGAAAGGGTATTTTCATACTCTCTAAGGTTTAAAGGTTATCACCTTTCTAAGTCTTGGAGTTTATACACTCCCGCCTGTAGCGCATGAAAATTTGGGATTTTCCCCAGGATACCTATGGGTTTATCCCTAGGATACTAAGGATTTATCTCCAGTATGTTTTTAGGTTTTACCCCAGTAACACAAGAACTGTCCAAACAGTTAGAACTTGAATTCAAAAAATTTTCTAAGTGTTTGAAGACTTCATGAACAGGGGACATTCCTCCTAAGGCGATTGTGTGAAGCTCAAAAGGTCAAATTTGGACCTAGTGTACTAAGTATCTCAGACTGGGGACACCTTAGTGGAAGAAGTTGCAAATGGAGTGTAGTTCGATACTAGGCTTATACTCTATTCGTGGTATGATCTTTCCTTTGTGAACTCTACATAAGTTGTTTGAACTTTCGAAACTATGTTTAAAGGCTTAAATATCCCGATTAGGGTATATCCTTAGGATATATTCTCAAATTTTGTTTTCAGGATATATTTCAGGATATTTGATTGCAATATTTGGGATATAATGCCTGGATTTAAAATCAAAGTTAAGTTCATGACAGATAAATATTATCAAAACGGATTTTGAAAAATAAAATATCCTTTATTCTTCAGAGACTTTATCTAAATTGTTTAAATTTTGAAAAACCCTGCTTGGCGAAAGTCTTCGTAGATACCGCCGAGTATGTTGATCAGGATATTTTCAAAAGATAATTTTGCAAAGTTGAAATCTAAACTAAGTAACGTATGACAAAAGAAATTAAAAAGAGCAGCAAATAAGTGGTATTATCTAAAATAAGCGATACTAGTCGATAACCAAAGGCTTCATCCTAAAACTTAGGACCCATCCACCTTTGGTTATCGAATTGTTTTAATGCTGGAAAAGAAATTGTTCAAAGGACAAAAAATGAAATTGTTCAAACAAATATAACTCTCAAATTAAAAGAAATGAGTTTTAGGAGGCGACGCCTTCTTCGTTCATCGCATTTTCGACAGCATCCGTTTCAGGATCAGCTTGAACATCCCTCTCAGCTTCGCCACTAGCACCAGTTGGTTTTTCAATCACTTTCGAAGATCCTTCAGCTGCGGGTTTAACAGTATTGCCGCCGAGACTCATTAGCTTTGTCTCCCAGGCATTGACATCCCAAGAAGGGCATTCGAAGCTCAGTGTCTTGGCTTCATGAGCCATCTTTAGCCTGGCCTGAAGAAGGGAAGTGACGACAGAACTTTTAAGGCCTTCCAGGTAGCTGATCATATCCCGTTCATGCTGAGCGTGGGCAGCGTCAAGATCAGCTTGGGCCTCAAGAGCGGCTTTGTTGGGGGCGGCCTAGTGTTCTTGGATCATAGCCTTAAACTTGTCCTCGTAATGCCGAGATTTGGCAGCTGCAATCATGCCCTGGTCGGAGATGGTGACCTCGGCTTTCTTCAACTTGGACTCGAGCATCTTGTTGAGCCCACAGGATTCCTGGTATAAGTGAACCAGACATTCGAGACCCTGCAAAATAAGAGAACAGGTATTAGCCTTAATAAACATTCATAACCAGCATATGGTGCAGGATATAGGTCAAGGATACTAACCTGGTTGAGAAAAGAAGTCATGAACCCGCTTGCCTCAATGAACCCATGATTTTCATAGGGGAACGTGTCAGAAATGGTAGGTGAGTCGGTCTCTTTCCTTTTGCGAGAACTTGAACTCCGAGGCTTAGTAGCTGGCGAAGGCTTGGGAATGATGATGGCTTTGGAGCTGCTGGGCTTGGATGAGGCCGTAGCCTTGGGACTGGGCTCCTTCTTGACCTGGACGTGATCGGAATAACTGTCCAGCTCATCAAGGTTGAAAACCTCTGGGATCTTGGTTGGTGCTGCATAAAGGGGAAGTTTTACGTCCTTATTACTCTTCATTATATTACGCTAATCAGTTATTTATGAAATAACTCTTACCAGACATTTCAGATGATGAATATTGACTGGAACTTGGGATATGTGTAGTAAAACTCCTGTCACCCGCCGGTAACTGGTAAACTGCTTCGATTCTTTTTTCGGATTCCGCAGTAGGGGGAGCTACTTCCTTAAAATTCACTGCATAAAGATCGAATAAGAAGATATTAGCGCAGGATAAAAGTCTAGAAGGATCTGGGGATATTGTTGACCCTACCGGTGGTTAACCACTCCTCCGAAAGACTAGCACCCTCATAGATGGAGTCTCGTTTGACGAAGAAGAATTTACGTTGCCATCCATCCTCGTTCTTTGTGGCTTTAAGTATAAGGGGTTTGCTGGAAGTTTAAAAGAGCAAGAACCGACTGGATCCGTGTGATCGGAGGCGGTAAGCCATCGGCATATCCTCGATGCAGAGGTCGTGACAGTGAAGACTTTTGATTTGGTTGAGCACAATCAATACTCTCCAACCCATGGGCATGGTTTGGGCAAAGGAAATGCCAGTGGTTCGGAAAAATTGCATCATAAATTCAGGAAATGGATACCGAAGACCTAGCGAGAAAGGGTATGCCGGAAAACAGACCCAATCGGCAGAAGAAACGTCTGATCGAATCGAGCGATCGAATTGTCTAAAAATCGTACCATCGGGGAAAGCGCCGGAGGCCCTCAACGCAGCAATGTCTGCGTTGTCAAAAGCACAGATCTCCTTCTCGGGATTTTTGAGAAGGTTTTGCTGAACGAAGGATTCCGACGATTCACCGGTTTGAGGGTGGACTCTAGTAGCCATTAGAAGAAGAATAAAATTAACAGAAAATGAGTAAGGGATGAGTGAATACCTGGAGATTATGTTGATGATATCTGGTTCTCGAACAAGAAGAGAGAAGATATAGGGGCGTAATAGATATCCATCGAGTGGAAAACGCGTTGGAAGTTACATAGTACTATCTTGACCGTCGTCTCGATTTAATAACCTCGATTCGCGAAATAAAGTTTTAAAATATACCTGTTGGATTGGTATACCAATAGATATATTTTGGGGACAATTGTTATGGGTCATTTTCTGCTTATATATCCTGACTAATATTCTGGCTTTAATTGTTTATTTGTGGTCAGGATACCGGATCAGGATATTGGTAACATCCTGATACGATATCCTGGTACTAACCAATTAGCTCACGTGCAGATTGTTGTAACAAGCTTCTAACGGTCAGGAGGACTTCTCCCCCTCAAGACTCGGGCAAATCGGTTGGGTTATATAGGACCGATTTGACCGATCAAATGAGTCAATTTGAGCTAATATACACTATTTAAGTGGCGGAAACACTTAAACAGATTAGAATCAAAGAGAACGGGGTAGAAAACAGAAGAATATCACTTTAAACACTGTTTCTCATTAATACTTCTCAGAAAAATCCGGCAGCATAACAGTTACAACTTCATGGATCGATACCCAAATGAGAAACAAACTAACCGATTTGTAGGCCTGCTAGTTAGCTTGAACATGACATGTTCATTTCAAGCTAACATGCTAGTTAGTTTGAACATGACATGTTCATTTCAAGCTAACATGCAACTTGCTAGTTAGCTTGAAATGACAACATGTCATTTCAAGCTACCAGACATGTACAACTTCATAAAATTACAATATAACCCCTGTTCTATACATAAATTGACATATTAGACCCCTAGACTTAAGACAAAGGCTTTAGACATCATGCACTAACAAACTCCCCCTTGGATATAGCCGGAGTCTTCAGTCTTGGTCTTCACAGGGACTTGATCGTTTCTTCACGATGTTTAGATCCGCAACGAAACCGAGACTCGATATAAGACGGAGTCAACAGACATATGCACTAACAGTGTCCCCCTTGGATGTTGACGGAGTCTTCAGTATGAGACTTTAGTACGTCAAAACTTCAGTCTTAATCAGTCTTCACGCTTTCCAGAATATTTGACGCTAAGCATCCTTCATACTCTCTCTTTCTCTTCACACTATTGCTAACAGACTCCCCCTTACTTTGTTCCGGGATCGTAATCTGATATATCACTCTCTATCTTCTCAGCATTAGCAGCTTTCACAGATTCAGGACCATCTCCTGGCTCTCCGTAGCAACAAGATCAGAAACCTGACTTTTACGTCTACAGACTCCCCCTTTCGACAAACTGGGATAACCGTCTGGAATTCACTAGCTGCATACCTGCATATACTCTAACCAACAGTAAGATAAACTTTATGCTTACCACTTGAATTTAAAATGATTAAATTGGTTTCAAATTAATGATCCATTTATTCATTTCAAAAACCTTTCTCAACTCAAATAAACTTTCCCAATCCAATATCATTCATCATGTTTAGCACTTGGGATTTTGAAAATCAGCTCTTCAACATCAGTTGTCGAAAATCTTTTTGGCTTTTTCAAAAAATTTATGCTAAAACACACTAAAATCTTTTTGGATTTTTGTTTAAAGAATGCAGTAAAGAAATATTTACAGACAATATTTTTTGTGAGTTTGCGTAAGAGGATCATATCAGTTTTTGAGACACATCACTAGCACCATTAAGCCTTAAACATTTTAAGTTCTAAACGATTCACATTGATTGACGATATATTTGTCCTCTTAAGCTCAATCTAAAAACTTTCGAAATGCTTACCGATACGTTAAGGTATATTAATTTTGCACTAAATTCTTATGGACCCCACGATCTCAGCATATCCCCTCATCATGCAATACACTAACTCAAGTAATGCCTTTAAACTTTTATCAACTGTGATTTGTGCAAAAACAAAGCAGAATGTTTAAACATTAACAATCAGGTCGATACTTCCGTATACGCAGAGAAAGTCCAATGTTTAAACAAAATAAGAAAAATAAAACAAGTTGAAGTTGTTTAGGCTTTAACCACCAGGTCGATACTCACGTATACGCAGAGGTGATCCAAAGCTTAAATGAAACACCAAAGAAAATAAAGCAGAACGTTTAGGCAATAACATCTAGGTCGATACTCACGTATACGCAGAGGATGTCCAATGCTTAAACAAAATAAAAAAATAAAACAAGTTTAAATCTTGGCAAAATGAAATGCACAATCACAGCGACTTTTTAGCAAAGTTGTGAAAGTTCACAGACTTAACCAGTTTTATGTCTTTCGACAATCAGCGATTACTGAGTAGGCACACAATCAAGAAGGACAAAACTAAGTACTACGCGTTCAACCGTGTTTCCCACTAGAACTAGGCTTTTTCATTTAAGTTTGTATCATTATCGCAAATCTACTAGTCTAGCTGAGCCTATCGTCACATCTTTAGTGAGACCATTTATCACATTTGACTTTTCATTTCTTTAGCATGCTGTGATAGTCCAACTGATTTACTATCATTTCCTCTTTTTCATAACAAAACTCATGTTAGCTTGAACAGGCCTGGTAGCTTGAACAGGTCTGGTCGCTTGAACATGTCATGTTCATTTCAAGCTAACAAGACAGCCTATATATAGGTAGTGTTTGTTTCTCAGTTGGTATCGATCCATGAAGTTGTAACTGTTATGCTACCGGATTTTTCTGAGAAGTATTAATGAGAAACAGTGTTTAAAGTGATATTCTTCTGTTTTCTACCCCGTTCTCTTTGATTCTAATCTGTTTAAGTGTTTCCGCCACTTAAATAGTGTATATTAGCTCAAATTGACTCGTTTGATCGGTCAAATCGGTCCAATTAAACGAAACACCAAAGAAAATAAAGCAGAACATTTAGGCAATAACATCCAGGTCGATACTCACGTATACGCAGAGGATGTCCAATGCTTAAACAAAATAAAAAAAATAAAACAAGTTTAAATCTTGGCAAAATGAAATGCACAATCACAGCGACTTTTTAGCAAAGTTGTGAAAGTTCACAGAGTTAACCAGTTTTATGTCTTTCGACAATCAGCGATTACTGAGTAGGCACACAATCAAGAAGGACAAAACTAAGTACTACGCGTTCAACCGTGTTTCCCACTAGAACTAGGCTTTTTCATTTAAGTTTGTATCGTTATCGCAAATCTACTAGTCTAGCTGAGCCTATCGTCACATCTTTAGTGAGACCGTTTATCACATTTGACATTTCATTTCTTTAGCATGCTGTGATAGTCCAACTGATTTACTATCATTTCCTCTTTTTCATAACAAAACTCATTTTTTACTATTTCAATGATTTTGGCATTTTCAAATTTTCTAATTTTTTTAAAAAAATTTTCTCCCCTTAAAATCAAAATATGTTTCAATTTTGATTTTCTGGGAAAATTTGAAAACAATAAACTGTACAAATAAAATGACAAACTGATGAGAATTGCCTCAATTCGCCATCCACTTGGCTTAAACAATCAGAACTCCCCCTGACAACAAACTATTTTCCCATTATGATTTCAAAACACTTAAGTTTATTTTAATCAAAATGGTTTTTCCGGAAAATAAGTTTTTTTGTGTCATTTTTACAAACCTGGGGATTCATCACCTTGTTTTCAACCACTTGTAGATTTATCACAAAAACAAATTCCAACAATCATACCACTTGTAAGATAGTTAAATCAAGTACAACTTAATGTCCTTGATTAACCACTTGTAAGTCGAAATATCACCAGAGTGAATTTCTCAAGAAATATGCCGATTCCTGCTCCACGATTACCAACTTGGGAGCTCCGGCAAGTCAGGTTTTTCAGTTAAAGAGATTCACCCAAGCCTGACGGTCCTTGGGTGTTTTGAACATACCTTTTTTATTCATAAAATTCTTTAACTCCTTTTACCTTACCCTCAACCATCTTTCCAAAAATATTTTTTACTTTGCTATTAAAAGCCTTTTCAACATCAAATTCTTTCTTTTCAGAATAGAATTGATTCGAACTTTTCACTTTACCAACTTTTTGTTTAAAATTTTCAGTTCGCAATGGTGGAAAGTTTGTGTCATCCATTGGCGGAACTGAATTTTCACTTTTGAGCTCAACTTGTGGCTCCTCTGATTTTGACGAATCAGAATCATCACCAGAATGTGGCTCATCTGACTTAGATAACCCAGATTCATCGCCAGGGACATTTCCTTTCTTCACACTCCATTCTGTCCTCAGATTTGTATCTGATGAATTCGTTTTGCTTGATTTGTCATTCTTTGGAGAGCAATACGATTTATCAGAACTTTTATCTGATTTTCTTGTTGTATCCGAGGACAAAATCTTTTCAAGATACTCTCGAGCTTTCTTTCTTTTCTTTCTCAGTCGGTCTTTCTGCCCTTGTGAAAGCTTAACTTTCTTTTCTTGAACTTTCTGTTCTTTGGGCTTTTCTTTGACTTTGACTGATTCCATCACCCTTTTCTGAGATGCAGCCCTCGATCTTTCCATTGATTTCGTTGGGCAATCTCTTGCAATATGTCCTTTGATTTGGCATTCAAAGCATCTTCTCGTCTCAAACCTCCAACATTGGCAGTTAACAGCAATGTGTCCTCTATAACCACAGTTGTAACACACCCTGTTATCGTACCAATCTCTACCATCAATCCAAACACTCAAATCATAACACTGATTTGATTTGTAGTACTCATGACTTCTCCTATAATCTTGATTTGACGCTTGAGCACTGTGGTCAAACCTGCACCACATGTCACCAACTTTTTGTGAGTTTTGGTTTTTCAATTTTTGTGGTTTTTTATCTTGATTGGATGATTGAACTGATGAGCTTTTATTGTTGTTTTGAAAATTTTTTGAATTTTTAACATTTTGTTTTTGTTCTACATTCTTCTTAACAGGTTTTTGCTTTGAGCATTCACCTATTTCAATCGAATGTAAAACAGTTTCTTTAAATTTTTCTTTTAATTCCAAAAATATTTTCTTTTTCTCTTTTTCATCATCAGCTTTATCATCACAATCTTCAATTATGACTTTGTCATAATTTGTGACATTGACACTTATTGGAACTGAATTGATCGGTTTTGGACATATAAAATCTGGTACTAATGAAGTATTCACAAAACCTTTCAATGTCTTTTCTAAGTCATTGACTTTATTTCTAGCACATTCAGCTTCTTTTTCAAGCTGAATGATTTTCTCAAGATGAGAATTTATTTCAATTTGTTTTTCAATGTTATTTTCGCCAAAAATAGATTTCTCATCTTCTAAAATTTTTATTTGACTTTGAAAATCTTTTTCAGTTTTCAATTTTTCATTTTCAAAATCTTTTTTCTTTTCTTTCAAAATTTTGTTTTCCAATGTCAAACTGTCCAAATCAATTAACAGTTTGACATTTTCAGATTTCAATTTCTCATAATTTTCCTGCAATTCAAGAATCTGTTTATCATCAGATTTCTTCTCATCATTCAAATTCTTGATTTCCAATGTCAAACTCTCTACATTCTTCAAGAGTTTGACATTGTCTGATTCAGATTTTTCACAGTTTAAGCATTTCTCAGACATCTTTTCATCTTCAGCTTTCTTCTCAACCTTGATAGCTGAAATTTCTTTAACCTGCTCCTCTACCACTTGAACATTTTTCTCAGGTTCGAATTTTTCATCAACAGACTTCATTTTTCTAATCTTTTGGAGTTCAAGTTCTTGAGCTTCAATCTTCTCGACGAATGCACTAAGATTCATAAAACCAAAATTTGAATTGTTTTTCAACTCCATCAAATAAGTACCCCTCACATCCTTTGGTAAAGCATTCGCCAACTTGTCAATCCACACCTCATTAGCCTTGGTTATCTTCAATCTCCCCATCTCCAAAACTAGATGGCAATATCGATCAAACAATTCTTTTGTAGACTCTCCCTTGATACCCGTAAAACTATCAAATTTCTTCTGTGCAATATCTGTTGGATTCTGAACACGATACGACTCACAATCCATGTTTCATTATTGAAAGATTTTGAAAGACAGATTTTCAAACAATACGAAATTTCACACAATCTAAGATCAGTTCAATCACTATATCAAACAACTGAATCAGATGAATATCCGATTGAATAGCAAAAATCAGATTTTACAATTAATATTGCTGACAACTGTTCCTGGATGTTATTGATAGGACCGATACTCATGCATACGCAAATTAATTTTTCTTTTTGAAAATGGCCAACAATTTAAGTATTCATAAGCAAATATCTAAGATCCAATTGGGCCGATGTGTTTCTTTTGTCAATATATGGCAGTCACTTAATGTTCACATGCAAATATAACTTTATCAATTGATAAATCCGATGACTTATCGGCAACCACTTTCAAATCAAATAAAGCATATTCACTTGATACTTTTGATAAAGTCGACTAAATGATCAAACCGATGCAACCTGTCACAAATCACATGATCTCTTTTCCCAATTACTGATAACCTCGTAAACTGTTTCACAATTTTCAAACTTCACCGTTTCAAAATTCAAGCGAACATAAAATTCACTCAAGCGAACAACCCTTCTCAAGCGAGCTAACTAGTTAGCTTGAAACTGCCAACGAACTTTTCAAGCGACCAACGAACTTTACAAGTGACCAACGAACTTTTCAAGCGACCAACGAACTTTTCAAGCGACCAACCCTTCTTCGCTTCAAAACATCAGTTTTTCAAGCGAACAAACCAAGTTCGTTCAAGCGATCAGAGGTTTTTAGGCCATTTTTATCTGTTCTACTACGAATTCTAAGCTGAAACTCTCAAGGGTTTGTTAAAACTCACTTTTACACACAATACTCAAAACTCAGTCCATTTTGTCCTTCCAAACATCTAGAAATCCAAAAAGTGTAAGAAAAATGCTCTGATTCAGGTATATTGGCTCATAACTGGCTCTGATACTAATTATAGGACCGATTTGACCGATCAAATGAGTCAATTTGAGCTAATATACACTATTTAAGTGGCGGAAACACTTAAACAGATTAGAATCAAAGAGAACGGGGTAGAAAACAGAAGAATATCACTTTAAACACTATTTCTCATTAATACTTCTCAGAAAAATCCGGCAGCATAACAGTTACAACTTCATGGATCGATACCCAAATGAGAAACAAACTAACCTATTTATAGGCCTGCTAGTTAGCTTGAACATGACATGTTCATTTCAAGCTAACATGCTAGTTAGCTTGAACATGACATGTTCATTTCAAGCTAACATGCAACTTGCTAGTTAGCTTGAAATGACAACATGTCATTTCAAGCTACCAGACATGTACAACTTCATAAAATTACAATCTAACCCCTGTTCTATACATAACTTGACATATTAGACCCCTAGACTTAAGACAAAGGCTTTAGACATCATGCACTAACAAACTCCCCCTTGGATATAGCCGGAGTCTTCAGTCTTGGTCTTCACAGGGACTTGATCGTTTCTTCACGATGTTTAGATCCGCAACGAAACCGAGACTCGATATAAGACGGAGTCAACAGACATATGCACTAACAGGTTATAGACGTTGAACCCGGAAGAAGTGGACTACAACGTTTACTTGAGGAATATTCGAAGTATCTCGGTTTAATAGGGTAGTTTGTTATTTTCTTTTGCTATAAATAGATTGATCGGATCAGGTTAAGGCACGCACTCTTACGCACACTTTTTCTCTCCTGTTGCAAACAATCACTACACTCAAACACTTGTACTCGAATTACATTGTAACACCTAGTTGATCCGCATCATATCCTGCACTGTATCCTGATATTTGAAGTAATAGAAGAACAAGGCAGCTGTGATTGTCAGCTCCCGAGGTTTTGTGCCGGCGATCTAGATTGATCAAGGGCTTTCGTCGTACATCCTGTGTCACACTTTACTTTTTCGCTCATTGTTTGATCATAGATACAGCTCTATATCCTGAGTCGTATCCTGAAACTGTTTTTGCAAATAACTTAATCAACATATTTTCAACACACATTTCTAGCACACTACCTCACTTAACTAATTTGATCACTTAATTGCTTCGGTAATTTTTTACCAAAACAGTTGATAAGCACGCTAAAGCTTGTGCAGAGAACCAGCATGTTTTTGTCCCTTTTGCCTTTGACACATTTGCCTCCCTACGCCAGAAGCTATCCAATTCCTGACCAGGGTCCAACGGGTCATCCACAACAATTGCTCAGCCTCAGGGGGGCGAGGTTTTGTCTTTGGTAGATTATGGTTTGCAATTCTGAAAGGAGTGGCGGCTCAGTTTGTTACCCGTCTACCTTCTTTCTTAATGTAACTTGGCAAGTATGAATGAAATATATAGATATAATTAAATTTCCAAAAAAAAAAAACAGTGAATAAAAAAACAATCTTAATATTTTCTTTGTGAACAAATAATTTCCTTTTTAATAGAACTAAACAATCGTAACACTTCGTAAAAAACCTAAAAAAAAACTTTTGTAATTTATTATAGGGAAAATGTCATAGAAATGTTACCAAATTTCTCAACTGTTCTAATTAAATCATCTAAACTTTTTTTGTCTCTCTAAAGTAACTAAATTTTAATTTATTGTTCTAATTTTATGTAATTACCAGGTCATCAGGTTACCATTGTTTTTTTTTTTTTATTCTTTTTTCCTGCTATATAGATATTATTAAGGGTAGGTGGATTTTTTTAAAATCAAAACATATTTTTAAACCTTAAAAAAAACCCAGCAACCTTGGAAGCTTCAACATTTTAATCTCCATTATCGATCGAATTGTGTGTGAATGAAACATCACCTTCAACCTATGCAAGACTTCGATGATCTTCGTACCTTCAAACCTGAGCAAGACTTCGATGATCTTTGAACCTTCGAACATTCAGCTTCCCCTGTTCGGATTTTCATTTCCGATTTCTAATGGGTGAGGTTTGATTCTCATTGAGGATTCATGGAGCTTTTGGAAAGAAAATTTGGTTTTTGTTTAGTGGATTTGATTTACTTCGATGTGATAACTATGGCTTCTTAAATTCTCGTTTATGTTCTGGTTGTCTTTATCTTCTATGCAATATCATTGGAATCACTACAATTTCTTCTTTTTGTGATTTAAAAAATATAAAAAAAATGTGACTTTTTGAACCACTGCTCCATCTTGGAACCATCTTAAAAACACTGCTGTAGTTCGGAATTCCATTTTATGATTTGAAAGATTAAAAAATATATATTTTCCAAACTTAAACATAATTATTTTTTAAATTTTAGAATAAAAATGTGAATTTTTATTGAAAATTTCATGTCATTATCTATATTTTCCACATCATATTTAAGGTTTAAAAAATAAGAAAACCTGACACATCATCATTGGTAACCTGATAACCAGATAATTACACAGCATTAGAACAGCAAATGAAACTTTGGTAACTTTAGAGTGACAAAAAAAGTTTCAGTGACTTGATTGAAACAAATGTCAAACTTGGTTACATTTCTATGAAGTTACCCATTTATTATAAAAATATAAGTTCTTAATAATGCATTAATGTGTTTTTGCGACTAGGAATGAAGAGTTATACGACTCATGTAGACCTATACGATTTATAAATAAGAAGCCTTACGACTTGTATAGATGACGTGTCATACGAGTCATATCTCCATATAATGACTTGTATATAAATAGGTCCCTTGTGTCCAGAAAATATGGGTAATCTGCTCCTACTTTTATTGTATAAGAGATAAGGTCATTATGGTTAGTTGACTTATTTGTTGCAAGAAAGGGGAAGATCCTCCAAAACCAGTCAAAAAGGGACAAAGCTCGTATGCTCTTACTTCATCATTGACTTAACGTTAACATGGCTCATCCATGATGATGCACCGTATGTATCTTTTACGGCTTCACTCTAGTGTTTTCAATCATAATTGTATTACTTTTCTTTTTAAATCATTTATCGTTTTTAATTTTTTATACATATTCTAAATTCCATCTATCGGAAAGTCGGTGGACTTTCTCTTGGCATCCCACACACTTTTACTATATTGAAATTTAAGTCTCCAACTTTCAAACTTTACTAACACCCGAAAACACGACGTAAACTTAACACGAAATTTGCGGGTTTAGGTTTAGTCTCAAGGAGTTTGGGTCAGTTTCAGGTTGAACCTGCGAACCCGTTTAGCTAAACAGGTCAGGTTCGGATCAACCCGGTCGGGTTGGCGGGTTGACCCATTTAACCCATTTCTATTATATTATATATTTTTTTTACAATCTATTTTATGTCATAAAGTAAATTGGTTATGTAATTTATGCTATGATTATAACTTAAAAGAAGAAATTGACATAAGATTTTATGATTTTAATATAACTAGGTTATTTCTCCGTGCTTTACATCGGTACGTTATTGCATGCATTTAATGGGTATCAATTTCGGTTCGTTTCACTACTGGTACGATAATTCACTCGGTATAGAAATCAACATGTATTTATATCGACCGAAAATGAAAAAAACGATCATTGCTACCACCACCGATATTGCTTGTAAAATATCGATCAATTCATATTGACAAGGTATCGGTAGCGATGATATTCATTTATCGTCGTTGCTAGAGTTGTATAATAAAAAAAATATCAGAAATAGAAACCATAAAAATAAATACATGTACCATTACCAATGTTGTTTGGTACGGTACGATACGATAGCTACCGTGTCATATTATAGAAAGCAAAAACAATAAAAATAAATATCGGTACCGATGCAAATGTTGTTCGATCAGTCTTGGTTCGATTTGGTACGACAATGGCAAAGTATCTGTTTTTAATAAAATTTATATCGCAATGTTAGAAAAAAAAAACAATCATAGTTAAGGTAGATTTTTAAAAAAGTTGATGTACATAAGTTATTAAAAAGCAAATTATATGATGAATAAAATATTATTAAAAAAACTTAAAACTATATGGAAACTTTCAAATAATATATATATATATATATATATATATATAAATCGAGTTATGTGATAGAATAAAATATTATTATAAAATTAAAACAAATAATGTAAAATATTGAAATACTATTAATGGCAAGTTTCAAATAATATATACTAGCAGAATTCCCCCGCACAATGCGGCGGGATTTCAGTCGGTATCGGTTCGGTTTATTGCGGTACTTGGACATCGACACTCTTTGTATCAACTGATGGAGAGCGTGAAACTCGAGTGTTAATGTTCTTATCTTACTTGTTTTAGTGCGGTTTAAGTGATTATATGCTTTGAATGTGATAACTACGAAAGATTGTGGTTTTTCATGTTAATTGCTTAAATCGGTGAATTTAAAGTGTTTAGAGATGAAGTGGAACACGTGTGGATGATAATCAAGGTATATTACATTAATCAGGATTTGTTTCGGGTCATAAGGTAGCTTGGAAGCTCAAGATGTGTGAAAGAATAAAGCCTAGGGGCCTGGGAGTCATTCTGTGAAAGTTGTGATGTTGAAGAGATTGGAAGCTGGGAATCGTGACGTAGCTTACTGTTCTTTGACCGTAACCTACGGTTTGGCATTATATTGAAAGAATCAACAGCAGGTTAGATCCATAGCGTATGGTCACCTAGCGTAACCTACGACTAGCTTTATGTGACTTCACCAGAGAATGTGAACCGTAACCTATGGTCTGAAGACCGTAGGCTACGGCGGGATTAAAAGAGGCGCGCACGTTGACTTTTTCATGAGGATTAAAAGGGTTTCAAAAACCCTAACACATTGATTCATTCAAGGGACGACTTTTGGAGGACATAGAGCACACTTTGGGCAATCTTCACTCAACATCAACATATTTCATCTCATATCAACTGTATTGAAGATGATTTCAATTGTATTTCAAGCTTTTGAAGATCAATAAACCGAGATGAGCGGTTAACTACTTAGTGCTTTCCTCCGGGTGGAGGATTCTTGAAAGTAGACTAATTTTATGTGTTTGAACATGTACTTAAACTTGGTAATCTAAGCATTCGATGCTTTTTACCATTTGATTTGATTGATTGGATTGTAACGATTGTTTTACTTTAATTCTTAATTCTAATTCATTCAATTCCTAAGAATTCTAGTAATTGGGATATATTTGATATGGGTTAGGGTTGGTAATTTCAATTGATCGTTCATATGATAACCTTTCATTGTTTTGCAATCAAAGTAAGTAGTCTTTGAATAATCACAACCAATTAATCAAATTAAGCAATCATGTCTATGTGATTGTAGCAACTGAACACATAATTGAAGTTTACTTTGAATCTAAAATCCGGAGGAACCATTGTTTTCTCCTATTGTTACAAATTAGTTTTAGTAATTCTTAGTTTAATCAAACAACCAAACAACCAGTTTTACATTTGTGCATTTAGTTTATCATTACTTAATCAACAATGCTTTCCACCATACTCCTCTGGTTAGATATCCTTTTTACGCTATCTACATAGTTATTTAGGTTTTGTATGACACTCACGACAGTCATCAACAACTTAATTAAAACCCAGAATTAAGTCATACGAGTACTAGAACCATACTAAAATCCAACAAAAAAAATATCTGTAATTCGTGGTAACATCCCATGATTCGTGAAATTAAAATAATAGTAAACGAAAATAAACAGATGAGTTGATCGTCGATTTCTCCGTCGCCCATGTCGACGTCTTCTTCCTCGGAGGCCTCCTCTGACACTTCCTCCAGTTCTTCCTTGGGTTCGTTCAGTGCCTCGAGGTCAATGATTCTAGTTTTCGCCGTCTCCAATCTTTGAGTAAGCTCCACTACTCGCTTAGACATGACTCTAACTATTTCTCTTAAAGTATTCTCTCTGGTAGTCTTTAACTGTACGGTTGTCTGCATTTGTTGCATATCACGCCTCAGTACGGTAACTTGCTGAATCAGTCCAGTGATTGCACTAGTTGTATCACGCATTAGACGGAACTCACCGTCAGTCGCTGCTACAAAGCCAGTGAATGCCTCCTCCAACGGGAAATCAAGTGGAGGTAACGTACCGATAATGGGACGATGACCCTCAGAGTCAACCGCTAAAGTTAGGGGAGGGACCTCTTCATCCACAATGTAACCCTAAATCAGCTGGGGATACCAGCTCCAATCCCCATTTTCCCGGTTGCTCTGAGTTGTCTTCAAGATTGGGCGTTGGGGGTGGGGATTCGGGAACATCCTGTTCCTCACTAGCCTTAGAGGAACTCGATGTTGACATGCCTGTTATGTAACGTTAAAAGATACACGTGAAATAAAGTAACATGATATGTGTGAGCACTAGGTGTTTGTGTTAGTTTTGGTTTCATACTGGTGTCGTGTTTGTGGCTATAGTCCAGGTCTAAATGCAAACCTAATTCTCTATAACCAGTGGCTCTGATACCAATCTGTCACACCCTCAAAAATCCACCTGTGGGGTTTTACTGCAAGGCGCGTGACAAACCAGGATCTAAGACACCAGTCATATCGAACGATCTCTATATGAGAAAATAAGTTTTAAACCAAACAACCAAAATAAGTTAACGAAATGCGGAAGCATAAATAAACGTAAAGTAAGGTGAGCGCAATAAAAACGGCTAAAACCAATAGTATAAATGCATGATGCAATCGTAAGGAAAAAATTTTGTCCATGATGTTGTAACACCTCGTAAAATCACGACCAATATAATAAAGACACGTGTCATGGACTTTAAACGTGTAATGGATTGATCTTGAGGGACTAAAGTTGTCAAACAATGTAAATATGCAAGTAAAAGGATCAAACATGTCATCATGCCAAACTCATGCCTCTGAATGACCTCATAGGATGTTCGTATTCTTTGATGAATAAAATTTTCGGACATTGAAAGCCGTTTGCGCTTAAATTCAAAACTTTATGAAGCATAGGGGTTAAAAGTGTCAACATGTTAAAAGTTACCTCTGAATGACCTTTAACGAACCCAAAAAAAAACATTGTAATAATTATATATTTTGCTCTCAAGAATATTGGATATTAATTTTGTGGAGTTTCGAAGAAAACAATACTTTTAGGGTGATCGTACAACTAGCCGGGAGCTTAACGGAGTTACTTTATGACCTAAGGCCCTTAAAAGTTAACTTTGGGGGTCAAAAGTGCAATAAACGAAAGTTATTTTAATTAAATATGGACCAGGGGACAAAAATACAATTAATGAAAGTTGTTTTCCGGTCATAGGGGAGTGTCACGGCCCGCGTAGACTCTTTCTGAGTCTTACGCGGCCCGCATAAGAGTGCCAGTATCAGAAAACAATGACAGCTGCATGTTCAGCCAGTTCCACCGCCTTTGCATGTCAAAATTCAATACCAGGGACTGTGCCAATGGTTTTTCATGCAATAGGGACACCTGGTAACATCTGGGATCATCATAGGGACACATGCAAAGATCTTGGAGCTTCCATTTTGCTATATAAGGCCTTGTTCATTCACTTGTCATTTGGACACTTGAAATTTTGTTTCAAAACTCACTCTTTGGAGCCTCCTGGAGCTCAAGGAAGTTCTCTAAAGTTTCATATTCGTGCTAAGTACCCTTGTAAGCATTCTTAGCCCACTAAGTTCAAGTTTTATTAGTTTAATGACCAAAAGTCAAAACATCGTAATTAAGCTTTGACTTAGTGATTAATCACTAATGGTCTAGCCATTATTCGAATTGAAAGTGGCTATGAGTTGGTAATTATGTGGGTAATAAACCCTTAAAAGGGCACCCGCTGATTATCACTCTAACATGGTCAATTGTCGAGTCAAACTTGTTATTAAAAAGTCAACAGAATCCATTTTTGCAAATAAATTCATAACTGATAATGTAGAAGTTATGGAACATGTTTAAACACTAAAATAACTTGGTAAATAATATAAGAACATGTTTAGGCATGTTCAACCCGACAATTCTGAGTTTAGGCTCGGTTCGCAACCGAAAGTCGCAAAAGTAGACTTTTGCTTTGACTTTCAGTTCTGACCCGATTTAGCTTAGTTTAGATATGCCTTAGGGTTCCTTTAGGACCATATTTCATGTTAGTATAACCCTCTGAGATTATACTATATGGTTCCTATTAAATCTGATTCATTGCATGTTTCCGTTAAATACTTAAATGTTGACCATTATGCCCTTTTTATATAAAAACGAGATTTTTTAAAATGTGAGAGCACAAAAACCTTTATTACTGATTTATAAACATGTCCTCAAAATTTGACATCAGTTCATGGTCTAAAATGAGAGTTATGTACAATATCGTAAATGAAAGCGTTTTTATTAATTAAACGGCATTTTCGACATAAATCCTATTTAAACCCAAATTTTGAAACCAAACCTTTTACCCACTGATGTAATATAATATTTAGGGATTTTTGGAAATTTTTATTTAATTTTAAACTGATCATAACATAGAGTTCTTGCATAGGCTCGGTAATTGACGATAATGTCTTTTTCGCTAATAAAATGAGTTTTACACATCCTTTACATATCAAACCTTTTTATACTGATTTTGTGTAATAAATAAGTTATTTTAAACTGTAAAGGCTGGTTAAAATCTCAGATTTCTTTAATCAACCCGAATATCGTCAAATACCGACTTTTATGCGATTTAGGCGCATAGTATGGTTTAGAACCATATTAGGCACCTAAGGCTTGTTACCTACTGATGTTATGAACCAATTTTTATACTTTAAACAGTAAGAAAAGTTTTGAACTCAGATTTCCAAATTTGACCCTTAAAGCTTATGTGAAATGACCAAAATGCCCCTACGGTGCATAGTTTAGACATAAATGATAAATTTCACATATATGCAACATCCTACTGATATAACTCACTAAAATAAATATTTTTACTGATCACTTTAGACCAGAACCTCAGATTACTATTTAACATCTTTTATAATCTTTAAAATGACCAAAATACCCCTACGGGGCTTAAATTGATTTTGAATTTGATTTGGGCATAATGGAAGGAATCATACTGATATCATAACACATTTTAAGCATATTAACTTAGGGAACCTGTTCATGACTCATTTGGTTACCCGTTATGCATTTTTCGCGTTCGGTATGGTTTATGTAACTAGTTTGCATAAATTAATCAAAACGGGTCAAACCTTATCATTTTCACTTCAAAATCCAGAATGTGTTTAGTTTGCCCATATTAAACAAGTATTCATACTTATCGGGTCTAAATCACATTCTAATCCGGTCTTCGCTTAATCTAGCGTTTTGAAGCGTATACCTTTCTTTAAAAACTAACCGGTCTAAGTTATAGCATAAATAAGACCTGTTAGGAATCTGATAGGTTATTAAAACCTTTGTTCCAGATTTAGGAGTCCAGTAAAAGCTATTTGCACTTGCTGATTGTTATACGGCTGGGATAAAAATTATATTTTTGCTCAGGTAAATACTTTTAACTTATTTTCCGTTATACGGGCTTGGGATACGGTATTAAAATAATACCGCTTGGTCGGGTATGTAGTTATTTAAATCGGATTGTGATTAATATATTTACATAACCCGTTTTAATCTGTTTTGTTTGATGCAATGCCTTTGGGGTTTAATGACCATGTCCTGGATATCCTCGGCACATTTATTAGAAATGGCCACGGCTTAAGCACGGGGTGTAGGCATACACCTGACAGTTGCGTATGTATAAACGGTATCTCACTCTTTTGTGGGCATATACTTGTGGTGTGTTAATTAATCTAATCCGGCTCTTCTAACCGGGGTCCTGAATGGACGACAAACATATAAATCTGTATACAATATTATTTTTAAATAATTGTCCCAAGTTATAAAAGATTATTTATGCCTTGTGCATTTAAACCAATTTTCTTAAATATTTTCAAAAGAGTCGGTTAATTGTATTTACCAGTATAAACTGACGTATTTTCCAAAAAGGTTAAGTACAGGTACTAAGCGAAATGGGCTGGCTACTCCTAGTATCGAATAAAGAGTCTTGCAAGCTTTTGATGCTTAAATCTGTTGAAGAATATTTCTTTTTATCTTTAGATCCGCCTGTGGATCTTTTTTTCAACTCGTTGTATAATACTTTATGTTACTTTCGAATCGGTTTGTAATATTTTTACTTTAGACTTTCACTATGCATTGAACTGTGATTATTTGACTTTGATGATATCAACTACGTCACGATACTCCCCACCGGGCCCACCGGTAATACGTGGAAATATCTGGGTGTGACAGATGTGCACCTAAGCCATGTGTACCTTAGCGACCTGAGAAAAACATGTATGAACAAGTGTCAATAATTATGATGAAGGAGTTCACAGGTTTTAGTTTATAATTATAAAGTAAGTTGGTTGCCAAAAGTTTCCACTGTTTCAAACCCAAACTGTAAGTTGTAGTGTTTAGCAGTTACTCTTTATATTTGTAGGTAGCTAACCTATGTTACGTCACAAAAGAGTTCGAAACCGAAGCTGATTGTTGTTGCCTTTGTTTGCCAGGTCTATCACTGACCATGGCGATAAGTTAGGCCAATTCTACACACGTTGAACATTATCGGTCTAGCTAGCGTGACTAGCTCGAGTGGGGCCTGTGTACTACTCAAAATTCTCTCGCTGTCCACCTAATACTAACAGTCTAAGGTTTGTGAGGACTTCATCTGATAAAATTCATAAACCAATAGTATAAATGCATGATGCAATCATAAAGAAAAATGTTTTGTCCATGATGTGCACCTAAGCCATGTGTACCTTAGCAACCTGAGAAAAACATGTAAGAACAAGTGTCAACAATTATGACGAGGGAGTTCACAGGTTTTAGTTTATAACTATAAAGTAAGTTGGTTGCCAAAAGTTTCCACTGTTTCAAACCCAAACACTAAGTTGTAGTGCTTAGCAGTTACTTGTTATATTTGTAGGTAGCTAACCTATGTTACGTCACGAAAGAGTTCGAAACCAAAGCTGACTGTTGTTGCCTCTGTTTGCCAGGTCTATCACTGACATGGCGATAAGTTAGGCTAATTCTACATCCGTTGACCATTACTAGTCTAGCTAGCATGACTAGCTCGAGTGGGGCTTGTCGGGCCTAGTAGTACTACTCAAAATTCCCCCGCTATCCACCTAATACTAATGGTCCGAGGTTTGTGAGGACTTCATGTGATAAAATGCTACTTTGTGACCATAACGATATAACAAAAACTCTATCGACTAAAGATGTTATATTACCATACGTTAAACATTAGGTTCCCGTAACGTGACATTTCCTTGCAGTAATGTAATACATGTTTTCTCCCCATGTATTTTAAAACGTCTAAAGAGTAGGGGACGTGAACTCGCCTTTGGTTTGCTCGGTATGACTTAAATGAATTTCGAGCTGATGTGATCAACCACTTCCTATTATGGTTGCCATTAGGTTTGTTAGTGTGCGTTCATGCAAGACACGTAACCCTACATGTATCTAACACATAGCATGCATCACATTAACATTTAAATGCTCATTCAGGTGAATTTGTGTACATGATCATAACATAACATACGACATGTTACTAGATCATCATGAAACCTTACCTAGAACGATGGAGATGAAGATCAAAAACCCAAAAAAAGATGAGTTTTCCCTTGCTTTTTCTTGGATTGTCCAGAGAGAGAGTAGAGAGAGAGAGAGAGAGAGGGGTGTACGATGTGGGGGTGGCGGTGGCCTAGGGTTGGGATTTGTTTGATATTTTTTTAAAACTTTAATAAATGCATAAATGGTCCCCCGTGTTTTCTAAACCAAAACTTGGGTAGAAAGTTATCAGAATAACTTTGTATAATGACACACAAGTCCATTGTTTTGCAAAGTTAATCAAATTAACTTCGTGTGTTTGTTCGCGTGTTAGTAACTTGTGCGTTTGTAAATTGTAATTAACAGAAAAGGGTTAACGGCGTTAACCTGAAAGTATGGGATGTCACAATTTTGTTAGAAATATACTTGAAATAGACCTTTTTTCAGTTTATTTTTTATTTTCAGGACAAAACGAATCCAACTCGACTAAGAAAGCAAACCGAACAAAATATTTAAAGTTCTAAAATATTTAAAGTTCTAAAACTTGTGTCATATGTTCTTTTTTTTAATAATTAATTAATATTAAAATATTCTACAATTTTATTTATAGTTAAGTATTTTTCTTTGGTCATGTATTTTATGTTAAAAAAAGATATGCTTGTTATAGAAAGTGTATCTCTATATATAGGGTGGTGTTCTTAAAAAAACACATATTAATTGAGATATGTGAGAACGATTCTAGACCACAGATTTTATCTAAGCTTGTTTTTTTACTTCTAATTTACAAGTTCGTTACCTGTTGTTATCGTCGAATTTCGGTCAAACACGGTGCAAATAACAAAATTCCAGCACATAGACATTAGGGGCCGCATCGGTGACGGCGGGGAAGCCCGTCGGCGACGCGGGGTAGTGTTATCGACGTCCTAATTCACTGTTTACGCATGTTTTGTGCCAACGCGTGAACCAAGCCACATCTCCGACGCAGAGGGAGTCCGTTGGAGACGCCACCCTCTGAATTCAGTACTCAATTTTATTTATTTTGCGTTTACGATTGTTTCCACTTCCACCTCGATGCTACGTAATGCTCCCCAAATGCTCTTTAAGCCTCATAAGACCTACAAAACATCGAATCGCGTCAAGTAGGAAGTTCGGAACTCAAACTCACGTAAAACACAAACTTTAAATATGATTGAACACCGGTTTATCTGATGTTTCTATTTAAATGATTTATGTGTTAAGTCAATATATATGTGCGCTAACATATTATTAAAACTTACATGATGAGGGTGATATATGAACTCATATACTCATTTTTGTATTCTTCAAGAAACATAATGGCTAGACGTAATGGCAGAGTGGTGGCAGGGGAAACATTAACATGACTCATGCAGAACTGGTGGCACTTATCCAGGATCACGTTACCGCAGCGTTAGCCAACCATAACCAAAACAATAACAATAATCAGAACCAGGGAGGTAATGTTTATTGATTTGCTTGAAATCTAACACAACCACATTATTAGGAGATTACCGAACACATGCTTACTTTGATTGTCATATTCTTAGGCATGGGCCTGAACCCCTACAAGATGTTCAAGGAAGGCAAGCCAAGCACGTTCAATGGAGAAACAGGATCCATTGGGCTAATACGTTGGTTGGAAAAGTCGGAGTCCGTGTTCGTCATGTGCAACTATCTGCCAGAGAATAAAGTGAAGTTTGCAGCATCTATGCTGGAGGGCGCCGCCCTTACTTGGTGGAATTCACAAGTTCAAATGTTGGGTTTAGCGAATGCAAACGCCATGGGATAGGAAGCCTTCAAGACTGCTATCAGGGAAGAATATTGTCCAACGGATCAGATAAAACAGTTGGAGTAAGAGCTATGGAACCTCAAGATGTAGGGTTCGGAGGTGGAGGCATACACCTCTAAGCATTACGATATAGTTTCCCTATGTCCTGTCATGGCCCGGCCAGTGTACAAGCAAATAGAGCTGTATATCCGTGGATTGGTCCGTGAGATTCAGGGTTTGTTTATGTCAAGCACTCATGTCACGGTTCAACAAGTGGTTCGCCTTGCTCATAAGTTAACTGATAAAGCCGTAGAACAAGGCAAACTACCCAAGAGGGGCGCGTCTGCGAATGCCCCTGATAACAAAAGAAAATGGGAAGATAACTCTACTAAACAGACATTTGCTGGTCAAGCATAATAGGGTGCCCAAAAGAGATAAAATAACAACAGGAACCGAAACTACAACAATCAGTCATCCAGTAACAACAATAACCCCCAGAATCGAAGCGGTTATTCATGCAACAAACCCAAATGCAACAAGTGTAACCTTCATGACTATCGACAATGTGTTAGTACTCGTTTTCAAAGGTGTGGCAAAGAGGCTCACGCCGCTAAGGATTGTCAAGGCGAAATTCAATCGAAGCACAACCAGAATCAGCAGCAGTTGGGAGTTACCAGAACATGCTACCAGTGTTGTAGCGATGCTCATTTTAAGAGGGATTACCCTCAGTTGAACAAGGGAAATGGCGGCAGCGGACGCCGGAATCAGAACAACAACAATAACAACAACGGGGGTAAAAGTGGTGGAGCTAAAGGACGCGACTTCACTCTGGGAAAAGGCAAAGCAAGAAACAACTTCAATGTTGTGACCGGTAAGTTTCCAATAAACAATCATTTTGAAAATGTATTGTTTGATTCTGGTGATGATAGGTACCCCTGTATCACTAGAAACCAAGTACACCATAGAGTTAGCTAATGGTAAACCAGTTGATGTAACCCACATTCTCAACGGGTGTCAGCTCTCCCTCGCTGGTCGCACGTTCGACATCAACCTTATGCCAACTACGTTGGGTAGTTTCGACGTGGTAGTTGGTATGGATTGGTTGTCTGAGAACCGAGCCGAAATAGTTTGTCGCGAAAAGATTATTTGCATCCCTCTTTCCAGCGATGAAATTCTATCCATTCTGGGTGAGAGGAGTGGTGTCGTCACAGACATTATCTCCTTTATGCAAGCTTAGAAGTACCTGTGCAAGAAGAATTCGGTAGTGATTTTTGCTCTTGTCACCGAACAGTCAGTGGACGAGAAGAAAGTCGAGGACATTCCAATCGTACGCGACTTCCTAGACGTGTTTCCTGAAGACTTGCCTAGTCTTCCACCTCATAGGCAAATCGAATTCGAGATTCAACTAGCAAATCATGCAGCTCCAATCGCTAGAGCTCCATACCGCCTAGCACCTTTAAAACTACAAGAACTATCTACTCATCTACAGGAGTTATCGGATAAGGGTTTTATCCGTCCCAGCTCATCGCCATGGGGAGCTCCAGTCCTGTTTGTTAAGAAGAAGGATGGAACCTTCCGCATGTGCAATGATTATCGGGAGCTTAACAAGGTTACAATAAAAAATCGATACCCTTTACCCCGAATCGACGACTTGTTTGACCAACTTCAAGGATCAAGCTACTACTCCAAAATTGATTTAAGGTCAAGATATCACCAGCTACGTGTACGAGAAGAAGACATCCCCAAGACAACATTCCGCACCTGGTATGGCCACTACGAGTTTTTGTTCATGCCATTCGGACTAACCAACGCACCCGCGGTGTTCATGGACCTCATGAACCGCGTGTGTCAACCTTACCTCGACAAGTTTGTTATCGTTTTCATCGATGACATACTTGTATACTCCAAGAGCAAAGAAGAACATGAGGAGCATTTACGATTAGTCCTAGATTTGCTCCAATGGGAGAAACTGTATGCCAAATTTTCTAAGTGTGACTTCTGGATTCGCGAAGTCCAATTCCTCGGGAATATAGTAACGAAAAGGGTATCCAAGCTGATCCAGCTAAGATTGAGGCCATCAAAAATTGGGAGGCACCAAGGACGCCAACGAAAATTCGACAATTTCTGGGTTTGGCGGGTTATTACTGCCGCTTCATCGAAGAATTCTCGAAGATCACACAACCACTCATAGCTTTAACTTAGAAGAGCTCTAAGTATATCTGGGGTGACAAACAAGAGAAGCATTCCAGTTGATGAAGCAAAAGCTCTGCAGTGCACCCATTCTATCCTTGCAAGAAGGGACAAATGATTTTGTTGTGTACTGTGACGCCTCAATTGAGGGACTCGGATGCGTACTCATGCAACGTCATAAGGTCATCGCGTATGCGTCCCGACAGTTAAAAGTACACGAGAAAAATTACACAACCTACGACTTGGAGTTAGGAGCTGTGGTTTTCGCACTGAAGATCTGGAGACACTACTTATATGGTACGAAATGCACTATTTACACGGATCATAAGAGCCTTCAACACATTTTTATCTGAAGGAGTTGAACATGCGTTAACGCCGTTGGGTCAAACTTCTAAATGATTACGAATGTGCGATTCAGTACCACAGGGCAAAGCTAATGTGGTAGCCGACACCCTTAGCTGAAAGGAACATCTAAAACCTAGACGAGTTCGAGCTTTGCAACTCACAATTTATTCCTGGTTACCCGAGTAAATTCAAAATGCACAGATTGAAGTTGTGAAAGAAGAGAATCTGAAAGCAGAATCCCTATGCAAGATGGAACGCGATTAGGAAGTGAAACAGACGGCACACGGTATTTCATGAACCATGTATGGGTACCTCTCTACGGGAATCTGAGATAACTCATAATGGACGAAGCCCACAAATCTATATACTTTATCCATCCAGGTTTGGATAAGATGTATCATGATCTCAAGACAACATACTAGTGGCCAAACATGAAAGCTGAAATTGCCACCTATATAAGCAAGTGTCAGACTTGCTCTAAGGTTAAAGTCGAATATTAGAAACCATCAGGGTTACTGCAATAAGCAGAGATCCTAGTGTGGAAATGGGAACAAATCGCTATGGATTTTATTACGGGCTTGCCAAGGACGCCTAGCGGGAATGATACCATTTGGGTGATCATAGACCGCCTAACTAAATCAGCCCACTTTTTAGCAATCAAGGAGACGGATAGTTCTATAAACTTGGTTTAGTCTACATGAAGGAAATAGTCGCCATGCACATGGTACCCGTGTCAATAATCTCGGATCGTGATCCACATTTTGCATCTCATATGTGGCAATCAGCATAGAAAACTCTAGGATTGCGCTTGGATATGAGTACCGCTTATCATCCCCAGACTGATGGCCAAAGTGAGCGTACCATTCAGACCCTCGAAGACATGCTTAGGGTATGTGTCATCGACTTTGGCAATAGTTGGGAGAGACATCTACTCTTAGTGGAATTTTCGTATAACAACAGCTATCACACAAGCATTCAGGCAGCACCGTTTGAGGCGTTGTATGGACGGAAATGTAGATCGCCTGTGTATTGGGTCGAAGTTGGTGATGGTCAGCTCACTGGTCCCGAGTTGATACTCGAAGCGACCGAAAAGATTGTGCAAATCAGAAACCGTATGGCGGCAACTCGGGATCGTCAAAAGAGCTATGTCGATCAATGCCACAAACCATTGGAATTTGAGATTTTTACATATTCCCCCCTCATAAGTAGCCTTATTACATATTTACCCAACCCCTAAATTTAATTACATATTTCCCCTTCCTAAATAAGCCTTATTACGTATTTCCTTAATCTCTGAATTTAATTACATATTTCATCTTCCTAAACCCCATATATTATATATTTATCCATTTCATTAAAAATACTCTTATAGAATTATTATTTTGCCCTTGATGAGTTTATTAAATAAGTAATTACATGTTTTCCATTCTAATAAAATCAATTACATAAAAAATATAACATTAAAAATATGTTTTTCTTTCTTTTGTATTAACTATTTATTAAAATTTAGTCGATCACTTATATTACAACTAGGTTAGAACCCCGTGTAATACACGAGTTGAATAAATGTAATTTTATATACCAAATAATAAAAAATAATAAAAAAATATATCTTTAAGAACCCCGTGTATTGTATGTGTTAAGCAAATTTAATTTTATATATTAAATAATGAAAAAAGTTACATTTTTAAGAACCTCATGTATTGTATGGATTAAGCAAATGTAATTTTATATACCAATCAATAAAAAGTTATATCTTGTTATATCTTTATAAACCATGTATATTATAAAACATTTGGACTAAAGTGACAAAATGGCTCAAACCAGAGGGATTAAAATGACATTTAACTCTTTACATTATATTAATTTATATTTAGTGTACGTCTTTTATTAATTTCAAGATAAATGATTTTGAAATCTAATAAATATTTTAAAGACTATATTATCTCTTATACGAATTGTTTAAATTTATATTAAATTTTATTTTATAATTATCTTTTAATTAATATTAATTATAATTAAGTAGTAGATAGAGATGAGAAAACTAAAAGATAGATGGCTCCAATAAATGACATGTGTCCCTCTATTGGTTTCTTTTATTATATAAGTTTAGATTTAGATTAGATTTAGATTAGATTAGATTTAGATTATTAAAAACTATTTTACTCATAAGATTTTCACAATAGCACATTACATGTATTTATATATCTAGGTTTTAACCATCTTTATATTCGACGGAACTTATATTCGACCAGGTTTTGACCATTTTTGTATACGACCATACTTGAAGTCAAAACCTTTTGACCATATTATATTATATTATACTATCTCTTAAAACACAAAGTCGGTGGCCTTTGCCACCGACATCCCGTCTCAAATTACAGTTATGTCCTTTGATGTGCAAGATAGCACAGTGTACAAGATCAGGATGCACAAGAATATCATACACAACAAAGGAGGCACAAGGTACAACATGAGGATGCACAACAGAAAGAAAAAGTGATAGACGAGGGCTTCCGTTTCCGGCGGTCTTCTTTGGCGGCGACGTCACCCTCGCAACCCATTGCGTCTGGCTTCGGGAGAGGTAGTGGTGATTGTTCCGGGAGAAGATGGTAGGTCCTCGCCGGAGACGATGACGCGATGATTACAAACGTGGTAAACATAGGTTTCCGGGCCGGCCATGAGCAAGTGCGGGGTGGGCACCGGCTCGGGGCCAAAAACATAAGAGGCCTGTGACTCTCCGACGATCCTCCGACGAAGACAGTATTTTCTGCTAATCTAGGCATTCAAAGATGATTCCTTCAAATTTTGTCCTTTATCTTTATAGTGTATTTCAGGCGGTGTCCTTTATCTTTCAAATTGACAAGTTTTGTACTTAATGTTTTAAAATCTTGCATGTTATGTCCTTTAGCCCTAACTCAGTTAGATTTTATAGTTAAATCTGATTACCCAATGGTATTTAAGTCTTTTTATCTATTTTAATAAAATAAAACAAAACAAATACTAAATTTAAATTAATTTATATATATACATATATCATAACTCTCTCCCTCTCAACACATTGTTTCTCTCTCTATACCTCTGCAACTACCCTCCACCTCTATCCACACCATCACTCACTGCAACCATTGCCCTTCGTTATCTACCGCCACCATCCACTAGGCCCCTCCGGTCACCACCACACCTTCACCATCGTAACGCCCCCACCGCCCCACACCACCAGCAACCACCTTCACAAACCTGGTGCCCCAACCGCCACCACCAGCAACCACCTGCCACCACCACTTGTCTCAACACACCACCAGCATTTCACAGATTTGAAGACATTAACCACAACCTACATCCGGTCCTATCTTTCTCTCTCAGATCTGAAATCGCAAGCCCGAAACAACCGGAAATCGCAGCTCTCTGTCACTCTTAGAACATTGTTAGAGGTGGTGGGTTTGACTTTCTTGGTCTCATAAACATTGTTAGATCTTCTAAATTTCTTGTTAATAACTTGCTGAGTAACCGAAATAGTTGTGTAAGTTTGTTGATTGTCTGATTTTAGATGTTGATGGAAGTAATTATGCAACAGAGGTTTTGAAATGTCTTTTGACTTTTGTGTGATAGATTGAGTTACCTTTCTTATCTTCAAAGTTATAACAAATTTTAATTTCTGGATAAAACATAACTGTTGTTTATGCACAAAATTGTTGTTTGTAAAACCAAAAATTAGGGCGATTTGTTAGATCTGTGAGGGATATGATGACGGTAGACGATCGGTCGTTATGGATTTATAGATGTAAATTTGGGGGAAATTGATGAAGATGAAACCCAAGATTAGATGCAGAAACATGAATGTACAGAGAGGGATAGAGATTGGAGTTTGTTAGAGAGAGATAAAGATAAGATATAATTATACATTGTTATATAATTAATTATTTATTTTCTTTAAAATGCATTATTTTAAATAATATGGTAAAAGGACAAAAATGCCCTCATGTGCAAGGCACATGACCAGATTTAACCAAAAATATTAACTGGGTTAGGCCTAAAGGATATAACGTGCAAAATTTAAAATCATAAAGGACAAAACTCGTCAATTTAAAAGATAAAGGATATCACTTGAAAAGGGGTATAAAGATAAAGGACAAAATTTGAAATTCACTCTTTAGATTATTAAAAACTATTTTACTCATAAGATTTTCACAATAGCACATTACATGTATTTATATATCTAGGTTTTAACCATCTTTATATTCGACGGAACTTATATTCGACCAGGTTTTGACCATTTTTGTATACGACCATACTTGAAGTCAAAACCTTTTGACCATATTATATTATATTATACTATCTCTTAAAACACAAAGTCGGTGGCCTTTGCCACCGACATCCCGTCTCAAATTACAGTTATGTCCTTTGATGTGCAAGATAGCACAGTGTACAAGATCAGGATGCACAAGAATATCATACACAACAAAGGAAGCACAAGGTACAACATGAGGATGCACAACAGAAAGAAAAAGTGATAGACGAGGGCTTCCGTTTCCGGCGGTCTTCTTTGGCGGCGACGTCACCCTCGCAACCCATTGCGTCTGGCTTCGGGAGAGGTGGTGGTGATTGTTCCGGGAGAAGATGGTAGGTCCTCGCCGGAGACGATGACGCGATGATTACAGACGTGGTAAACATAGGTTTCCGGGCCGGCCATGAGCAAGTGCGGGGTGGGCGCCGGCTCGGGGCCAAAAACATAAGAGGCCTGTGACTCTCCGACTATCCTCCGACGAAGACAATATTTTCTGCTAATCTAGGCATTCAAAGATGATTCCTTAAATTTTGACCCTCTAAATTATTTCTTATGGAGCAGTTAAACTGAAAAGAAAGGAGAGAATATAGGAGAGTAAGAGAGAAAAATAATTTCCGGCCGACACTCTCTAATATAAAGATAGATGAAAGAGACGATCATTATTATATTTAAAAACCCAAGAAGCTGAATTATATCAAAAGGTAGGCATCTGTTACATCCATGCCCTTTCATTCACTTTATTTAATTTAATATTATATTATTAATATAATATTATATTATTAACCCTGGGCTTATAGCTCAGTGGTTATGGAAATGAGGGAAGACTCCTAACCGAAAGGTCTCGAGTTCGATTCCTGATCCACCCGGGTTTTACCGGCTTTGCATTGTCGTGCCTTTAGGCGGGTGCAGGGTCGGGTTTTCCCCGGAACTGGTGGCATGGTGGGCTAGGGGCTCCGTGCGTGCAGGTTGGGCTGCCGCGGGCTACCTTTCGGCCAATGGATGCCGCGTACGGAGTACCCGGCGATTCTTATGTTGGACGTTCAAAAAAATATTATATTATTATTTACCTTTTTACCGTTTTTCTTATGGTTGAATATTTCTATTATTTGTTTTGTGATCCAGAAATTATTATCTTAATTTCAACTATTAATACCCTTTATCACACATATATATACCTTAATATTTAATAAGTTTAGATTCAGATTAAGTTTTTTTACTTTATATAATACTAGAATTACCACCCGCCGCAATGCGGCGGGGATTCATTAGTTATATATCATGTTAGATGAAAGGCAAATGTTTCTCACATGACCCCGAACCTATGTGTAAAACCGAGAAAAAAAATACCTAAGTCGATCTCTGACTCGCAAGTTGCGACAAACTTATCAAACGGGAAAAATAGACGCGCTGCGACGGACATGTCAAACAGGAAAAAAATATATGAAAAAACGTTGAACCCCACACTCACGTTGCGACGTGTTAACTCGGAAATTTGGAACAACACGTTAAACGGAGAACTTATGAAAGATGAGAAGTATATAAGAGACTAAAGTTGAAAGTAAAAAAAGTGTTGAGATTAAATTGCAAAAGATGAAAAGCTTTGGGTTGAAAGTAAAAAAAATTAAAAGGGTTAAATTGCAAAAGTGTTCGGAAATTTGGAACAACACGTTAAACGGATAACTTATGAAAGATGAGAAGTATATAAGAGACTAAAGTTGAAAGTAAAAAAAGTGTTGAGATTAAATTGCAAAAGATGAAAAGCTTTGGGTTGAAAGTAAAAAAAATTAAAAGGGTTAAATTGCAAAAGATGAAAACTTTTGAATTAGAAGTGAAAATCAAATTAATCAAAGGGGTTAAAATACCAAAGATTGAAACTTTAGACTTAAATTGTCAAACATTGAAATTTTAGAGTTAAAAAAAAATCAATTTCAGATTATGAAAACAAAAGAGGTAATTAGATTTGGTTAAATTGAAGTTTAATATTATTATTATTTAATAAAAAGAGATAAATAAAAAATAAGAGTGAGAAATTACCAGAGAATGACACGTGTGCAAAAGAGATTTTTGTTTATTAGTATAGAAAGATAAAAAAAGAAATCAATTTCAGATTATGAAAACAAAAGAGATAAATAGATTTAGTTAAATTAAAGTTTAATATTATTATTATTTAATAAAAAAAGATAAATAAAAAATAAGAGTGAGAAATTACCAGAGAATGACACGTGTGCAAAAAAGATTTTTGTTTATTAGTATAGAAAGATTTCTAGAATTTTCTAGAATATATCAATAAAAAATATTTGAGTTACTTGCCCAGATGGTCCCTGTGGTTTCACGTTTTTTCACTTTTAGTCCTCACCTTTTGAAAATAACAGGTATGCTCCCTATGGTTTCTTATTTTGTTACTCAGATAGTCCACTGAGTAGATGTCAGTTAGTTTGGAAATAACAGGTATGTTTCCTATGGTTTGCATTTTGTTACTCGGATAGTCCCCTGAGTAAATGTCAAGGGACTATCCGAGTAACAAAATGACAAACTATAAGGAGCATACCTGCTATTTCCAAAAGATGGGGACTAAACGTGAAACCACAGGGACCATTCAGGCAATTAACTCAAAATATTTCATTATGAAAGTGAAATATTAGATAGAACAGACTACAAATAATTGATCGAGAGTTTTGTTTCAAAGAAGACATGGGTGGGTGAAATGGGGTTAAACTTTTGCAAAATCGATGGAATATAAGTATATAACTAGATATCCTATTTAATTATGAAATTCATTTTTTTTTATTTTCAATCTTCTAATTTTGAAATTTACGTGCACAATGCTAGAAAAAAAACTAAATTTTATGTTCGTTTTTCCTTTGCTATGAAATTATTTTTATTATATTTAAACAAAATTTATGCTATATTCTCAAATTCCACCAAAGTTTGAAGTTGCGTACTCATCGTTTATTAAACAGAATGACTTAAACAAAATTTAAGTAGTAATTTAACGTTCTTTATGCTATATTTATTAAGATAGTGTTTGTATGGCAAATGATGTGATAATTAAGTTTACGAGAGACAATTATAATAAATTTGGTACATTTAAATTGGTTATGGTTTTACTCGAGTTTAACTTACGACATAACTTTATGTAATTTGCGAAGGTTTTTTTCTCTGCACTTCATTACGAGTGTTTCTTATCTAGAATTCAATGGTTTTACTCAAGTTTATTTTACACTGTAATGTATCGCCGCAACCCACGAGGCATGTTACTAGCATAATCTTATAAGAAAAGTTCGGTAAACCTAACTTTTCTTTTGTGATCATCAAGTTTATAGACTTTGCATGTCCAACTCCAATCTTTTGGTAAGTGACACAATGAAATCTAATTTTTGGTATTTAAAAACTTTGACCCTCCATTTATTTCTACTTAATAACTTCACACCGCATTTTCTCAAACACTTCATTTCTTTTCTTTAAAATACTTTTACGATATACACCGCAACATGTTAGACATTATACACTTTTCATATCTGCCTAACCACGTTAGTGTCACTAACGTAACGTGTGTGACAAAGTAAAAAATGTGTCATGTCACACGTGTGCACCACGCAATAATATCATCATCGTAACACGTGTAAAGAAGTCACAAACGTGATGTTGCCGCCACAACGCGTGACACTGGTGAATATCTTGGATGCATTGAGTTCAATCGGATACGTCAAAACGTGCGTTTTCATATGATTAACACATCACATAATACTTGGACTAATCCGTTCGATATTTGCGAAGTACCCGCGCCGCAACGCGCGCGGGTCTTATTACTAGTTATATCTTATAGTTGTTCGATGTCAACTACTAGTAATATTTAATTATAGTTTATGTGTACACAATATATAATGAATTGAAATAGAAATTTATATACATTTTCAATACATACAATCACAAGTTTGATGATGTCATTTTCAATAGTGAAATCAAATGGTTGGCCAAAAGTGGCGGCAGCTTTATGTTTTTTTTTCTCTTTTGCATAAAATATTTATTTATACGTTCTATCAAATTACGATTTTATCCCCTGTTTAAATTTACGATCTTGTCCCCAGTTAGAAATTAAATTTATGCTTTGCCCCAAGCTTAAATTTACGATTTTGACAGCTAAAAATTACGATTTTGCCTTCAGTAAAAATATTACGACTTTGCCCCCGATTCAAAATAAAAAAATGGTTTTACACTCAGTTCAAAATATTATTTTACCTCCATTTTAAAATTACGATTTTACCCAGGCTAAAAATTGCAATTTTGCCATAGTTTTTTGGGCAAAACTATGGTAGTGTTTTATTTTAGTTGGTTTACTCAATTTAGTTTTTATTCGTGCCAAACAGATGCCTATCACTCGCTAACTGGTCCTGACAAATTATTGTTTTGCCCCCAACTCTAAATTACACGCTTGCCATCGTTTTAGTTATTTTTTTATCATAACTATGATAGTGTTTTTCTTTATTTGGTTAACTCGATGCATCTTTTTTTGTATCGTGTTATAAGTAGCATGTATAACTAACCGAAATAAATGCGTACATGTCATTAAACTAATAAATTTTTTGTTTTGCGCCACGCAACGCGGGCAGCGCATAACTCTAGACGACAATAGTTCTTCCACCCAATTGGTGGAAAATGGGTGGCTGCCCTATTATTTTTTTTAATGTTAGTATAATATAATATAATTATAATTGCCCCCTTTTAAAAATTATGATTTCGCTTACAGTTTAAAATTACGTTTTTGCCCTCAGGTTAAAATAAATTGATGTTTTTGTCCCTAGCTAAAAAATATGATTTTGCCCTTAGTTCGAAACAACGATTTTGCCGCATTTCAAAACACAATTCTGGTTTTGCCCCAGCTAAAAATTACGAATTTGCCCTTAGTTTAAAATTATGAGTTTGCCCTCTTTTAAAAACTTATGATTTTGCCCCCAGTTAAAATTTGTATTATTGCCATCGTTTTAGTTTTTTCTTTTCAAAACTATAGGTTTTTTTATTTTACTTGGTTGACTCAATTTAACTTTTTTGTCAAGCAGGTGTCTGACACTCGCTCATTGTTTATGACAATTTACTATTTTGCCCCCAACTCAGGCTTGCCATCTTTTTTTTAGCAAAACTATGGTAGTCTTTTGGTTTAATTGGTTGAGTCGATGTAATTTTTTTGAGATCGTCTTATGAGTAGTATGCACAGGTAACTAAAATACATGCGTACATGTTATTAAACTAAGAAATATTCGGCTTAGCGCCCCGCAACGCGGGCGGGGCATCCAACTAGTTACAATACAATTTTCATGAGGGAGAATAGTGTCAGGCTGATGCCTGACTCTACCCTATTGGCCCGAATAAAATACGATTTTATCCATATTTAAAACTTACGAGTATGCCTCCTGTTAAAAATTACGATTTTACCCCCAGTTAAAAGTTATAATATTGTCATCGTTTTAGCTTTTAACAAATTACGATTTTACCCCAGTTCAAAATTACGCTTTTGCCACCGGTTCTAAATTAGAGTCTTGCCATCGTTTTAGTTTTTTTTTACAAAACTATGGAAGTTTTTTTTAATTGGTCGACTTGATGTAATTTTTATTCGTATTAGGCAGCTGCTTAGCACTCGCTCATTGGTCCTGATAAATTTAGTTTTGCCCTAGCTCAAAATTACAATCGTGCTATCGTTTTAGCTTTATTCCTATCAAAACTATAGTAGTGTTTTTTAATTGATTGATAAATATTTGGCCTAACGCCCCACAACACGGGCGGGCATAAAACTAGTTTGAAACAATATACATTCCACTTATTGATAGATGACATCGTCACTAATATGATCGTTATCTTTATTGAAGACAACATCTAATTATTTTAATACTTAAAATATAGGTAAAATGTGTAGGAAAAACTGTTATGGAGATATGTTAGGGAAAAAAATGTTTTAACTATAAACTTAAGTACATTGCATATTGAATAGCATATACAAATTGATTTATTAGAATGGGAAATATGTAACTAATCATTTAATAAACTTATTAAGGGCAAAATAGAAATTTTAAAAAAGTATTTTTAATGAAATGAATAAATATGTAATATACGGAGTTTAAGAAGATGACATATGTAATTAAATTTAGTAATTGGAGAAATATGTAATAAGGCTTCTTAAGAGGGGGATATGTAAAATCCCAACTTAAAAAACTCGCCGTTGAAAAAAAAGAGCTAAATGTCATTTTAGTCCTTGTGGTTTGTATCATTTTGCCAATTTAGTCAAAATGTTTCATTTTTCGCCTGTGGGTCCAAAAATGTTTTACTATTGCCATTTTAGTCAACTGGGTTAGCTTCATCCATTTTTCTATTAACGAGAAGGGCAATTCAGTCATTTTATATGTAATTCTATTAACTAGAAGGGCAATTCAACCATATAAAATGACCGAATTGCCCTTCTCGTTAACATAAAAAATGGATGAATTTAACCCAGTGAACTAAAATGGCAACGGTGAAACATTTTTGGACCCACAGACGAAAAATAAAACATTTGAACAAAACTGATAAAAGGACCCAAAATAGAGGGACTAAAATGATATTTAACTAAAAAAAAAGGTAAATTACTTTTTGAGTCCCTGTGTTTTAGGGGTTTTAAATACTTGAGTCCAAAATCAAAATGTTTAATGCTCTGAGTCCCTATACCCATTTTAGTCCAATTTTCAAAATCAAAATGTTTAATGCTCTGAGTCCCTATACCCATTTTAGTCCAATTTTCTAACACTGCTAGAATTATTTTGTTAAAATTTGTTAAATGACCAAATTACCCCTACCTAATATTTCTCTCTCTCTATCATATCACAAAGCAGCAGATTAGGTGCAGAATCGATTCCATTGTGGTTCGTCTCGATTAACGGTCAGTTTTCAATCCAATTTTGATTATCTCACATATCCCCACCGCACACACACAACCACTGCACATCCACCATTCGCACCATCATCACCACCACCATCCCCACCATGAACACCACTATCCCCACCGCACACACACAACCACCACCGCACATCCACCAAATCAAACCAAAAAGCACAAATTCACATCAAATCGAACTTATGTAGGTCCAAATCAAACAAAAAATAACTAAAAAACTAACTACATCGACCCTGGTTGACTGATTTCTGTCCAGCGGCATTAGGGTTTCAACTGATGGCACGATGGTGGTCTGTTGGGGGGATCAGTGGTGAAATTGAGTTGTGGAGTTGCTGGTGGTGAGTTGAAGGATGAGAGTAGGTCGTCGACGGTGTGGTTGTTTCTGGCAGCCATGGTTGAATTGGAGTTGAAGAAAACCTGAAGTTGTGAAGACGGTGGAGGTGAGACGGTGGTTGTTTCTAGCAGCCATGGGATGGTGGTGGGTGGTGGTGGGTGGTGGTGGGGCGGCAGTGGTGGCAGTGGTGGTGGCACTAGTGCTAGGCGGCACTGGTGGTGGAGGTGCTGAAGAAAAACTTAAATTGAGTTGTGGAATTGCTGAAGTTGTGAAGACAGTGTGGTTGTTTCTGGTGTTGGGTTTGGGTTAAAGACTTGTGGAGTAATTTATTTATATATATTAAATATATTAAAAGTTTATGCATTAAAGACTTGTTCCTTGTACTCATGTGCATATAAGACTTGTACTTTGTATGTAAATTACCAAATTATCCTCATAATTAACAGACTTAGTGAATGATTTTAGAAATTTGGACTCAAATGGTTAAGAAAAGTGGCTATAGAAACTCACGGCGTTAAACATTTTAATTTTAGACTTAAACGTTTAAAACCCTCTAACTCAGGACTCAAAAAGTAATTTACCTAAAAAGAAAAAAAAAAAAAAAAAAGGAAACCTAACAGAAAAGCTAACTTCTCCCCCAAGAAATTACTTCTTCACCTCTCTCTCTCTCTCTCCACCGTCGCCTGAGTCATCTCCGCCGCTTGCCGGAGAAAAAAACTCAGGTCATCATCCAATTCAGCTACCGAATTTCATCATCATTCCCCAATCCTTCACCTTTCTTCTAATTTAAACCTTCAATTCAATGAACTCACTTGCTTTATAACCTTCTTATCACCACACAACTTCATCAACGTACAACAAATTCTCCAAATCTTCATCCGTATAACCACACTTACATTCATGGCGATCCGATTCACCCTTTCGTACTCCGACTACATCGCCGGAACCCTAGTTTCCGCCACCGGCAAATCCACTACCTTCACCACGCTCGCGCGTGACTTTTTCGGCGCTGATCGTACTTCCAATCGTTCTCCACTCATCAACGGATTAATCTCGTTACTTAACTCAACAACCGCACGTGGCGGCGCGTGTAGTGGTTTAGGCGGCGCGTGTGGTGGTTTAGGTATGTTTGGTGTTTCGCCGTTGAGAGCGGGTGCTATGTCTTCTATGCTTCCGTTTCTGCAAGGTTTGAAGTGGCTTCCGTGTAATGAGATTAATAGTAGTAATCAGAGTGTTGGAGAGAGTTCTAGTGGTGTTAGTGGACGATCGGTTGTTGTTGAGAGGAACGGTTGGATTTCGAGAGTGTTGAGTGGTTTATCTGATGATGCTAAGGCTGCATTTACTGCTGTTAGTGTCAGGATATTGTTGAGAGCTCAGTTAGTTGAGCCGAAGTCGATTCCCTCGGCTTCTATGAGCCCTACGCTTGATGTCGGTGATCGGATTCTGGCCGAAAAGGTACTAATGTTGTAAATTGGTTGGAATTTAGGATAATGTAGGTCTGAGATTGCCTGTTGCTTGTTCATTAATGTTATGAATTGCTCTATTGTTTCAAGAAAATGGAGATTTGTGGTTTGCTTCTTGGTTTAAAAAGGCGCACCTGAGGCGCGCTAGGTATTGAGGTAAATGAATCAGTGGAAAAAAGGTGCACCTCATGTAGTTCCGGACTTCCAGGTCTAACTTGGTTAGATCAGGGTTCGTAGGAGGTTTATGTGTAATAAGAACCATTGGGATGAAGAAATTATGAAAGTTTTACTTGACAAATAGGTTTATATGTAAAACAGATGAGGAATATGCAGCTTCTGGTCGTACATAAAACTTATTTGGAAATAGACGCGCATTCCTTACACTTCAGCGTTTGAGACCAAAATGCCTCGAAGCGCTTCAGTGTTTGGGATTTAGGATAAGTTAGATTTTAGATTGCCAGTTTCTTGACATGTAGGTTGAAATTTGTTTCCCTGTAGTCTATGTAGTAAAATCGGTGGTGTTATCGGTCCCCATGTAAAATATCGGTACCGATATTATCGGCAATATTTGACCGATATTGGACCGACATGTCACCGATTTTCCCAATATCCGTATCTTTCTTCTTAGTTCTACCATTTGTCTTTCTTCTTGTTGCTGCTATTAGTGTTTTAAGTCTTAATTGTTAATGGTGAGTGTTAAATGTTAGTGTTTCAAGTCTTAATCAGTTCCTACTTGCTACAATTGTTAGTGTTTTGCAAGTTGCAAAAGGTTAATTTGTCAATGGTATACTGAATTGTTAGTGTTAAATTGCTATATATATAAATTCTGCATGGTATTAAAATTACTGATATGCCATCAATATCCCACCGCAATAACCGATATCTCAAATATCGGTCCTTGACCGATATCTGATTTTTTACCGCATTATCTGCTTAGCCTGTAGGTGGTTTATAGATGACTGATATACAATTAGTTAAAGTTCATTAATGTTCTAAATTGCAATATTGTTTCATGATTGGCTAATGCCTTCAAGAAAATGGAGATTTGTGGTTTCGTTATTGGTTTAAAAAGGCGCTGACGAAAACACGCCTCATGTAGTTCTTGGTCAAAATTAGCGTCCTTAGAAGGTTTATATGCAAAATATAAGAGAAAAATAAATTATGAAAGGTTTGCTTGATGAATAAGTTTATATGCATTTAAAGGGTGTTAACTAGTAATATTTTTTTGAGTCACTTTTAGTCTTTACAGCAAGCATTTTACCTTTGTGTAATCTGGAAAAAAGGTTAGATTTTGAGTTTTGTTCTTATTGATGTAGGTTTCATACTTCTTCCGAAGCCCAAAAGTTTCAGATATTGTGATATTCGAGCCCCCTCCCATTCTTCAGGTGAGATTTTGGTTATGTATGTTGTTGCCCCATTGTTCTCAAAGCGGGTCGTGTTCACAGGCTGGTAGGTTGAACATGACATGAACATGAAAATAGTGTCAGACACGAACATACACAACCCGTTTAACCCTAAATTTAAGATTTTTTTTCCGTATTACTATTAAAATGACTTGTGTATTCGCCGTTAACAGTTGACACAGATACAACCCGTTTAACCCCAAGTTTTTATAAGTTCCATTTATGTTGTGCAGGAAATTGGTTGCAAAGATGTATTTATTAAAAGAATTGTAGCAAAAGCTGGAGATTGTGTTGAGGTAAGATATAAAAATACATAAAAATACCCTCCTCTTTTATAGAGATTTATAGCACTTATCCTGATGCCTCAAATGTTAAATTCGTTTCATATTATCAGGTTAAGGAAGGTAAACTGTTGGTGAATGGTGTCGCCCAAGATGAAGAATTCATTTTAGAGCCCTTAGAATATGAAATGAAGCCTATGGTACTTGTTTTCTCCTTTGACTTTATGAATTCTTGATTATGCTCATTAGTATCAAAATCTGATCTTTATTCGCTAAACGTTTTTTTGTTATTCAGATTGTGCCAGAAGGTTATGTGTTTGTGCTGGGTGACAATCGTAACAACAGTTTTGACTCCCACTACTGGTAATACGCGTTATTTAAATATACTTTTTATATTTTGTTCAAATACAATGCTGTATGATATTGGGTTAACAACACCAAAATGTTTCCAACATGACACCCCACTCTAACACTCTGTTCCCGAGTCTCATTTAACAGGGGGAGGGGAGGGAAAAGAGATGAAAATATGAAAAAACTATGTTCCCGAGTTTCATTTAACAGGGGGAGGGGAGGGAAAAGGAGGGAAAAGGGAAGAAAATATGACCATATATTCATCCTCCCAAATTGGAGAGATTAGGAGAGAAAATTTTCCTTCCCCTCCCCCTGTTAAATGAGACTCGGGAACATAATTGTGTACTTAATTTTGTTTTTGTGCGTGTATGTATGTAGTTCACTAGTCACCATACACAATTAAAATTGGTGTCTAAGTTGAAAATCGTGTCAGACACATGAACCCGGACACCTATGTTGCACTGGGACGGGTACGGGAACGGGGTACGGGGACGGGTACGGGAACGGGAAACGGCAAAACTAAAAAATTCAAGAAGCGGGGACGGGACGGGTACGGGAATAAAAACATATAAAAAATAAATATATATTAAAGATAATATAACACAAAACCCCAAAATAGTTATTTATAATTATATACATATATTATAATGTTAATATATAGATAACTTTTCGGCTTCTCCGCTACTCACTGTTATAATGTTAATATAATATACATATATTATAATGTTAATATATAGTTATTTATAATTATATACATATAATTTCCTCTTGGGCAACGTGATGTTTATCAGGCACCTGTTCCCTAGAAACCTTTTCGGCGGCTTCTCCGCTACTCACTGTTGCATGTCCGCCTTTTCCGATTCCGCCGGCACCGTAACCGATTCCGATGGCCTGAACAAAGGTGGCACCCAATCCATTCCGATAGCCAAGTCCTCATGTTCATCTGGTTCAAAACTACCGACGTTGCCACCACACTAGATCCGCCTCTGGATGAAGATGAATGAGGATTAGATGACAATGGTTGCAGGTTGCCGGAGATATGGAGATGGAGACGCAGGTTGGTCGGAGAGGATGAAGGTGGTCGCCGGAAACTTGCTGGAAACGTTTCTTCCAAGTCCCCAGCATCCGTCCCCTGCTGCATCACGATTCCGGGCCGTCCCCAAAATTGCTGGAAACGTTTCTGTCGCGTACCCGTCCCGTCCCCGTCCCCTAGCAGTCCCCGGGACGGGAGACGGCACCTATCAGCCGTCCCCGTGCAACATAGCCGGACACGACACAGTTATTCAAGGGTTGACCAGAACACGACATGTTTAACCCGATTTTTTTACATTTTTTTATTTTTCCGCATATTAATATTTTAAATTAAAATTTAACAACAAAAAATACAAATATATATAAAGGAATTACATTTTAATTATAAAATCTTATGTCAATTTCTCTTTTAAGTTATAATTATGGCATAGAATACCCAACAATATAAATGGATTAAATGTGTCAACGTGGCCCATTTAGCTAAACCTAAACGGGTTCGCAGGTTCAACATGAAATTCACCCAAACCTGTTTAAACTAAACCCAAACCCGTGAATTTCGTGTTAGGTTTGTGTTGTGTCAGAAATTCAAACCTCTAATTTTGGTGCAGTTAACCCTATAACATTTGGATAAATGGATATATTCTTATGGTTATTATTGTGCAGGGGACCTCTTCCTGTAGCAAACATTGTGGGTAGGTCTGTGTATCGTTATTGGCCACCGTCGAAAGTGTCAGACACAATTTATGTAGCAAGACGAGGTGTTGCTCATTCTTGACACGCGTCATTCTTCCTACCTGTTTGGAGGGTGAATCTTGAATGACCTTTTTTGACGATTTTGTTTTTGCCCTTCTGTTTTGCTTTGCCTTTTTCGCTCACCATCCCCAATCATTGTATATGTCTAACCTCTTTTACGCTTTTGGGATCGGGCAATAATGCCCATAAGTTACTAATTTAACTTCGTTTGTAGCCATTTGTGGCAGTTTTAGGGTTCATTTTCTTTTGTTTATTGTTGATTGTGTTGAATTCTTCGCGGATTGAGTAAAGATGACTAGTATAACTTGAATCTTTGAGTTGTTTATTTGTTTTGACTTAGGGTGTTCAGAGGTTGGCCAGAACTAATCAAACCTGTAAACATGAATCAGTTTGGTTCATTTGGTTGGTCTTTCTTTTTATTAAGGTTCAGAGCATCAAACCAAGCGTTTTAACTTTATCATCATCATCATACTCGGTAAATCCCACCAATAGCAAAGCTAAGAAAGGGTCTGAGGAGGGTAAGATGTAGACAGCCTTACCTCTACCCCGTAAGAATAGAGAGACTGCTTCAGTGAGACCCCGGCTCGATAGTAGTTTTGCATCAAGCCTTGGACATAAGTCACATAACACTCGGCAATTAAGTGTTTTAACCTATGCGACTCGTTTATATAGTTGCATTTCCCTCCTTCAGGACATTCATTACCTTTCTTGATAAGACATTACCCAGGAAAGGTATTAGGCCATTACCCTCTTGTTGAGCCCACTAACCTCGATAGGCCCGTTAAGAAACCCATGGCCCATCTTCCTTCTGTGAATAGGTCACCCCAAAACACTTTCCATTTTTGTCATTTGCAGTCGAAAACACCACCGCTAACATATCTTTTATCTCTCTCTATGAGCCGAGCTGCCTAGATTGGGGTCGATCCAACATAAAGCCCGACCCGGATGACATGATCTAGCTGTCTTGCAAGTCATTGACAACATCCTTACCACATTAGCCTATGAGCATACTTTCTACCTCTTACTCCTTTGCTGTTGTAGCCTGGATCCAAGCTTAGGTTAGGCAGGCATGGTATCAAGCCCAACTCGGATTATAGTTAATTAAGGTTTATAAAACTTCAGACCATATCAGCAAGTAAGCCACACTAACAGTATCACACCAAAGAACTATAGGTTAATACGTTAACACCTTTAGCTAAGGAGGAAGTGTATAATTCTAAGTAAGCCATATCAGCGAGAGCTTTGTACTCAAAACTTCAGAGATACCTTACTCGGTTTGTTGCTTATGAGCTAAAGCAAGGTACAATCTACAAGTGGATCATTGATCATCAAGTCATCCAACCCGATCAACGTCTTATAAGACCTCCAAAAAGGCATTAGCACGAAGAAGAAAACATGATGTAAGAGACACAAGTTGAATGATCAAGTGACTAAATGTTTCATGAAAGCCGATTCTCATTTTTTTATGAAAGCCTATTGTAACGAGTCTCACTTTATGAAGAGTAATATAAACATTGTCATCCCTCTTTAACATGTACAACCTAATTATACACGACCACATTGGCGTAAGAGACACAAGGAACCAATGGACGTGTGCCATTTTGTAATGGTTTATAAGGCAGATAAAACACACTAGAAAACAAAGAAGACTTAAAGATTTTTTATTCAAACCCTATAAGCCGTGTGTCGTTGTGTTAGAAATTGTCACCCCTAGCTTTAATTCGAGATATGGGGTCTAGTTGGAGGAACGACCCAATTAGAAGTTCACAAAACCACTATATTATATATTCATCGGGGTCCCTAAAACCACAACCAAAACCAAAGCTCCATTGTCGGGAATGAGTTTAGCTGTTCTTTTAGCTCATCGAAAGGTGGTGGTAATTGTTGGTGACGTATGGGCTTACACCTATGGTTGTTCAATAAACTAGTGGCTCGTGGCTCGCTTGAAAAAAGCTTGTTTGTAAACGAACCAAGCCTGAGACACGGTTGACTCGGCTCGTTTCTCGCTCGATGTCTGGCTTGTTGGCTCACTAGATTGGGTCATTTAAATTAACCCCAAGTTTTATAATATATAATAACAACAATAATAACCTATAAAATATTAAAAGAAATACAAATATGATACATACATTATTTTGAACCTCCCTCTCTTTCTTTAAAAAATATAATAAAAAACGAAAATTATACTTATGTGTATGCTAAAAAATAATTTTATTGTCTGTTCTATTATCAGTATATGTAAAAATATCTTTTTTTTAATTAATGAGCCGTCTCGACAACCCACAAGCTAGCTCGACTTTTCAGTTTGATACATTAAACGAGCCGAGCCGAGTTGGCTCGTTTAAGCTCGAGCCTGAGCCCAACATAGCTCGGCTAGGCTCGTTTACATCCCTGTGTACCACTGTGGCAGCCTTGATACTATGCTAGATCAGTAGGGGCCGCGACTAGGATAGGTTAACCTATGGTGTTGGAACTAGCCATAGACATGTTGTGGACATGTGGTGCAAGGAACAATGAACATGAGATTGTCTTCTAAAGTTGTTGTCTTGTTCACACTTCATTTTCATTTCTTTTCTTTCTTTCATTTCATAATATGCTTTCCTCTTTTTTACTAAAAAATATCCTTTAAAGTTCTATTATGTGTATTTATTTTTACGTTATTTATTTACTCACACCATTGTGTTACTATTTATGTGATTATCCCAAAACTTAAGAATTTATCATATCCTTTATACCTTTACTAATCAAAATGAAATAATACATATATTTAATTGTTTCCCAGTTGCAATACTTAATGTAATGTAATGATATATTATCCTTCGTATACCCTATCGATATCTCTACTATGAATGTGAATATATCGGGCATGTTTGTTTGTTATTTAGCCTATACCCTATCAATATTTTTATTATGAGTGTGAATTTTATCAGGTACGTTTGTTTGTCATACTATACCTTGTCAACATGTTAACCAAATTTTTTGTACGTTAAAAATTTAAAATATGATATCAACGGAACAAAAGTCCTTGTGATAATTTATCCCTATTTATATATTTATTATTATTATTTAGTGTTTTTGAATTGTATAATAATAATACTATGTTGGAATCTTATGTATTAAATGGATTGAATTAGTAAAACGTGGTTTTATTTTAGAATAAAGATCATTTCGAATTGGAGGCTGTAACCACACTTGTCACATTGACCATCACTTTCAACCCCTTGAACGAATGAAAGGGGGTGTGGATCAGTGGCGAAGCTTGAAAAAAAGTTCGGGGGGCGGAAGCCGGAAGGTACCGGACCTAAAAAAAAATTCTATGTTCGGGTCGGACGTCGGTGATTCGATTCGGGTCGGATCGGGTCAAACATTAATATCAAATAAAATACGTTCTCAAACATTAAAACGTAAACATTGTTTAACAAACAATTGAACAAAGACACGAAACATTAAAAAGAAGAGGAAGGTGGGTACCCGGTGGCCGGTTCTCCTGGATGAAGAATTATAGTTCTGCTCGTCTTCCTTTAAGATTTTTGAATTCTTCAATTATCGACTCCGAATCAAAGTTCTCAACAATCTCCTTTTCTATGTAAATCACCATACTGTTTGCTAGATACTGATCTGACATCTTATTGCGAAATCGATTCTTAAATATTTTCATTGCTGAAAATCCTCTTTCCGTTGCTGCAGTCGAAACTGGAAGCGTCAAGTTTAGCCGACACACTCTTTCAACCAATTTGTACATGTTATTTTTCTGATATTGCACAAGAGTTTTGCAAAGATCAGAAAGAGTTGATACCCCACTTAGCTTGGGATTATTTTTTCTTTCAACTTGAAAATTATCCAATTGACCACGTAATAGATTCCTTTCTTTCTCTGTAAAATCGTTAGGATAATACTTCTCAACAAGAAGAACAATCTGATCAATATTAATCTTTTTTGAACATAAAGACGCACTAAGAGATAACAACTATGTCGCTTGCTCATTGAATCTACTATCCAGCTCATGTAGTTGTTTGTCCAATGTCTCTGTAAACAAATCTACCCGGTAATAATGTTCAAATGTAACATGAAGATCTTTTTTACGAGGCCGATACCGAGTAGAAGTATATGGAGAACTCATATCAGGCATATCTATGTCATGCCTTTCACAAAAAAACCGAACCTTTTCAAGTAAAGAATCTCATCCAGTGTTTCTAAAATTAGTTAGACTAACCTTTGTTGCAGAAACTAACTCCATTGCATTAAGGATGTCTTGGGATTTCTTTTGTAATGCTTGACTAAGTGTTTCCGTTTTACCCATTACTTCTTTCATCAAGTGAAGAACAAGCACAAATTCAAATGATTGCAAGTAACTGTAAGCTATATTAGCATCTCCACGTTTAGAACCAGTAGCATGAGACGTGTCTTTAATTATTCCCTTGAGAACAGCACGGGTGACATCAAACATGTTAACCAAACTATAAATAGATTTAAAATGAGAACCCCAACATGTATCACCAGTCCTCGAAGTTGATTAGTCGAACGAAGAACAGCCGCACATGTGTTTTCTTCTCTTTTGTTTCTTCTGTTCTCCTCGTCTCCAGTTAGCAGCAAGCAAGCAATATGTTTATTTTTTTTGTGACCGGTGCCCTCCCAATTCCAACAACAGTCAACAGCGTTTAACTCCCATCTCTTTTACATTGGGTTTTTTTATGGGCTTATCATTAATGGGCTACATAAATAAAAAACATACAATCCAAGTTCTAAATATAATGGGCTATATAAATATTTTTTTATAAAACCGGAGGGGTCGAAAACGTATATACAAAAAAAAAATTAAACCGGGGGGTCGAAAAAATATATACCTCTTTTTTTTAACCGGGGGGGGGGGGGCAAAACGTATAAACTTAAAAATTTCTATACGAAAAATAGATACATAACACTACTCCGCAAAAAGTTCGGGGGGTCGGGCGCCCCCCCTCGGCCCCTCATATCCTGCGCCCCTGGTGTGGATGCACTTCAGTATTGTTATATGTACCCCCAAAAACTTCTATAATCTATGATTAACTTTCGATCACCACAATTCACTTCTATAATCACAATAATCTTGTTACATGATACACTCCTATACTACGTTAACACTAAGCGATTTCAAAATTCAATCTTGCAAGTCATAAAAAAAAAAGAGTTAACAACCATCATCATCATCATCAGCAATTTCATTGAATCAAACCAATTGCACCAAACCGAAAACAAAAACAATTAATAGGATCGTGATGAGAAAATCAAAGGGGATTAAAATCAAAGGATCGTGATGAAGAAACATACATCTCTGGAAGCGATGAAGCGAACTGAAGTGTGGTTGAGGATTAAAATCAAAGGATCGTGATGAAGAAGTATAGGTCAACTTCCATGGGAATTTTAGCGGCAGTTATGGCGCCAAATTTTGTGGAATCCCGTTTTACTACAGCAAGGGGTGACCTACTTATGGATTATCACGTTTTGAACTCTTCAAAACGCAAAAAATCACTTTTTATTACTTTTTTACCAAACACTCAAAATAGATTTTTTTGCGATTTCAAAACACAATAATCAAATAATCAGGTTGAAAACGCAATCCCAAACACCCCCTAAATATGTGTGATCATAAAAGGTAAAAGAGAAAAATAAGAATCACGACTCTTAATTTAGAAAAATATAAACAAAATAACGGTCAATTAAAATTTTATTATAAAAATGGTAAAGTTTAAGTAATGAAAACGTGTGAGATTGATGAAGACTAAAGAAGGAATGTATGTAATATTGAAAAGGAAATCGTGTAAATTTGAAAAGAGTAAAGATTCGTCTATAAGTTAAATGGTATACGGTTTAGACGGAAAAACAAAAGATAGGGATAGAGAGAGAGAAAAAGATTATACAAAGGCGAGTTAACTATCATTTTCATCCCTGTAATATATCCAATTACACAAGTTTAGGCCAAATTTCAAATTTGTATCATTTTCGTCCCTGACTTCTTGAAACACGTCAGTTCCATCCAAAAACTTATCGTCTGTTAAAACCTTCCGTTTTATGAAGGGTAAAAACGTCATTTTCCTTTTCTTAGTTTTGTTTTTTTCGTAAACCCTAGTAAAATCCCATTCCTTTTAATCCCCAAAACCAGGAAAAAATAGGAAAATGATGGCAGGTTTTAACATGCAGGAAAATGACGTTTTTACCCTTCATTAAACGGCAAATAACAGATGTTAAGTTTTTTGACGAAACTAGCATGTTTCAAGAATGCCAGAGACGGAAATGGTACAAATTTGAAATTTGGTCTGGACTTGCATAATTGGACAAACCACAGGAATGAAAATGACAGTTAACTCTATAAAGATTTAACATAAATATTTTTATATTATAGGAACTAAAAATTAATATTTCAATTAAAAGTAGTGTAAAATATAAATGTGAGAGTATACTTCTAATATTAGCATGTGACAATTTTTGAAATCATTTATTATAGCATAGATATAGCGAATCTCAAGTCATATTTTCCAATAACAATATTTATTCAAGAGTTAGTTAAATATGCTAAGACCATCAACCATGTGTAGTGGTACAGATCTATGGAGATCATAGTAGAGGGTTATGAGTGGCGAAACGCGTAAGAAAATGGGGTTATATAACTTGAGTGTGTAGTGCAGGGTTATGTAGATGTGGGGTTATACTATGTATATATGTATGTATATGGATGTGTGTGAGGGAAAATAAATGTGTAGCAGTAGCACCGTGTTCACCATAGCGGGCTTCCAAAATCTCAAGCCATAGCGTCCCGGGGAGCGGTGTGCCCTGGCGCTATGGGGCGTAATGGTGGTGGATGACGTTGGATAACACTCGACTACGAAAGAACTAAGAACAACAAGAAAAATGCGATGAGAACTTTTTAATTAAAGAAGTTCCATATTACATGCACGTATTTAAACCTACTATTCTTTTTTTTTTTTTAACGGCAAATTTGGAACATTGAAGGACCACTAGAGTATCATCATGCCACCAGCGGAACCACCCGATCATATCCATCTCCACTATGCATAATGTCTATACACCAATTCAGGAGGAAACCCAATAAATATGAGAAAACCCCTCATGGGAATCAAACCCAGAACCTATTGGTTTCAAAAGCTTGTCCAACCACTAAGGTATCACTAGGTTATAAAGCCATGCGCTAAACCTGCTATTCTTAAAATTAAAAAAATAGTAGTTCCACTATGAAAGGAATCATATTAAGTGGACCTAGGTGACATGATTTGCTTAAGGGAGTCATTAACTCATTTTGTCAAGGGCCAAACTATCTACACACTTGGTGTGTAGATAGTCATCTAAAAAGGTAGTTTTTGTCCTTATATGCATACCCTGCAGTATCGAACTGTGGCCAAAACGCAGCGTTTTGGTCCGGTTAATCAGACAAAGACTGACGTATATCATCCCCAAAATCGGGTATAGCAAAAGGCTGGAATGCATCCTCGTCAGTGCTGTCTGTATCTGATGTATGAACCTCTGAATTAGTGTACACCGGGTCGTCAGAGTCTACTGCCACTGGGTCTGAAACCCCGCTCGATGAAGACATAGTGTCTGTAATACAACCACAGATATGCACATATATCAATCATATAATCAAGTAATCACATAAGTCACTAATAAGAAATCAAATAGTTCTCCTAGTCCCACTAGCCTCCCAGCCTCCCAGACTGACTCCCTAGTCCCACTAGCCTCCCAGCCTCCCAGACTGCTCTTCCTAGTCCCACTAGCCTCCCAGACTGACTCCCTAGTCCCACTAGCCTCCCAGCCTCCCAGACTGACTCCCTAGTCCCACTAGACAACTACCTCAGCCTCCCAGACCGAGCCTCAGCCTCCCAGACTGAGCCTATAATTAACAAATAAAATGTGCTCAACATTTGTTTGTAAAAACATTTTGGATCTGGACTTCAAGTGGTATGCAGTGTAAAAATGTTTTCGTGAGAGCCCTAGTGATCATAGTCTAGACTCGAGAAGGAATCCTAGTTCGCTATGATCAGAGCTCTGATACCAAGCTGTCACACCCTGGCTTTGCGAAAGCGTGGGTTAATTTGGTGTGACTTCTTAATACCATAGCTTAATCACAACAAAGCTATATGAAAATAAAACATGCAGATCATCCATTGATTTAAGTTTGAAAAGTAAAATACCACAACATTGTCTTAAGGCGTAGACGCATGCAACGGAAATTACAACCTGATAACGTAAAACTTTGTTCTTAAGACGCAACCACAAACATAACATAAACATTGTTTAAGACTTGCGACTCGTCCAGGAAAAAGTCGCAATCCCTAAACGTGGATGATCCCGTAACTCTAACACAGCGGGAAAACGTAGCATACCGTGCCAGATCCTTAGTTCCCTGAAATACATGTAAGTTGGAAAAATCAACATAATGTTGAGCGAGTTCATGTGAAAGTGAGTATGTAAAACACTTGTAAAAATCCCTGGTATGTAGCAAATAAGGAAAAAGAGATCACCAATGGTTTGCAAGGCCATTGATATGTGTGAAGTGCAAGTAGGAAGACTCAAACCTAGCGGATTTCGCGTTGGGCACAAAGTCACCCCAAGGTCCGTTCTGCTGGGCCTGGGGTTGGGCTCGCTACACCCAGATAGATCTACCGCTTACGTCCCTCGGTCCTACAATGAGGATTAATGGCCTCCAGTTCCCGCCTACCCACTCACATGATCTAAGTAGTAACCCTCCTTACGCTAACCATACCATGTAAAAAGTACTCGTAATCATAGTAACATGTATTTCACCCCCGCAGTTTAGAAAACTGAAAACAGTTAAGAGAAAAGGGGGACATGAACTCACAGTAATGCGTCCTCGATAACAGCAACTCAAACTCGGTCTGCAGTACGACAACCTACAACGTGCTAATATCTATTAGACGAACGGCCGTGCCTTAGCTTAGAGTTTTAACGTTCTTGGGGAAATAGTTAGACAACTATTTCGTGTTTATATTTCTTGGTTATCGTATAAATAGATTCCTTCCCAAGGATGGGGTATTCGTACATGTATTATGTATTTGGTGACTTAAAGTATTGACAAAATATATTTACAAGTCTCATATCCAACACTTTAAAGTTTTATGTCAAAACTCATGGCGAGGTTTAATTCCGAGAACTAAAGTTAAACATACTTGTTAGAAAAATAATTTTTCTAAGTCTTGGCATTTTTAGAAAAATTCGCCAGAATTTCCCCTAGAAACGGGAGTGTCCGTGCTAATACGCACATCTTTTTCTTTTTGAAATCAACCCATGATCAACAACAATCAACCCTTACGTTTTAACACGCAAAATACTACCCTTGTCGTTTCAGTTTCAATATGTGAGAAACTGGACTGTTTTCGGACGATTAAATAAAATACTTAACTTATTCCAAAAATTCCCAAATTTTTGCGGAACGTCTTAATCGACCCACAAATTATTGTGTAAAAATATCGGGGTCTAGTTCATTATCAAAAATTTATAGAAAATCGTTTACCGAACTGTGATCAGATTTGCTACATTCTGATCACAGTTTACGGAATAATTCGTCAAAAATTCCTCGTAAGTCCGTTTATCGAAATTCCAGTTCGAGGGTCACAAATACATCCGTGACCATCTTTGATAAAAGTTTCAGGGGCTGGTTCGGTTTAGGTTTCAAGTTGTGACTGAAAACGTATGACCCATTTTACTGCAGTTAAAATCAGCCTTAGCTGCTGTCACGAAAACAGACTTTTAAAATAGTAACCGACATCAGAAAAATACGATTCCAGCGCCATTTTCTTGGTTTTTCGAAAAGACACAATTTAGGCTTCACAAATTCCGTTTTTCGAGTTTTTAAAGTCCGTTTACAGCCTGTTGAAGGCGGCTGAAAAAGTAACTCAGCATGTTATTTCACGGTTTAAACATTACTAAATCGCATCAACGAGTGTCCGAACAATGGATTTAGCAACAAAACAACTTTTAAACATCAAGTATGACTTAACCAACCCTCAAAACAACAAGATTCCGCTTCATAATTCAGACACAAGTAAACTTTTATGTAACTTTTATATTCTTTGTTTTTGTTTAACATCTACTAGTCTCTTTGATCCTTAGTGATTTAACAACAAAACATCATACTACATGTCATAATTTTTCGAACAAGATGAAATCAAGTTAAAATGAGACTTACCACTAGCCTCTAGCTAGGGATGATTCTTGTGTAAAAATGATGAGAAAATGATGATGAAAATACTAGAACAATGCTCCTTTGAAATCCCTTCAAGTTGTAACCTCCATTGATCCTTCTTAGCTTTGAATGAGACTAGATAATGAAGAAGATGAGAAGGTTGGAAGATGGTTGTGGTTTCGGTTATGGGGCAACCGAGACAAGAGGGAGAGCGAGTGAAATGGAGTGTGATATCTAGTGAAATGATAAGCTAATCCAAGTCCATACTTATATCATCATCTCCACATTTTTATGCAACTTCAACAAGCAACATCTATTAAAATAATAGGATTAAATCAAGTTAGGGGATTTGGAGTATGGGGGTGGGTCCCCTTGAGGGCTGAATTCGGTTTGGGGGGGGGGGGTATAATTGCAAAATTTCAACTAAAGTCTAACTACAAGTTAGAACCCAAGTGTTGGATGGTATATGTTAGATTGTTTATTTTTAGCGGGTGTTCTGGCATACGGGGATCATGACTAGCCAAAAATAATAAAACAAAGTGTCTGCCAAAAATTTAGTGTCCCGGGTAGTGTCCGGTTATACGATTAAATACCGTTCCGTTAAAATGTTTAATTATGCCGAAAAAGTCCTTTATGTATATTTTTGTAACATAAATTATTCCCGGTACTTAGGAAAATATACGGGACAGTTCTGCGATGTTTTTGCACTTTATTAGTAATTTAAAATGCTGAGTTTTGTATTAAAGTGCAGAATTTTGTACTTAAAGTACGTTTTAGGCACATCCGGTCACTATAAACTTCACCTAGTGACGCAGTTCTACAATCCTCACCTCCCTACACTCACTACCAGTGTAGTAAACTATTCCCGGCTCATACTGGCCTTAGAGGCAATGTCTGCCTGATGCTGGTTATGTCAGCATGTTTGATGGGTATCCCGTATAGTGTGCTCACTGTGCTTTTTGTGCATCAAGGTTGTCACTGGTGTTTGTGCATAAATAATAGAGTGACAGTATAAAACGTGATGCATGAGCATGTATGTATCAGAAATCAGTAAGCAGTTTAATCACAGTTGTAAGCAAGCACAGTAATTAAGCAGTAATTAAATATTAATTAATTCGTACGGATACCTGGTTTGGTGAGGGTTGTCACATTCTCCCCCCGTTAAATAAATTTCGTCCCGAAATTTAAGTTCTGCTACAAGATGCAGGATTCTTAGGAAACAAATGGGGGTATTTCTCTTTCATTCGATCCTCACGTTCCCACGTGAACTCAGGTCCATGCCTAGCATTCCAATGAACTTTGACGAGTTTGACACTGCTCCTGCGAGTTTTATTAACTTTCCAATCCGTGACCTCAACGGGTTCTTCAGTGAAGTGGAGCGTGTCGTCGATATGTACTTCGTCAGTAGGAATGATCACTGTATCTTGTGTTGGACTCTTTCTCAAATTGGATACATGGAATGTATCGTGAACACCATGGAGTTCAGCAGGTAGGTCCAACTTGTAGGCTACAAGCCCAATCCTTTGCAGAATTCTGAAAGGGCCAATGTAACGCGGATTCAACTTCCCACGCTTTCCGAAGCGTGCCACCCCCTTCCAGGGTGAAACTTTCAATAAAACCATATCTCCAACTTGGAATTCCAAATGTTTCCGGTTTGGATCTGCATAGGCTTTCTGTCTTTCGCGAGCCGCTTCGATACGTTTTCGAATCTGCGCAATCTTGTCTGTCGTCTCTTGGACGATTTCGGGACCAACAAGCTGCCTATCACCTGCGTCAGCCCAGCATAGGGGTGATCGACACTTGCGTCCGTAAAGAGCTTCAAATGGCGCAGCTCCAATACTGGTGTGGTAGCTGTTGTTGTATGAGAATTCGGCCAGTGGTAAATGCTTATCCCAGCTACCACCAAGATCCATTACACATGCTCTCAGCATATCCTCCAATGTCTGAATAGTTCTTTCACTTTGGCCATCAGTTTGCGGATGGAATGCAATTCAATTGTGAGCCAAAAGCCTCTTGGAAGGATTGCCAAATCCTTGATACAAATCTCCCATCTCTATCAGAGATGATTGAGAGAGGCACTCCATGACGTGCAACGATTTCCCTCATGTATATTTCCGCAAGTTTACTCGTATTGTCTTTCTCTTTGATAGGCAAGAAATGTGCGGACTTTGTTAGGCGGTCAACTATCACCCAAATAGTATCATGGCCCCTGGGCGTCTTGGGCAGTTTCGTTATAAAATCCATTGAAATCTGTTCCCATTTCCACTTGGGAATTTCAGGTTGTTGCAGAAGTCCCGAAGGCTTCTGATATTCAGCTTTAACCTTGGCGCACGTTAAACATTTGCTAACATAAACAGCAACGTCGCCTTTCATTCTAGGCCACCAATAGTAATCTTTAAGGTCCTGGTACATCTTATCCGCACCGGGATGAATAGAGTACCGTGATTTGTGTGCCTCATCAAAAATAACTTTCCTCAAACCACCAAACAGAGGAACCCAAATCCTTTTCATAAAACATAACGTTCCTTCCCTGTTTGGTACCAATTGCTTCTCCATCCCACAGAGATATTCTTCTTCAAGGTTTCTTTCCTTAAGAGCTTCTTTCTGCGCGGCACGAATGCGCAGGGAAAGATCTGTCTGGACAATCATTTCTAAAGCCCTAACCCTTATGGGCTTGATCCTTTCTTTTCGGCTTAGGGCATCGGCGACCACATTCGCCTTCCCTGGATGGTACTTTATCTCGCAGTCGTAATCGTTCAACAATTCGACCCAACATCTTTGTCTCATGTTCAGCTCTTTCTGGTTGAATATGTGTTGTAAACTCTTGTGGTCTGTGAAGATTGTACACTTCGTACCATATAGGTAGTGTCTCCAGATCTTTAATGTAAATATCACTGCGCCTAGTTCCAAATCATGCGTGGTATAGTTCCTTTCATGTACTTTCAACTGGCGTGACGCGTAAGCTATAACTTTCTGGCGTTGCATCAACACGCAACCCAATCCTTGACGTGAGGCGTCACAGTATACCACAAAATCATCTGTACCTTCCGGTAGTGCTAAGATCGGCGCATTGCAGAGCTTATCCTTTAACAACTGAAATGCTTCTTCCTGTTTGATTCCCCAATCAAACTTCTTATCCTTCTGTGTGAGGAGTGTCAGTGATTGAGCGATTTTTGAAAAATCCTCAATGAACCTTCGGTAGTAACCAGCCAAGCCTAAGAATTGTCCAATGGGCACGGCCCCGTGTCCACATCCTTCTCTTTCTTCATTTAATACAGTTTTGTCTTTTTAGTTGACCACGCCCCCGTGTCCACTGAGCACGACCCCGTGGTGCAGAAGAATCTTTGTACTATGCAGATTTGCTAGATTGTGCGAATCTTATAGTTGACCACGGCCCTGTGTCCGCTGAGCACGGCCCCGTGGTGGGCAATAGAAGCTTCTACCACTTTGTCTTTTCTGCTGGCACTTGGGCACGCCCCCGTGCTGGCTGAGCACGGGGCGTGTTCAGTCTTCTGTTGTCTTGTTTTGCTTGGGAAGATGCTGTCGTGGGGTCGGGCATGTCACGTCTTGTTCCTTTTCTTGTATTTATGTCAGATTTTGGTGTCTTTTTGCTTCTTTTGTTAATTTGAGCTCATTTAATCCTGAAAATACAAAAGGAAGACAAAAGCACACTTTTTCCAACATTAGTACTAAAAAATGGTTAGTTTTATGCCTCAATTGATGAAATTTATATGTTGCATTTTTAACACATCAAATACCCCCACACTTGAATCTTTGTTTGTCCTCAAGCAAAACTCTTTATAATGTGGCTATTACACTTCCCAAATGGAATGGGTAGAGAAGAAGGTTTTTGGGCTTGTCGTAAAGTGTCGGGATTTCCAAGATTCTTTATTTAATTTTATTTTTATTTATTTACAATCATATTCGTCATGATTTATTTAAAACTTTTCATAAGATAAATTACTTATTAGGGCATAACATGCCTCTTTAAAATTTTATTTATATACAAGTTCACATACCTCACGGGGATCACTCAACACTCGGCCGAAAATGTATTTTTGTGGACCACTCGAGAGCGGCATGGAACTTACTCCTACCATAGGCTTGCCAAGCAATCAATCCTCCTCATTTTTAACTTATAAACCTTTGTAAATATCAAGAGGACTTTTTGGGTGAAGGGTTAGGCTTGGGTTAAAGGTAGGTGGTTGGGTTGGTGGTTAGTGGTTAGTAGAAAAAGGGCTAAAAGCGTAACAAGTGTCGGTTTTCGTAAGACTTTCTATTTTTGTAACTTTTATTTGATGAAGCTATTATTCAAACAAAGTTATTTTTGATGAACTTGTTTGTTTATTTTCTTTTGCTTCATCATCAACACATTTTTTTTTTTTGAAAGTTATACGAAAAATTGAACTTGTTACTAAAACAAAGGGGTAAAAATGAAAAAGGTTTTTGTGGGTAAAAAGGGTATTTGGTTGGGTTATGAAATGAAAAGGTTTAGGCTCAAAGGGGTTAACTAGGGGGATTTTGGGTAGGTGGTAAAAAAAAAGAAAAAATAATGGTGTAGAGATAAAAAGGATTAGTCCTAATGCCTCCATCATTTACTTACTCGGGTTTAAGTTGATAAGGACCGGGAATGTATCGTCATGGCAAGTTCTAGAGTCGTAAGAACCAAGCGGCTATTCACACAAGAAACGAAAAATGAGCATTTAGTCTAATGATATGTGATTGTATGCTCAATAAAGGCTCAAAACTCACTTTTGTGGGAATGGGTTTTTATGTGATCAAGTATATATAATCAAATTTTAACTAAGCTTGTCATGCCTTTTCATAATTTTCTTACGTTGGTTCTTTTTTATCACGACGCTATCGGTTGTAAATTCGTAAAAATATAACCTTTTTAGAACTTTGAAATTCACAAGTTAAACCTAGACAAGTAAAAAAATGAAAATTTTGAAAAAATTTTTGGGGTGATTAGCGATTCCAATAGAGTTTTGTGTAAGGCTTGTATTTAGGACTTGCAAGATTCAAGGTTTTAGCATCCCCCCACACTTAAATTACACATTGTCCTCAATGTGTCCTAAAACTAAGTTTTTAGGTTGATTGAATGTGTAAAAGGTGTGAAAAAGCAAAAATTTTGTGTTACTGGGCGCTGAACACGGCCCCGTGTTATCCGGGCACGGCCCCGTGTTCAAGTGCCAGTAACAAAATTAAATCAAGTGAAACAGAAGCCTGGACATGGGGGCGTGTTGGGTGAACACGGCCCGTGTCCAGTTACCTGAACTAGGTCTTTTTCTGCAGACTGTGCAGCACGGGGCCGTGTTAGGTGGACACGGCCCGTGCCGAACTTACTGTAAACGAAGAAATTTCGTCGGACGGTCCTGTTTTCCTGCATGGGGTGCTGGTTCAAGTTTCCCTTGTATCCTTTGTCATCTCAAGTGTGTTTCATTCACCACCCAAACACCAATTTAACCAAAACCATCTTTTATTAAATCATAGAGAGTTACATAGTAGTCCTAAAAAGTGAAAAATAAAGCAGAAGTTAAAAAGTCCTAAGCTAGATAGGTCAAGTGGTACTTAAGGTCTTCCTAAGGAGTTCTACTTCTACATTAAGAACCGAAATTCCAGAAATAGTTTTCCGGTTTAAAAATCTTGTAGAACTCCAAGCCGAGCGGTGTCCCTAAAGCCATTCTTCTATCTCTCTCGGGAGAAGGGAGGCGGCTTCATGTTCCTCAGCATCTTGTGGAGGGGGAGTGACACCAATCGGAACCCCTTGTAGTATGTCTCGAGGGGGCTCCGGATGTAGGGCGTACCATTCGGCCGGAATGATGACCTCCGGCACCACGTTCCATGCCCTTTGGGTAATAATTGGAACCAAAGGAGGAGAGGCGAGAATGTTCAACCTTTGGTGCAAAAGGTTGACCTCCCGGAGACATCCTTCTAGTCTCACCGTCAAATGATTAATGCGGTCGACCAATGCCTCTTCCACACTTGTTACTTCATCAAGGGCCTCTCTTAAAGCGTAAACAAAGTTTACAAGAGAATCTTCAACCGTTGATGATCTTCTCCCCTGCCGGTTGTTTCTGGAATGCGACGAAGAGTTTCCGCTTGTTCTGCTTGCCATTCTGAGAAAAACATACCGAAAAGAGTTCAATTTTATGGATCCAGTACTTCGGACACGGCCCCGTGTTCAGCGAACACGGCCCCGTGTTCAGATATCTGCAGGATTTATGAACAAGGAATCTTGGGGTTTCAAATTGTTTTTATGATTTTTGGAGCAAAATTAAACAACTTAAAACATTGTTATAGAACTTATTTTTAACAAGATTCCATGAACAAAAATCTAACAAATATCTCAATAAGGCTTGAAATTATGGAAGGTTCAAGCTTTAATGGAAGTATGAGGAAAATTGAAGAAGATGAAAGTGGATAAAAGAGGAAAGGACAAGAAGATAGTTGAGAAACTTCTTTTAGAAAATACCTAGGATGGTATGTGAGAATATTCCTCAAATCTCTGTCCCTGGAATGGTTCAAATGTGCAGGATTCTTGGCTGCATTTATAGAAAACGACAGTACATTGCGCACGGCCCCGTGTCGGCTGGACACGGCCCCGTGTGCAGATGGAATCCTGACACATTTTTGTGTTCATCCTGACAAAATCAGAAGGGAATCTTTGGGTGGACACGGGGGCGTGCTGACCTGGACACGGCCCCGTGTCTAGAAGCTGTCTTAAGGAATTTGTCTGTTTTCAAGGAACTTTTCCAGATCGGGCGGTTCCTTACTGGATGGAACAACCCCAAAGTGCCTAAGATACCTTAATTGATCTAGACTAAGACGAGAACGCAAGAGGTTGTCGGTGAGGGTGATTCCTATGCTATATGTAGGTGGACAAGTCCAACCCTTTTCCGGGCTCTCGTTAAAGAAGGTGTATGTCGAATCGCTCAGGTCTATGTATGCATCAAACGAAGTTGATGGGGAGTCCTTCACGGCACAATCGACACAGGGACGACTATCGCTCAAGTCCTCACTAGAGTTAGAAGTATCATTGGAAACAATGAAGTTGTTTGAATGCGTTTCCAACCCTTCTTCTTGGCTACTGTCTTGGAAAAGATTATTGAAATCTTCCCTAAGTTCTTTTAACCAATTAATAATTAGATCTTCTAGTTGAAATAATTCATCGAGAAGCATTTCTCCTAGAATATCCGGTTGGGCGCATTCGAGGGAGAGATAGGGATTATTTTTACTTTCGCCCCTCTTAAGGATACTAGGAAATGATGGGTCTATATAGTGGGGTTTATAATTTAGAAAAAAGCATTCTAATTCTTTATGGTTACCACCACATAATTGACACCACATAGTACCATAAGAGTGCCGAAAGTAAAAAGTATCAGTATCACTCATGTTTGTGTCAGAAATTACCAACCGTCGGGATCTTTCGGTTCTGTTTTCAGTAACTGAAACATGGGCACGGGGGCGTGTTGAGTGGGCACGGCCCCGTGTTCAGCTTACTGTCTGACTTAAAACAAGATTACCAGTTCCAATGATTGGGCACGGGGCGTGTTCAGCGGGCACGGCCCGTGCTGAGTTCTGCAGAAGCTGAAAAATTAAGAAAAATCCTAAAAAAAATTGAAAAACAAGAAAAAACGATTAGGCCGTTGATTCCTAACTTTCTTAAAATCCTTGTGTCCCCGGCAACGGCGCCAAAAACTTGATGCGTAGTCGAGTGTTATATATATTAGGTGTATATTTTAAGCCCTTTTAACACTTTTTAGTCAAGTTTTAAATTTATAAAACACGATATTTACTAACACTAGACACACATATGGGCAAGTGCACCCATCGTGAGCGTAGTATAGTGTTGGTAAGATACCGAGGTCGTCCAAGGACACAAGAGCTTTTAGTACCGGTTTATCCTCAACGTCTAATCAAAATAAAAAGTTTAGAAAAATATTTTAAACTAAGAAAAATAAAAACTAACTAAAATGCTGAAAATAAAAATAAAAGAAAAAACAGATAGACAAGATGAATCACTTGGTTCCGACTCGTATCTAGTGTAACCTTTGATTATTTCCGCACTTTTGCACTATTTTAAGAGATTATCTTAGTTATTGTAGTAGGCCCCTCTTTTGAAGGTGACGTTACCCTCACCCCAGTAGTTTGAGTCAGCAAGGATACAATCCTAAAATGGTGGATTATTGGAAGATAATTAATTAAGTTATTAATGCGATATTATGGTAGGCCCCTCTTTTGGAGGTGACGTTACCCTCGGCTAAGTAGTCTGAGTCAGCAGGGATACAGTCCTAAATAGCCGGGTTATAGTATTAATAGTAGTTAACTTATAAGGGATCAAAGAGTTTGGACCCCCGCCATCCAATACCGTTAAGTATTGAAGGAGGTCCTACTAAATTTGACCCAGGTCCATTGCAGGACCTCTAAACGCTGAACAATGGCAAGACCTTTACCAAACCGTTCCCTTAACCCCCGACCAGGTAACCAACATACCTCCATATAGACCGTGGAGATATGAATGGTGAAAATCTTTTATTTTATATAGACAGTAAAATAATTTCAAGACACCACGGACAAACGATAAAGAAAGATCACCTTCAACATAAGCAACTAGTTATTAAAGTCATTAATACGAAACCAAATAAAAAGTGCGAAAAGATTAGAAATAAAAAGTATTACACTAGACACTTTGTCTTCACTAAGTGATGTAAGAGACTTAGGCAAACATGGCCTTGATTGTCAAGAACTCTTACGATCAATCTTGGATCCCGAGACGACTCACACACTCTACGATGGACAATGGATGATGGTGGTGGATGTTGGCGTTATGGTGGTGGTGGGTGGTGGGTGAAGTGTGAGAGAGGTGGTGTGCCAAGGGATGGTTTGAGCTTGAGCCAAGCACTCCTATTTATAGGCTGAACAGAAGCTCGGGCACGACCCCGTGTCCAGTGGGCACGGCCCCGTGTCCACATCCTTCTCTTTCTTCATTTAATGCAGTTTTGTCTTTTTAGTTGACCACGCCCCCGTGTCCGCTGAGCACGACCCCGTGGTGCAGAAGAATCTTTGTACTATGCAGATTTGCTAGATTGTGTGAATCTTATAGTTGACCACGGCCCTGTGTCCGCTGAGCACGGCCCCGTGGTGGGCAATAGAAGCTTCTACCACTTTGTCTTTTCTGCTGGCACTTGGGCACGCCCCCGTGCTGGCTGAGCACGGGGCGTGTTCAGTCTTCTGTTGTCTTGTTTTGTGCCTCAATTGATGAAATTTATATGTTGCATCTTTAACACATCATTGTCCCAGTGGGAAGACCATCTCATTGCAGAATCCTGATAGAGGATAATCAACAGGCTCGAGGCGCGCTTTGTCTTCATCATCGAACTGATTGAAGCATTGCTCATAGATGATATCAGCTGTGCTCCCTGGATCGATGAAGATGTATTCTGTTTCGTAGTGACCTATAATGCCGGTAATGACAACGGGGCACGTGGCGCGTGGTCCCCCGCGCACTACCGGGAAGATGACTTGTTGTTCTTGCCATGCTGGTTGGAATGGGCACTTACCTTTATCTCTCACGCTGTATCTTGGTCCATTGACCATGTGCGTCTCTAAGCGCCTAACCTTCTTCTGGTTTCCATCATTATTCCTCTGAATCTGGCGCGTCTCCTTGCGCACATTTTTGACCAAATGGCTTAATTTTCCCTCTTCAGCGCTTTTTCAATTTCTTGCCTTAGACTGATACAGTCATCCGTCAGATGACCTGTATCCTTGTGAAAATCACAGTACAGGTTCGGGTCTTGCCCCTTCTTGTTTGTCATAGGCCTTGGTGCCTTAAAGTCATGATTCTCTGTCATGAGCATCACTTTTGGTGTCTTGATACTCATTCCTGACTGCCTTTCAATAACCAATGCGATCGATCGTGTCTCGCGCATCCTATTTGAAGCGAGGTCTTTCTTCATAACCGCTGGACTGGTTTGCTTTCCATCCAGGGTTTCTATTTTTGTTTCGCCTGTTGTTATCGTGCGAGCCTCCCTTAGAAATATGATCTTCAGTGTAAGAGTTTTTGGTACCGGCCAACGACTCTTCAGTTTGCGCTACTATCTTTGCGGCTTCCATGAGTTTGGCCTATTCCATGGGCATACCGTCTTTTCCTATGACAGTCCTGATGAGCTATCACAGTGAATGGCTTTCTTGAAGTGAGCGCTCATCAATTGTTCATTAACACCACCAATCTCTAAACACTCCTTGTTGAAGCGAGTGATGAAATCTTCCAGCCCCTTATTGTCTCTGCGCCAGATGTCTGTTACCTCAGCTGTGTCGCGCTGATAACGTCTTTGCTGGCTGAATTGATTTACGAATTGAGTTCTGAAGTCAACCCATGACATGATCTTTCCAGTCGGAAGGCTGTCGAACCAAGCGAGAGCAGCCCCTGTGAAGGTCTGGATAAACAGATGGCACCACATTGGCATGTTCCATCCTCCCATAACACCAACGCTTGTAAATACTCAAACATGATCGTCAGGATCGGTTAGACCATTGAATTTTTCCATTATTAGAGGCAATTTCTCTTTTGATAGAGGGGCTAGAGCGATCTTTTAAATGAACTTCGAATGCTCTGCAGCTTCAGCTGGTCTATACGCGAGGCTGAAGTCTCGTTCCGCTTCTTCGCTGTATGCGATGCGCTGCCTTGGCTTGTAAGATTCATGATTCTTCTGCAAGCGGTTGAAGACTGAAGACCCTTCTTCATCTTGCCAAGTTGGATCATTTGGGTCTGTGTCGTCCCATTCGTTGTTCATGTTGCGCGGCCCAAGCCGGCTATGAACTGGACCCCTTTGAACGTTTGACGGATGGTTATAATAACTGCCTGTCTCCCCGTGTGTGTCGCGCATGTCGTGCACGCTTGGCCTTCTCAAGGGAGGAGGTTTGTTGGTTCTTACTTGGATATTCTGCTGTGGGGGTGTCTGGCGCGCCCCCTGACTTGGACCCGGAGGTGTAACCAAGGATGGTTCAGCTCGCAGAATTGCTTGTTGTGCGCTCAAAGACTGATACGCAGCATTTATGGTAGCAATCTGTTTGGCATAACAAGAGGCTAAAGTTTCGCCTTCTGGTAGCCCTAGTAACGCTGAAATGTTTGGGTTTGGAGCTGGGTTTGAAGGACCAGCGACATGACTTCCTGGGGTTCCCGTTGGAGTGATGCGAGTGATGCTCACGCGGGGTCCCCAGGTGACTGTTGCTTCGATTTCATCAACTTCTTCAGCAGGTTGGACTTGGACGTTGGGATTGTCCTCACCCAATCCTACGTTAGAGTTTGTGCCAAAACCGAAATCAGGGATGATCCCTTGACCAGCCATGATCAAGAGAACCAAAAAAACTCAGAAAAAAGAAGATGAAAATGATTGTAAAAATCGGTGAGCGCCAATGAAGAAACACGGAACTAATTTTAGAGTTAATTAGTTTGGTTTATGTTTCAAACATGAGGGTTAATCTTCTTATTACTTTTCTGAGCTCCTTGATGATCCAGTCTTCCTGCAAAACAGAACACCGTTAGCTCGTTAAGAGGGGAATATGAGGGTTTCCCTCTAAACCAGACTCCGGCGTGAGAATAAGTATCTGCTTTGAGGAAATAAGTGTGTGTTAAGAGTGAGAGTGAAGAGAGCAGAATGTTTAACCTGTGCATGGAGTCTCTATTTTTAGCCGGAGAGGTGTAAGAAGAGATGGGCTGATAGGCCTTGGGCCGGAAGGCGACAAACAGAGGATATCCTTCTTGTCTCACTGGTGTCGACCGTTAGTGCCTTCTAGAAGATTTCCGGTGCTGGCGCACCATGATTGGAGCCACGTGTCCCTGTTGTCGGCCTTGCTGTCCCTCTGCCATCAACAGGTAAGTGGAGATCATGGGGCATGTGTCGCCGCCCCCTGATTGGTGCCACGTAGACGTCCTTGTGTACTTATTGTCTCCTGCACGTCAGACGATCGTGGAGCACGATAGAGCACAACCTGGTGGACGCTGATTGGCTCTTTCTTCTGCCACTTGTACCTTATGTACTTTCTGAAGTGGCCTTGCGCCCTAACCCCTGCGCGGCCCTTGCTGAGCACTTAACTAGCCCGCGCAGGGTTGAAGGTGTTGAAGGTTCTTATTCAGAATGCTAAGTGCTGAAACTAATGTTGTCTCTTGTTTGGACCTCGAGCGAGGTCTGGCTTTGTTTAAGTAACCCGCGCGAGTCTAAAATTGATCATTTTGCTGAATAAGGAGTATGGTCCAGCGTGCGACCTGAAAGGTCTGCGCGGCTTTTTGGGACCATACCCCTTCAGTTATGGTTAACACTTTTTAATTAATCGAACCCATGGTTAAGCGACCATCAGGTAACTGACTTTGCACACCTCTAGTTTTTAGACTGAAATAACACATTTTCAAAATATCAGAGAAAAAAATAACACAATTTTAAAATTTGTCCTAAAATGGCAAGAGTGAACAAATTGATATTTACTTGATAATTTGTCATTTCAGATAGTAGTGGTAGTCTAATATTTCAATGTGCATCTCGAATTCTCCATCGTTGACCCACTTAATTTTATCGTGCAAATTTTGACTTATTTTTACACATTAAAAATTTGTCATAAATAAATAAATTCTCCTAAGATCAAATAAACTATAATATATTAGATCTAGAAAATCTTAAAACACATGTAATATAAAAATAGCCAGTAAATATTAGATCTAGAAAATCTAAAAACACATGTAATATAAAAATAGCCAGTAAATATTTCTAAATTAAATCTAGGTACCCATGAAAAGAGAACAGAACTATACGAACATGAGAAAAAAAAAGTAGCTTCTTATATGTTGTTAGACTTACATTGATCTTAATTTAGTAAAAAGTGTAGGAATCCGTTGGTGCAAAATAAATAAAATTCTTTATTAACTTGAAATATAAAACTATAACAGAATGAAACTGAAAATAAATTACAATTACAACTGAAAAGAACAGAATTAGAAACAAGAAAAACAGATTTCTTGGCTGAGGATCGTGTTAGACACGGGTCCCTTAAAACAAATTTCGTGTCTCCCAGGAGATCATGTTTGTTTCCAGGATACAATAGCCCGAAGCAGTTGCAGTGCCGGTCTTGACTCCAACCCGAAGGTGTACCTTGCTGCTTGAAGAAGATGAAGATTCAGTAGGGAGAAAGATTGTATTGCTGTGTTTTCGATGTATCCAATCTGCAGCAGGAACCTCCTATTTATACTGTAGGTCTTAAAGAAACTGAAAAACGAATTTAATGGGAGAATTAAACTGCATTAAACGTCTTTAATGCACTTTAATTCGTCATTTAATTCTCAGTCAAACGCATTAACTTCGTCAGTTTTGAATGCTGAAACGTAACTGCACTGGCATTAACTGCTGGAAGCTTCTGCGCGCTGCACGCTCCTGCGCGCGTGCGCCATTTTGGCTCACTGCCATGCGCGCGTGCGCCATTTTGGCTCAGGTCCATGCGCACGTGCGCCATGTCACCTATGAGCCTCTACAAGCACGCCACACAGTCGCGCCGCACGTCACTTCAGTGCCCATGCTCCGTGCGCGAGTGCGTGCCACTATGCCATGTGTACTCGCGCGCGTGCGCATGACTGCCACATCATGCACCACTGCGCGCGGACCCACCAGGGTCATGCGCCTGCATGCCACGTTACCAACCACTTGGTCTTTGCAGCCCTTGTGATCCACCACGTGCACGCGGTCAAAAATACAAAGGCGGCTCTCAAGCGGCTCGCGGCGATGCGAGCGTGCGAAGTGTGCCATCAAAGCGCCACATTACGCCTCATCGCCAATGCCACGCGCGCGTGTGCGAGTGCGAGTGCGAGTTAGGGTGCTCAGCACCCTTCGCGAGTACACTTAGTGAGTGATTCGATGAAACAATAAGGATGGAGAGTTCCCACTTAAATACCCCTTTGAGTTCCATCTCTCTTCCTATGTGGGACAAGGTGCCACTTTCCCACTTTTTTCGGCATTCAAGTTTCAAACACCAAACTTTGAGCATCGATATCTCATTCATCTTAGCTCCGTTTTGGACGTGGTTTAGTTCGTTGCGAAGCTCTTCCAACATAGAACACAAACCCACAAATAAATATATAAAACCCGCTCATTTTATTATATTTATTTCTAGTCCAAAATAGGAAAAAATCATTTTCCTATATTTGTGAAAAATACTATTCACAAATTTCCAACAATCCCCCACATGAATAGAAATCGATCTATCAAGTTTCAACGATACATGTTCAACAGTTGAGTATTGCAAGATAGGTAGGTGTAATCTTTGAACCTTCTTTTGTGAAGCATACTTAGCCTCCTAGGGTCTTGTAGACGCGGTGTCCTTGAACAATCCCCCATTTATGTAGGCGACAATATACATTCACACAATACTCTCCCTAGTCGAGTCAAGTCCTCATGGTTGTGTCCGTTTATGGTCATGGAACACGTTCCTGGTTCTGCGAGAGCTCTAGGATTTGCGCCTCCCGACAAATCCATTCGAGCGACCCCACTTCTCTCTAACATAGGTGATTCCTCTGAATCATTAAAAGCATCATGGTTAATTTTTGGATTTCCTCAAAATCCTTAACCTCAACATGCTTAACCTTTCCTTCGTATCACTGATTGGAATGGACTAGGAAGTATACAACTCCCTTTATTAATTTTAGGGCACCTCCCATAGAGACTCCCTTTGGGTTTATGATTAAGTTTGCCTATTGAACCTAGATCTTGGGATCTCCAGTCAACTAGGTTAGGTTTCCCTCATATTCCCTTCATCTATGGGCTTTAGTCCCATTCCTCTTGACGACTTATACACCTTATCTTTGCTTAAGCCTTTTATTAACGGGTCCGCAATGTTCTCTTTTGACCTAACATAGTCAACTGAGATAACACCCGTTGAGATAAGTTGTCATACCGTGTTGTGTCTACGTCGAATGTGCCTTGATCTGAAATTGTACATCGTGCTTTGTGTTCTAACAAGTGCTGATTGATTGTCACAATGTATGCAGATCGCCGTCAACGGCTTTGGCCATCTTGGAATATCTTCCACAAATTGACGTAGCCACTCCGCCTCTTCCCCGCTTTTATCTAAAGCGACGAATTCGGATTCCATCGTGGATCTAGTGTTGGGATTGAACCCTACCAGAGGAACAGATAATGAAAGCCAAAACTGGTTCACAACAGTGGATTCACAATAAACAGCTGTTTACACTAAGTCTTCTCCCTTGAAAGTGGTTATAACATCTGATGGTCTTATATCCACTGCCCCGTATACAACTGCTGTTGTTCTTCTAACTACTGATGAAGCCCAGAAGACTGCTGAGAAGTAAACACTGCTGGTACAATCTACTGATGACAAAGCACTGCCCAACCAAGGACTGATCAACCTTGAGGAAAGCACTGATGTAACAAGAGAGCAGTAGTTTAGTGTGTCATCTGTTTTATGCATAGTCAGTGGTTAAGTTTAGCAGTGTTTGTATAAGAACAGTAGATACAGGTTGTTAGGCTGTTATACGTCGCTTTCATGGTGACGTCAGCTGAGATGCCTCAGTGGTTTGGATTGTCTATAAATGGAGCAGTACTCTGTACTGTTACATTTGATCGTTTTGAGTGAGTTCTTCTCCTCAATTCAATCCTTTCATCTTGTACAATCCAACCATGGGGTATCAGGCTGAGGGGGAGTTTAGTTTGTAAGAATGTTTGTAATCATTTGATTTATATTGTAAATCTTTCGACTCAATGAAATGCATGTGCTTATCTAAACTGTTTATCTTTTTTATTGTGTTTACAAAGTTTGTTGTTCATTTCCGCTGCATTTAAAATCTGTTCAAATCACACAAACAAGCACAATCATTAGAGCCTCCGATCCTAACAATTGGTATCAGAGCACGGACAGTCAATTTCGATCTAACAATCAATTTGACATAACAGTTCAGCTCAAAATTCATTGATACTAGGGTTGGTTGTATTTAGTTGAAAAACAGAGTAACGATTGATCATGCTTAAAGCTGTTATTCAAATACTCTGTAAAACAACCAAGATGTCATAAGACACACAAACTTCACACAACAAGTGATGTCATACACAAGTCACTCATAGTTTTCAGATCTGAAAAAAACATGTCTGTTAAACTATGGTATTATTTCTCCTTTTCAAAATTGATTTCAACTGTTGTTAAGGAATTTGTGATGTTTTCATTAAATACTAAAGTATGATCCTCAGATTAACAAAAACCTATGTTCATAAAACATTAGTGTTTTTGATAACATATAAAGAGGGAAATTAAAACTTTAGTCATTTAGATCTTATGTGTTGAAAACAGGTTGAGATCCTCAAAAGGAACAAATCAACTCTGTCAAAATACATTAAGAAAAACAGGGGTCAAGATAGTCCATATCATATGTAATGTGAGATTGGTCAAAAGTTTGTGCAAATATGGCTAAATCTCTCAAAACATTACTGCAAAATGATTCTGGATTAAATATTTCTTCAATAAAGACCTCCCAGTAAGTATTTCATTACTTATGAATGGGAAGGGTAAAAAGGGAAGAAGAAAATTCACAAAAACTCGAGAGTGTGTTTATCTCAAAACTTTTGAAGTCAGAAGAAAAGAGTATAAATATAAAACACTTAAGAGTCAAAAATTGGGGTAAAAATGGTCACTAAGCAACTATGTGTATTCATTGGTTCAGGAAGAGGTTCAGGTAACAACTGTATCTTCGGTGAATGAGCTTACAAGAGGACTAGACAAAATTTCAAAATCACCACATGGTAACAAAGTCTATAACAGAGCTTTCAAAAACTCTGTGAACATGTGTCCTCATCTGTGTTAACAATCAATCATCAAGAAAAAGGTCTCACACCGTGGTTATTACAATATTTTAAATCACTGACCATTTTTCATAAAACTTGAGAAAGATGTGTTTGCATGTGTTTGAAAACTTACCAGATCCTTTTTGATGCTGTTTCTAGAAAAACTCTTAATCATTTTTTTAAAAGGGGTTTTTCTCAAATAATTCAGGATATATTATTCTTCATTTTTTTTTGAATAATATATTGTGTATTTTTGCCTGTTTTTGTTGGCAAAAGTTACATTCTCCTGTCAGGATGTTGAGCCATCATTTCTTTGTTGGTGAAATTATCCTCATAAATGGATCAAAAGGATATGGTACAAATGTCAAGATTGTGTCTAACTCGGGTTTGTTTTAAACACTGATCAAAGATTGATTGTTAAACAGATCTTAAAATACTTGGGCACTCATGTTTTAATTTGAATATTATACGAAAATGAGTTGTCTTAGTAAAAAGTTTTCATCATCTGGGGTACTAAATCACTGTCAGGAAGTTGTAATAGCTTCAAAATATGTAATTGACATGTGGCAAAACCTTGAATGAAAATGCCTTTAAAAGTTGCTGACATAATGAGCTTTCAAATCATTACCATCACATTTACCCTAACCACTGTTGTTTACAAGCATCTGTTTTCTAAATACTATCTACTGCTGAAAGTCTGCCACTGATCCTTCCACTGATCCTTCATCTTGCTTGACAAGCACTGATGCTCAAAATCAGTGTCTTATCCACTGATATGCTATCCACTAATAGTAAAAATCATCCACTGTTATCACATTATTACCGTTGTAACCACTGATGCTTGCTTCATCAGCGGATCTCCAAAACAACTGTCCTCCATTATTCATCTTCTCATCAGAGGTTGGCACGTGGTCAGTTTTTTAGCCATCAGATCATAATAACCGCTGCCACGTCAGCGATCACTTTTTCCCTTAATAAAACCCTGATCAAAACCCCAAACAGGGTTTTACACTGTCGAATTGAATTCCAAAATTCTCTTCTCAAAGCAGTTTCCAACTTTCCATCCCAAAATCAATCTTCGTTCTTCTACGCAGAGATGACGAAATCAAAATCTAAATCAAAATCAAAACCAAAGTCACCCGCATCTTCCAAAGAGGTCGCTTAAACGACCTCTGAACCCATCGAAATACCATATAAATCCCCTCACAATTATTTGGGTCTGCTCACAAAACCCACGAACAACCCCACCTTTGATTCCATCATCGACACATTATCTAAATCAAAGTACAAAACTTTGTTGACAGCAGATGCTCCCATTTACCAACAAACCCAAAGAGAGTTTTGGAAGAATGCAACCCTTGAAAAACAAGGAGAAACCGTGATAGCCATTAACTCTTCGATACAGGGTAAAGCAATTCAAATTACCCCAAAATCCATCTCAGAAGTTTTCAAACTTTATGATCAACAAGGTAAAACTACCATCTCTAAAGACGTGTTGAAAGCTGAGTTTTTAAAAAGGGGATATGCAGAACAATCAAAGAAGGAAACCTTACAAAAAGGTTTCTTTCCTTCTGCACCTAGGTTTTTATTCCACACTTTTGATGTGTGTCTCAAATAAAACCACTGCTTTTAATGAAATACCTTCAAAGATACAATGTCTGGGTTATGCTATTTTAAACAATGAAAATTTTAACTATTCCCAGGAGATCTTTGATGATTTGGTGAAAAATGTGGATAGCAAAGCATTTTTACTTTTTCCAAGGTTTCTGAGCTACTATTTTAAACAAAAATTTGAAAAAGAAAATGAAAACTTGCTCAAACAAGGTGCTTATTTTCAAATAAAAGGTTTAACAACTGAAACATTCTCCAGAATGATGGCACCTATAAAAACAAAAGCAGAGGTGCCTGAGCAGAATTTAGCAGCTACCACTGCTCCTCAGGCAACTACTGCTGAGCCCACTGCTCCAGGTGATCAGAGCAGCACAACCACTGCTTTGAAGCCCACACCTGTCATCACCAAAAAGACCAAAAAATCATACAAAAAGCCCACCAAACCCAAGAAAAAGGCAACTCTGGAAGATGAGATCCCAGAGCAACTGCCAGTGACAACACAAATATCACCACAAACCACTGCTGCTACTTCCTCACAACAGTTGGTAGAAAGATCTCCACCATTGCCTCAAACTCCTCCTGCATCCTCACAAAAGGATCAGGTTGTAAGCACAGGGACCCCACATCAAGAAGCTCTGGATTCATTTGAATCCATCTTCCTCAGTCCTGATCCCAAGGACATGTCTCTTTCAACACCCTTATCTTCACCCCTCACACTACCATCATCCATAATACCCTTGTTGCATGCAGTTGTTATAGCTCAGACACAAACCAGTTCCTCTCTATCACCTATCACTGAGAGTACACCCCCACAAGTGACTGGGTCTGATGCTTATACCTCTGCTATCCCAGCAACAGTTGAGGAGGTTACACTGCAGGAGTTACAAGTAACTCCTGCCAGTAGTTCAAGTGGAGCAGCAACTACAAATGTTGGATCAACAGGTCTACATTTGGACAGTTGTTTCATCAGTCAGACTCCCTTGAAGGCAATTTCTTCCATAGCACCACTGAATTGGAGTTCGAGCTATACTCGTATCATCCGAATTGAATTTCCCAAGGATCTTGTCCACGTAGTGAGATTGACTCAACACAAGACCATTTTGGGTTCTAGTGATTTTTACTCCAAGAATCACATCCGCGAGACCCATGTCTTTCATGTCAAACCTCGCTTTCAACATGTCTTTTGTTGAGTTGATCATGTTATCATCACTCCCAATGAAAAGCATATCATCTACATAAAGACATAAGATTACATAACCTCTTGTTGTGTCTTTAAAATAAACACACTTGTCGCACTCATTTATTCTGAATCCATTGTCAATCATGACATGATCAAACTTTTGGTGCCATTGTTTTGGAGCTTGCTTCAAGCCATACAAAGACTTAACCAATTTACATACTTTGCCCTCGTTTCCTGGGGCGGAAAAACCCTCAGGTTGTTCCATGTAAATTTCTTCTTCTAAATCGCCATTTAGAAATGCGGTCTTTACATCCATTTGGTGAACTTCCAAATTTCTTAGAGCCGCAATTGCAAGAACCAAACGTATAGAGGTTATTCGCGACACAGGCGAGTAAGTATCAAAGTAGTCTAGACCCTCCTTTGTCTAAATCCTTTGATTACTAACCTTTCCTTGTATTTATCAATACTTCCGTCGGCTTTCATCTTCCTTTTGAATATCCAACGATATCCAAGTGGTTTACAACCAGGTGGAAGATCTACTAACTCCCAAGTATGATTTTGCAATATAGAATCAATTTCATTCTTAATTGCTTCTTGCCATTGAGGTCCTTCTGCGGAGGTAACCACTTCGCGATAGGTAATGGACTCACCCTCAACCATATAGCTTATGAAGTCTGGACTAAAGGATTTTTCAACCCTTTGTCGTTTGCTTCGTCTAAGCTCACCCTCCTCAACCTCAGGTCGTTCATGAGTTTCATCTAACCTCATAGACGAACTCGGACCTGCTTCATCTAACCATGTAGATGAACTTGGACCTGCTTCATCAGCCACTGTTGATGAAGTCGCATGTGTTTGTCGTAACATAGGAAACACATTTTCAAAATATGAGACGATGTTAGGATTTGCCTCCATGATAGTGTGTTTGTGTACATCGGGATTCTTGGACTCATGTACAAGAAAACGATGTGCACTACTTTGATGTTCATATCCAATGAAAATGCAATCAACAGTTTAGGGTCCTACCCTAAGAGCCTTAGGAGGTGGTACAATCACCTTAGCTAGGCACCCCCACACTTTCAAGTATTTGTATGAAGGATTCCTTTTTCTCCATAACTCATATGGAGTTTTGTCCCTATTTTTCAAGGGTATCTTGTTCAAAAGATAGTTTGCTGAGAGAATGGCGTCCCCCCACATTTCTCGGTTCACTCCCGAACTGATCAACATGGCGTTCATCATCTCTTTCAATGTGCGGTTCTTTCGTTCCGCTACGCCATTTGATTGTGGAGAATAAGGAGGTGTACACTCGTGTATAATGCCACTTTTTACGCATAAATCCGCAAAAGGTGTGACGGGTGGTCCGTAGGACAACCCTTAAAAGGTTTAATACTATGCACATTCCATGTTTATTACGGTTAATTGCTTGAACTTGGTAACCACTAGATGTTTGTATTTGCAGGTGTTAAAGTGCTCAAGATGCGGGTTTAAGGAAGCTTAGATGGATGTTGGAAGTTGGCATAATCAAGATGTGAAGAAATCAAGTTTTGATGAAGAAATGAGGAAAAAAGAAGCATACAGCGCCGTAGCCTACGGCCTCTGCCGTAGGTTACGGCCCTCCACCTATTGCCAATCTGTCCGTTGTAGCCCAGGCTTTGCTCGCCGTAAGGATCTGATGGGTGCCGTAGCCTATGGCTGGCACCGTAGGTTACGGCGCCATGTTGACTGGCTATTAACTATTCATCGCCGTAAGCTACGGCGAGCACCGTAGCTTACGGTGCCGATTGGGTTCTTCTTGTAACATATGCATTAATTGAGCTTTTGATGATGATTTTTAGTGTCCTATCATGTATTTTCGGTTACATTTCACTTGGGGGACGAATTTGGCTGCACTTGGAGAGTTCTTGAGAGCTTGAAACAATTTCTTATCATTTTTGTTAGTGTTTCGAATCCATATGAACATTGAACTAATTGTGAAGATGATTGTTAAAGCCATGTGTGGCTAAACTTTTGATGACTATCTTGAGTTGATGGTTTGTGTAAGACTTTGTGCTTTGATTTCATATTTCTAGAATAATGAACTCGTCTTTATGATTTGTTTGTTATGGTGTGTGATTGCTTGTTCGTAAATTGTTAATTCATATACAAATCTTGTTTGAAACTATACGTACTTGGTGTCATTGGCAATCGAGATATCATAGGTAGAATTAGGATTGGGTATTGATTAATTGGTCATCGGGTAACAACTTCACGTTCTAGGAATCCGAGTACTTAGTTCCCTTTCATCACAACAAGTAATCATACATGAATCATGTCTATGTGATTCTTTCTAGTTGAATGTTAGCATGAATGTCGAAGCAAACCGGAAACTTAAGATAGTCATTTGTCTCTAAATTGTTTACAAACCAAATTTCTATTTTTGCAATTACATTAGTAATCTTAGTTTTAAAATCAATCAATCCAACTCTTGAATTTACTTTTATTGTCATTAGTTTAATTTTAGTTCACTTAGAGAAACACTTTAAATAACACATGTTCCACAAACTCCATGTGTTCGATACCCACTTGCCACTAACTATTTAGTAGTAATTGGATTAAATTTGATTGTGACCACGACATCACGTCAAATTTTGGCGCCGTTGCCGGGGAGTAGTGCGCAACGTGTGTTATTTTTTAGCTTCTTAGGTTTGTTATTTTTTCTGGTTTACGCTGGGTGTGTTAGTGTGCAGGTATTTACAGGTGCATGCATACTAGAAGCTCTCACAAGCTATCACCATTGGCATTTGATCCAGAAATTGAACGGACTTTGAGAGGAAACAAAATTTTGGTAAGAGTGAACAGAAACAGTGGTTCACCAACAACACCAACTACACCGATTACACCGATGAGATACATGGATCCACCACCACCCACTACGGGTGAACTTATACCACCTTTCATACCATCATCAACTCAACCTTCACCAAATACCACCATGCCTAACACCACTACCGACCCTATTCCACCTCATGATGTTACACCAACCAACATTACACAACCTATTACCACCCAAGATGAACCTACACTTACCTTTAACCCTTCTACTACAATTCCACGATTCTCCCATTTCTTCCCAGCTTCAGGTCAATCATCTTCAACCTATACATTACCACAAGGTTCAACTGTCGTTCATGCTACTTCTACATTTAGACCGCCGAACCAGTCAGGTTTTTAATGCTCATCTTTTCCATTTGGGCAATCTTCGAGTATAGGAGGAGATGGGTATGATGAAGGGTATGAAGATTTTGAGGGTTATGAGGAAGAAGGATACGCATATGGGGGTGATGGAGAGCAAGGGGAACTTACTTATGTGCAAGGTTAAACTCAAAGAATGCCAAGTGTTGGTGGGATTCCTTAACAACAAATTATACCACAACATATTCGGCCAAGGCCACAAGGGCTACAATTGCAACGTCCTACACCATTGCAACAAGTTCGTCCACAAAATGCACAACCACAATTCCAAAGGCCAAATCAACACCCACCGATGCCACAACATCAATTTCAACCACATGTACCCCAAGGGCCTATGCAAAGGCCAATGGGTCCTATTCGACCAAGGGTTCGGTTGGGTGTACCAAGAAGACATCTTAGAGAACATGTAAGAGGCATTGAAGCACATTTCAGACCGGTAATCACTCATAAACCTTCACCAGTAGTTATTCCTCACAATGATCAAAGGAGGACATTTGAAGTGAGAACCAATTCATTACAAAGCTTGCCAAAATATAAGGGTCTAGCAATGGAGGAGCCTTATTTTCATTTGGAGGCTTATGACTCGATTTGCAACACTCTTGGGAGTCAAGGATTTTCGGCCGATGATGTCAAATTGGTACTATTCCAATTTTCTTTGGAAGACAAGGCAAAGAAGTGGTTTTACACTCTACCTTCGGCATCTATCTACACATGGGCGGAGATGCAACAAATCTTTTTAGATGAATTTTGTAGGATCGTTGAATCGATCCAATGATTCGATCAGAAGAGTTCTAATCCAAACCAAAGGCGGAATTCAATGATTCGGACTTCATTGCAGCTTGTTTAACACTTAGAATCACTTTAACTGTCGTTTATATTGATATGAAAGCTATTACAGATCACTCGACACTTTGGCAACACCTTAGCTCTAGAATCAGAATCGTTACAAATGAAATGACAAGCTCACCTATATATAGAGGATCCAGTTCGCATGAACCACCACTCTCCAGTTCGCATGAACTAGTCAGTTCGTGTGGACTGGCTGATTCATGACTGTTTCCCATTTTTCTCGAACTACGTGACTTGATCTATCAATTCTATTACAAGACTCGATACAAGACGAAGTCAACAGACATATGCACCAACAGACTCCCCCTTGGATGTTGACGAGTCTTCAGTACGAGTCTTCAGTACGTCGAGTCTTCAATCTTGATCAGTCTTCACGCTCTTTCCAAAGTATCTTACACTGTACATCCTTTCAATCTCTTTCTTTCTCTTCTTCTTGTTTATCAGCATCAGCAGTTTCTATCTCGAGCTTTGTTCCAGGATCAGAAACTGGCTCTTACGTCTTCAGACTCCCCTTTGCTAACAGACTCCCCCTTAAGTTGTTCCAGGATCGCAATCTGTCATAGCACTTTCACAGGTTTAAGAACGTCTCCTGGCTTTCCGTAGCAACAGGATCAAATACGGGGATCTGCACAAATATCTACCCAACAATAAATTTCTCAATTGTTAAGATTTAACAGATTTAGAAACCACTTGTATATATCATTCACCATCAACAATAATTATATCAAGTTCAAATTAATGACCTTGATTCACTATCAGCAAAATCAGCTTCAAAACATTTCTCAGATTTTCTCAAACTTTAACTTCATTTTTCATATCAAACAAACTCTCCCAACCCACTGTTGTTCATCATGTTTAGCACTCTGAATTTTGAAAATCAGTTTTTCAACATCAGTTGTCGAAAATAAGATGAAATAAAATCTTTTGGATTTTTCAAAATTTTATGCTAAAACATACTAATGAAAAGTAATAACGAAATATTTACAGACAATATTTTGTGAGTTTGTGTAAGAGGATCATATCAGTTTATGACAAATCACTAGCACCATTGAGCTTTAAACAATTTAAGTTCTAAACGATTCACATAGATTGTCAGTATACTGATCCACTTAAATTTTCACACAAAGTTCAATTGATTCGAGATACGGGTTAGTGTTTTAAGCACTTAAACTTATTCGCGTGTCCCACCTCAGAATATACTCCCGTATCCAGACTCCTATATTCAGTCTTACAGGTGAATGTACACTAATGATATCTGTAAGGGGTAAATGCGAGGCCATGAGAGCTCAGGCTATTGCTTCCTCAAAATCAGAGAGATGATGGCTCCACTTTAGGTGGGTCCCCCTTGGGGATCTTCTTTTCAACAGCACATGATTAGCATTTTTCAATGTTTCATCATTTTTTATGCTGAGGGTGGGCTTTATGATTAAAGCTGTGCAAAGTATTATACGAGGACTAGGCTATTGCTCCCGCAAAATCAGAAGTCCTGGTATAATACCCCAGATATCATCACGCACAAAGACCTTGTATGTCAGAAATAGAAAGCCCTTCAAACAAGATTTCAGGGGTTACCTATATATCCGAGAGATGTTCCCCACGAAATAAGTAAATATAATATTTAGGTTTATATCTCGAACACAATCTACTAAGCGTGCGAAAACCTACTGGCATATCATCAGTGAGACCGTTTATCACATTTTGACTTTCCAATTCTTTAGCGTACTGTGATCGTCTACTGATGTACTATCATTTCCTTTTTTTTTCACAACAAAACTCATTTTGATTTTTCGATGTTTTTGGATTTTAGAATTTATCATGTTTTTGGATTTTTCAAATTTTCAAAGTTTCTAAATTTTTTACTCCCCCTAAAATCAAACATATGTCATTTTTGATTTTCAAGGAAAATTTGAAAATCAACGCAATAAACTATACAAATCAAATGACGAGCTGATGTGAATTGCTTCAATTCGCCATTCACTTGGCATAAACAATCAGAACTCCCCCTGACAACAAACTATTTTCCCATAATGATTTCAAAACACTTAAGTTTGTTTTAATCAAAATGGTTTTTCCGGAAAATCAGTTTTGTTTATCATTTCACAAACATGGGGTTTAATTCATCACTTTGTTCTTTTCATCCACTTGTAAGATTTGACACTTGTAGATTTTTCACAAAAAAACAATTTTCGAGAATGATGCCGATTCATGCTCCACGATTACCAACTTGGGAGCTCCGGCAAGTCCGGTTTTTACTTCTTAAAAAATCTCACCCATTCCTGAGGAATCATGGGTGAACCATCCTCATTCATTCGGTTTAACAATTTTTGATTCATAAAACTCTTTCACTCCTTTTACCATCCCATCAGTCATCTTCCCAAAAATGTGTAACACTTTGCCATTAAAAGCTTTTTCAGCATCAAATTCTTTCTCATCAGCGAAGAATTGATCTGAAATCTCACTCTTACCAACCTTTGATTTCAAGTTTCCGTTTGACAATGGTGGAAAGTTTTCATCATCCATTGTTGGAACGGAATTCTCATCTCTTTGCACAACAGATGGCTCCTCTGACTTTGACGAGTCAGATTCATCGCCAGAACTATCACCTGAATTTTTAACAATCCATTTTTGTTTGTTTAGATTTGCTCGTCTTTTGTAAAACTATTTCGAACTTTCACCAACTTCGAAAGTTGAATTTTTGAACTCCTTAAATTTTTCCATTGGTTATTTCTTTTTGTCAACACTTTTCTCTTTCAATTTCAAGTTAGAAGAAACTCCCTATTTTGTGTTGGTGGACTTTGGGCAATTCTAAGCAATATGTCCAACCTCTTGACATTTGAAACAGGTTCTTCTTTCAACTCTCGGTTCAGATTCTTTCAACATATTCTTTTTCTTTTCAGCAAGAAACTCCTTGTTTGACTGTTTCCAGAACGGTTTCTCCTTTTCTTCTTCTGAACTTGCTCCTGAAACAAATATAGTTTTTGGTTTATAAATTTTCTCATTTTTATGATTTTCAGGTGGAATAAAACCTAATCCTTTCTTTTTGAAATTACTGTTATGGTTTGGTTTCTTTCGATAACCCAAACCAGAACTGTAACCCTTTTTCTTGTTCAATCTTTGTTGAACTCTTGAAGTGTATTTTTTTGGTTTTTCAGTAAGATTTACATCTTTTATTTCAGAAATATTAATTTCTGTTAATTTGAAAACCTTGTTAATCATTTCAGTTTTGACACTTCTTATTGGAAATTCCTCATCAGAAAATAATTTGTCAGAATCATTCAAAGTGTATACTACTTTGAATGTTTCGTCATTCAAATTATTTTTTGACATTAGAAAATCTTTATTGTAAACCCTTTTGACCGGTGAACTCGAACTTCTGTCAAAATGAACTCGACTTTTCAGATTTAGACTCTGACTTTGACTCTTCATCTTTATCCAACACCTGATCGACCATTTTCTTAATTAACTCGGACTCATGATCAGTGTCAGACGCTGTGAAGGTAACATCAATATCATCTGGTAATCCATTGATAGAATCGGATTTCAGATTTGCATTGAGTGCTTCAGCCACCTTTTCAAAGTCTCGGGGGGTATAGCCATCCCACATTGGATTTGGTACTCTGTTATACTTCAAACCAGTTTTCTTACCAGAATTTTCTTCTTCATCTGTAAACTTATGAGCTGCAACGGCAGGATAGATGCGATCAGTAACATACTCTGAACTTTGATAACTTCGGAGTAAATTGTTCACTCTTTCGGTTTCAATCTTCATTGCTGCCAATTCTTATTTCAGCTCAGCATTCATCTCAATATATCCGTTGATTGCTCTTTGCTTTTGAAGAACTGTTGCTTTTAGAAGATCTTTCATCTTAATATCTTCATCACAAGCTCCTTTGTAATTATTCACTTTGCTACTTAGGAGATCATATGACTCTTTTATACTCCTGACATTGTGTAGTAAGTTTTCTTTGAGTTTCTCCAATTCAGCCAACTTCATGTCTTTCTCAGCACAACCTTTGCAAGGTACTAAACACTTTGCACAAGGTTTTTCAACCTCTACAATCTTTTCTACCTCAACAATTTTTTCAACTTCGACAACTTTTTCAACTTCGACAATTTTCTCAACAATTTTCTCCACCACCTTCTCAAACACAACTGGTTCTTGATCAAATTCTATTTTTACGTCATTTTCTTCAAACTCGACCTTCTGTGTCGGTTCTTCTTCAGCTTTTGCCTTTTCTTCAGCAATCCTTCTTGCTTCAATTTCCTCTTCAACAATCCTTCTTGCTTCCAATTCTCTCTTCAGTCTAGCAGCCCTTTTCTCTTTCAACATCTCGATTTTATCTGCAAAAAACAAATTAAAACTATAAGAATCCAAATTTTTTCTAGTTGTATTAATATACTCTTCCTCATCATCAGTATCTTCATCACTTCCTGAAGACTTAAAGATCGGTTGTCTTCTAGGACGATTCTTAGATTTGACTGATTCTTCTCCTGAGATTGAGTCTTCAAGAATTCGAGCAACAAATGCTGTTTTTTCCCAAGTTTTGTTAGGATCATACTTATCCCAACTGAAACCTTCTGGAAGCCTTTCATCATCTTGGTATATCAGTCCACCTTTTGGACTTCTTTCATCTTCTTGGTCTATCAGACCATAACAAGCTCTCTTCTTTCCATCTTCAATTTTAATAGTATTTGAGCTTGAAGATTGTTGTTGATATGGTTGTTGAGCAACCTGATGATAAATTTCTTTTCGATGACAATTGTTGTTTCCAAACGGATCTTGTCTTCCGGTTGCTTCTCTGTTTGTACACTCTCGTTTAAAATGCCCTTTTTCTCGGCAACGAAAACAAGTAACCTTTGATTTGTCAAAACCTAGCTGAGATGTAGCAGCATCACGAAGATCATCTCTTCCAGTGATTTGTTTGAATTTTTCTTCTTTTCTCAAAACACTAGCTAAACACCACTTGATTTCCATCAACTCAAGTTCCTCAGAATCAATCTGGTTATAATCCTCTTTAGTGAGCATCGGATTTCCGATTCTTCCAGCAACTAAGCTTTCATACGACTCTAACACAGTAACAAGAGATGCCATGTGTTGCTTAGCAATATCTGGAGAGAAATTTTGACCATTTTGAATATTCAATGTAACATTGCATTGCAAATTTGTTGAACTTTGTGGTTTAGAACTTGGTGTTGAGAAATTTGGGTCAAAACTTGAATAAGACGAAGAATATCCACCACTCTGAGTTGTAGTGCTAACATTTGTTCCGGAAGTACCATCAGCACTGAAAGCAGTCTGAATCTTCGGACTCGGAGTAGTCTCAACTTTGCTTCCTCTATAGTATAGACTAACATCTTGTTGAGCACTCGGATTCTTCATGATAGCAGTTTTCTGAATATCCAATTCATGTTCTTCAAGCTTCTGAATGAACTTACACAAATTCATATCTTCAGATTTTCGGTTATGCTTTAGAATCAACAGATATGTTCCCCATTTATTCTGTGGTAGCGCATCGGCTAGCTTATCAACCCATTTATCATCTTCTTTCTTGATGTCCAATCTTTTCATTTCCTGGACAAGATGATAATATCTCTCAATAGTCTTCCTAGTCGTCTCATTTTCAAAAGCTGTAAACATATCAAATGATTTCTTTAGTAATGCACGTTTATTTTTTTATCATTTCAGCACTTCCCTTAAACTTTTGAATCAACGCTAACCAAATTGATCTAGCAGTTCCCTGATGTTGAAGCAAAACGAAAATATCTTCTTTTACTGCTTGTTGGAGAAGACTAATCGTCATCTTTTCACTGGTGTATCTTAATTTTTCATTCGGTGTAAATTCACTTAATGGTTTTTCATTTTCAAGATCATCTTTTGGTCTAACATATTCTTTCTCTATCGAAACCCATGCATCAAACTTATTTCCTTGCACCCAGTTTTCAAAACGATTTTGCCATCCTTTAAAATCCTTAATGTACATAAGCTTTGGAGGTTTTTGGAAAGTTCCCGTTTCATTTTCGATTTCAACAGTTTTGGCAACTGTAACTGGAGCAGCTGGAGCAGTAGCAAAGGCGTTGTAAAACTCGTTATCCATGTTTTGATGTCGAAAGTTCACAAAAACACAATGTTCAAACAATCTGAGTTTTCAATTTGGCGGTAGCTCAAGAAGAGGAATTATTGCGGGTTTTGAAGGCTAATAAGGTGGCAATTGGATGGACGATAGCCGGCTTGAAAGGTATTAGTCCATCCATTGTAATGCATAAAATCATTACAAGTGAAGATGTGAAGCCAACCCGTGAAACACAAAGAAGGTTGAACCCGAATTTGAGAGAAGTGGTCAAGAAAGAAGTGATAAAGTGGTTGGACGCAGGGATCATCTATCCCATTTCGGACAGTGCGTGGGTAAGTCGGACTCAGGTAGTGCCTAAAAAGGCTGGTATTCAGGTAATTAATTCAGGTAATTAAGGATGAACAAGGCGAGCAAATTGCCACCCGACCGGTCACCGGGTGGCGAGTTTGCATTGATTATAGAAAACTAAACGCCGCTACCTCCAAGGACCATTTCCCGTTACCTTTCATTGACCAAATAACTGAAAAACTTTCGGGTCAAAAATACTACTGTTTTTTGGATGGGTATTCGGGTTATAACCAAATTGCTATTCACCCTGATGACCAACACAAAACCACGTTTACATGTCCACATGGTACATTTGCTTTTCGGCGAATGCCATTTGGAGTATGTAACGCCCCGGCCACCTTCCAAAGATGTATGATGAGTATATTTTCGGACATGGTCGGGGAGTCTCTTGAAGTGTTTATGGATGATTTTTTCCATTTTTGGCCCAAGTTTTGACTCTTGTCTCGATGAATTGGAAAAAGTTTTAAAAAGGTGTGTTAAGACGAACTTGGTGCTAAGTTGGGAAAAAGCCATTTTATGCTTCAAGAGGGTATTGTGTTGGGTCATGTGATATCGGACCGGGGGATGGAGGTAGATAAAGCAAAAATTCAGGTAATTTCATCTCTACCCCCACCAAAAAATATTTAGGGGGTGAGATCATTTCTGGGACACGCGGGGTTCTATAGAAGGTTTATTAAAGGGTTTAGTGTAATTACAAAACCTTTATGTAACTTGTTATTAAAAGATGTCCCTTTTGATTTTACTGACGAATGTTTGCAAGCGTTTCGTATTTTGAAGGAACAGTTGGTGAAAGCTCCTATCTTGCAACCACCGGATTGGTCGAAGCCGTTTGAGATTATGTGTGATGCTAGCGACACGACCATTGGAGCGGTTTTGGGTCAAAGAGTTGATAAGAAGCCGGTGGTGATTTATTATGCAAGTAAAACTTTGTCTGAGGCGCAACTGAATTACACCACAATCGAGAAAGAATTATTAGCGGTGGTGTATGCCTTGGACAAGTTTAGATCCTACATTTGGGGGAGCAAGGTGATCGTGTATTCGGATCATAGCGCGGTCCGATATTTGATGGAAAAGATGGATGCAAAGCCCCGGTTGATTCGTTGGGTGCTTTTGTTGCAAGAGTTTGATTTACAGATTCGGGACAAAAAGGGGTGTGAAAATATTGTTGCGGATCATTTGTCCCGAATCCCATTGGAAGGTGTTGATGACCCGAGCGAGATTAATGAACGGTTTCCCGATGAGCAATTGTTTGTCGTTTCCACTTTCGTTGCACCTTGGTATGCCCATTACGTGAACAATTTGGCCAAGGGTGCAATTCCAAATCATTGGACGAAGAAGAGGAGACAACAATTTCTAAGTCAAGTAAAACAATACATTTGGGATGAACCAGATCTTTTTAAAATTGGACCCGATCAAGTGATAAGAAGATGTGTTCCCGAGACCGAAGTACTAGAGATTTTGACCCATGCTCATTCGTCGGCATGTGGAGGGCATTTTAGGGGAACAAGACGGATTACCAGGTGTTGTCATGTGGGTTTTATTGACCCACAATTTTCAAGGATTCTTGTGAGTTTGCCCGGAATTGCATAAATTGTCAAAAAGTTGGAAGCATATCAAAGCGGATGAAATGCCTTTACAACCAATCTTGGTGGTGGAGGTATTTGATGTGTGGGGAATAGATTTCATGGGTCCTTTTCCCAATTCGAATGGGTTCTTGTACATATTGGTTGCAGTTGATTATGTTACGAAGTGGATAGAAGCTATTGCTACAAGGACCAATGACCATTCCGTGGTGTGCAAATTTGTGCAATCCAACATCTTTGCTCGATTCGGTGTGCCAAGGGTGATAATAAGTGATGGTGGTTCACACTTTAAGAACTTTAATTTTGGGAAATTGTTAAAAAGATACAATGTGAACCACCGAGTTGCTACACCATACCATCCGCAAACAAGTGGACAAGTTGAAGTGTCCAACCGTCAAATTAAAGAGATTCTCAAGAAGACGGTACGAACGGATAGAAAGGATTGGTCAAGTAAACTTGACGATGCGTTGTGGGCATATCGGACGGCCTACAAAACTCCAATTGGTACCACCCCTTATCGGATGGTGTATGGGAAGGGGTGCCATCTACCAATGGTGTTAGCACATCGAGCGCATTGGGCCATCAAAACTGTTAATGCGGATTATGATGAAGCGGGTCGAGTAAGGAAGTTGCAATTGAGCGAAATTGAGGAGATTAGAGACGAGGCATACGAATGTGCATCCGCATACAAAGACAAACTGAAAAAAGTTCATGACGCAAAGTTAAGAAAGAAGAACTTTGAAGTGGGTCAAAAGGTGTGGTTGTACAATTCGAGATTAAAAATGTTTGCGGGAAAACTCAAAAGCAAATGGATGGGTCCTTATGTCATCCGAAGAGTGGGGATATTTGGTGATGTCGATATACAAGATGAGCAAACCAATAAGCAACAAACGGTGAACGGGCATCGGCTCAAACCGTATTTGGAAGGCAACGACATCAATAATCTTCAGCTTGACAAAGTGGGTTACACTCTACGCCCACTGGATGACGAGGAAACTTGAAAGAGGCCCAGGTTTGGTTGTGTAAATATTTAGTTTAGCTTATTTTGTTTTGAATAAAGTCCCGTTTAAAACTTGTGTTCGAAACAAGTGTGGGGAAATTCTTACGAATTGCCCGAACACAGTGTTGAGGACAACATGGGTTTTTAAAAGGGGGGTAGGGTATAATTTTACACACTTTTGAAAAATTATAAAACCATAAAAAGTATAAAATTTTAAAAAGCTAAAAAAGTAAAAAATATATATATTTGCAAGTTATAACATTTTTGGTCGCCCCTATGCCCAGTGCCCGCCGTAAGCTACGGTGGGGGGCGTAGCTTACGGCGGCAATTAAACAAGAACAAACCATACGGCCATGATAATCTGCCTTACGGCACACATTTTTTTGCCCAGTTCTTGCCGTAACCTACGGCAAGCGCCGTAGGCTACGGCGCTGAATATGGCGATGGGAGACGTTTGGGGTGCTGCTGTCGGCGGTTATTATTATAAAAAAAAACGAAAACAATAATAATAATAATAATAAACGATTTTAATTATAATAAAACTCATAACTTCTCCTATCCACATATCGATCAATCATTCCCCAACCACACATATCTTCTTCTTCATCTTTCTTCTACTCAAGAACCCTAATATCCATAACTTCAAACCTCCATATCTTCTACAATTCTAAACCAAATCTAGTGATTTTTGAGTCCATTTCGGGTGAAATTTGACAAGGAATTTAGATTTATACTTGTATTTCGAAGATTCCTTTGTTTGGTGGTTCGATTTGAGCATAAAGGGGGCCGAAATTTTTGGGTTTTTGTGGGTTTTTGTTTGAACTTGAAGTGTTTGCTAATTTCATCTTCCACAAGGTTAAGGTATGAGATTTCCTTTCATTCTTTGAAGTACATTGCGGTTTGTAAGTTTTCAATTTTGTTTTTGCTTACACACTTGCTTGTAGATGATAGATGATAGGATGTTGTTGAACCATTGAATGTTTGGGTATAAATGTTTTTGATGTTTAGTGAAAATTTTTGAAAAAATTCTGATTTGTAGAGACATCATGCCGAATTTTTGTTGAAAGGATGAATCTTTGGTTTTTATACACTTATACCCATAACATGAAGCAAGTGTGGGGAAGTTTGTGAAGTTAAACTTATTTGGTTTTTGTGTGTGATTTGTGAATGTGTGTAGGTATGGTGAGAACAAAGGAAAAAGCGGGTGCAAGTTCATCTAAACAACCTCAAGGGGAAGCTCAACCAAAAAAGAGGAGATTGGTATGGGTTGGTGACCCGGATTCGGAGGAGGATGCGCCTCCAAGGGGTCCAAAACCGGATTGGACATCAGGTTCACTACTAGATCAACCCGAGGAATGGCGAGAGGACTTGTTTCACGAGCAAATGAATAAATTGCAACAAAGGAAAGAAGATTTCATTTGCAAAAAGGAGATTCGGGAAGAAGATTTTGAGCCGTTTGGGATAACGGCTAAGTTTAAGGCATTGGGTTGGGAGGCGGCTTTAAAATGCTATGATAATGAAGTGAAGAAAATGTATGATGATCGAATTCAAGAATGGATGGCTACACTTGAATGTCCCCCGTTTAAGGCCCCAAGTAAGATGAAGCTCGTTGGATGGTGTAACGGGGTGAAGGTTGAGATGTCATACGACTCATTACGCTGCATTGCAAGATTTGATAGTAAATCTTCGAATGAGTACATTTATCCAAGCCTTAAAGACCTTTATCATGAGCCCGACAAACACCCTCAATGGCAAAACATGTTAGATTACCTCTTTCTTCCCGGTACTACCCACGGGAAACTGTTTAGAAAGAACTTGCGAATGGAGGCAAAGTTATTGTTGGTTTTGTGTACACACAATGTCATCCCACGGCGGGGTGATAAGATGGAGGTGAGATTTCAAGAGGTACCGATTCTGTACATGTTAATGCATGGTTCACCCATGGTTCCTTTCCGGTTTTTAGTGTTGAACAACATTTGGCTTAGTCGAAATAGTGGCGAGAGGAAAATTGTACCCCATTACCGATTGATTACGGCATTGTTGAAGAAATATGGGGCTATTGGAGCCAAGGAAAAAGGTTCGTACAAGAGGTTTAAGCCATTCGACATAAAGAATTCGGGACCAGGTTGGGAGTACAAGGAGTCAGAAAGGTACCATAAGTTGAAGACGAATGGGAGACGGTGGAGAGTTTTGAAAGTGGATGCGAGGCCACTAAGACCGGGCGAGGCTGATGAGCCCGAAACGACTGATGAAGAGGTTAGTGGAGATGACGACTACTGTGAGGACACATTCACGGTTGATGTTCCGACGGGGGGTGCTGGCCCGAGTGGTGGTGTTTATGGAGCAGGAGCACAGTCGGGATATGTGGGTAGTGCATTTGATTATGCATAACAACCTTATGATCCTTATTGGGCCCACACGAGGAATATGGGCCAGATTATTGAGCAGAGGCGACCGCCCACGTTTGGTGATTGGACTGAACCCAATCAAATGCTCTTCGATCAACAGACTTTTATGGGGGCTAGTATGGAGAAAACTCTTAAAAAGAGCTATGACAGAAATAAGCAATGGAATCGTGCTCATATGTATGCCCACCATGAAGAAGTGAACAATGGCTACCTAGACGACCGCCAGAGACGCTTGCATGATCAGTGGCATGCGGGCCAACCACTCAAAGCTGACCCGCCAGTTGTGGATTATACTACATTACCGCCATATGATGGTAGTATGTCGTATCCCACCCCACCATTGCACCATTCTCAATGGGTGGATCCACATACCATGGGTCATCAGTAGGCGAGTCAAGGAGGTGATCAAGGAAGCAGCAGCAGTAGAGGAGCATTCGGGTTTGGAGAGTGTAATGCATGATGACCTCCATTTTCGGGCCTCCACAGCCAAAGTACTACTAACCAGGTCGTATCTCGCTCCTTTGTATATTTGTGTATATTTTCATGTCATATGTTTATCGTTGGGAGGTCGGGTGGTGTTAAGATGTTGATGTGATTTATGGGATGTGATAGCGGTGGTGTATTTTAATTTTCATAAAAAAATAATTCAAAAAGAAATTTGGGGATTGAGAGTATTAGCGAAAGCTAATGTTTTTGGATAAAAGCGATCTTCCCTTCAAAACCATACATTGGGATAATGTATCCCAAGTGTGGGGATGAGGGGAAATTTTTGAGAAAATTAAAAAAAAATTGTGAAACCAAGCGAAAATTGTCAAAAATTGAAAACTTGATATTGTTCCACTTGACACACCGACACCCATTTCTAGTCCTTTCTTGGTGAGAGTTTGAGCCACATATGATTATTATAGATGCTTTTCTTGTTTTGAGTGGCGGTGTGTGTATTGTGTTAATAGAACTTGTGTACGAATTCTTGTCAAATCCTAGAGTTAGCATGCTCGTGAAAATGATAGGGGACTTTTAGGTAGCCTCGTCTAGATGTGTGAGAGTGTGGGAATTGGGAGTTGGACCTCATACGCTACATATATGAGCTTGGTATTGTGAGGGGTGGGGGTTTGGTCTTTAGAAAGCCATGTTTGAGCCTTATACCATTCGGTTGTGACCCAAACCTACTTCCTACAAAACTTTACCTATTGAAACGACCCAGTTTAGGAGTTTAATTTGTGATGGTTGGTGTTCTTGTATATATTGTTGAGTTTTTTGTGCTTTTAAAAAAAAGGAAAGAAAAGAAAAAAAAGGAGAAAAATATGAGAAAACTACAAAAAGAAGTGTTTAGTTGCAATAGTAGTTGAGAGGTTGATGATATTTTGTATATAGTTGAATGTTTCCTTTGTTGGTAGTAGAAATAAAAACCGGGTCGAATCAATGAGCTACTTTTACAATCCCACTATTTCCTACCTTTACACACAGCCCCGTTACAACCCGTAAGTTACTTTGATTCATAAGCATGCTAGGTATTTGATAGGAGGAGACTTGATTTTTATACAAGCTTATTGTCGCACAATCACACACATGCATTGAGTGTTATAGCATAACGTGCTAATATTACTTATCACCGAGAGTTTTTGCGAGGGGTGTGTCTTGTGGTGTGATAAAAAGTTAGTAAAAGGACGGTACATTTTAGCTTGGTTTGCATGTTGATCGCTTGTGGTGTTGAAATAGTTTTTGAATGGGTTGCATGGGACAAGCAACGGGTAAGTGTGGGGATGTAACGGGTGGTCCGTAGGACAACCCTTAAAAGGTTTAATACTATGCACATTCCATGTTTATTACAGTTAATTGCTTGAACTTGGTAACCACTAGATGTTTGTATTTGCAGGTGTTAAGGTGCTCAAGATGCGGGTTTAAGGAAGCTTAGATGGATGTTGGAAGTTGGCATAATCAAGATGTGAAGAAATCAAGTTTTGATGAAGAAATGAGGAAAAAAGAAGCATACAGCGCCGTAGCCTACGGCCTCTGCCGTAGGTTACGGCCCTCCACCTATTGGCAATCTGTCCGCCGTAGCCCAGGCTTTGCTCGCCGTAAGGATCTGATGGGTGCCGTAGCCTACGGCTGGCACCGTAGGTTACGGCGCCATGTTGACTGGCTATTGACTATTCATTGCCGTAAGCTACGACGAGCACCGTAGCTTACGGCGCCGACTGGGTTCTTCTTGTAACCTATGCATTAATTGAGCTTTTGATGATGATTTTTAGTGTCCTATCATGTATTTTCGGTTACATTTCACTTGGGGGACGAATTTGGCTGCACTTGGAGAGTTCTTGAGAGCTTGAAACAATTTCTTATCATTTTTGTTAGTGTTTCAAATCCATATGAACATTGAACTAATTGTGAAGATGATTGTTAAAGCCATGTGTGGCTAAACTTTTGATGACTATCTTGAGTTGAAGGTTTGTGTAAGACTTTGTGCTTTGATTTCATATTTCTAGAATAATGAACTCGTCTTTATGATTTGTTTGTTATGGTGTGTGATTGCTTGTTCGTAAATTGTTAATTCATATACTAATCTTGTTTGAAACTATACGTTCTTGGTGCCATTGGCAATCGAGATATCATAGGTAGAATTAGGATTGGGTATTGATTAATTGGTCATAGGGTAACAACCTCGCGTTCTAGGAATCCGAGTACTTAGTTCCCTTTCATCACAACAAGTAATCATACATGAATCATGTCTATGTGATTCTTTCTAGTTGAATGTTAGCATGAATGTCGAAGCAAACCGGAAACTTAAGATAGTCATTTGTCTCTAAATTGTTTACAAACCAAATTTCTATTTTTGCAATTACATTAGTAATCTTAGTTTTAAAATCAATCAATCCAACTCTTGAATTTACTTTTATTTTCATTAGTTTAATTTTAGTTAACTTAGAGAAACACTTTAAATAACACATATTCCACAAACTCCCTGTGTTCGATACCCACTTGCCACTAACTATTTAGTAGTAATTGGATTAAATTTGATTATGACCACGACATCACGTCAAGGTGCAACATATACACCTCCTTGGTCGCTTCTCACAGCTTTTATCTTCTTTTTAAGTTGATTCTCAACTTCGTTTTTGTACAAGATAAACTTTTCTATTGCTTCGTCTTTACTCTTAAGTAAATACACATAGCAATATTTAGTACAATCATCAATAAACGTGATGAAGTACTTATTTCCTCCACGTGTGGGTACCGCTTTTAAATCACACACATCGGTATGAATTAAATCTAGGGGTTCGGTTATTCGTTCAACCGATTTAAACGATGATCTCGTACGTTTGGATTCAACACATGTCTCGCATTTGTAATTGGACTCGATATGGAATGTAGGTATCAAATTTAATTTAATTAAACGTCTTAATGAATTAAAATTTACATGTCCTAGTCTACCATGCCAAACATTAGAAGACTCAATCATGTAAGTAGAAGTAGAAATTTCATTCATTTTCTTGTTTTGGTTTACAACCATTACATTCATTTTGAACATACCATTAAGGGCATAGCCCTTTCCTACAAACATTCCACGTCTAGAAAGAACAAAATTGTCCGATTCAAACACTAGACGAAATCCAAACTTGTTGAGCATCCATCCCGACACGAGATTCTTCCGTATCTCTGGGACATAAAGCACATTGGTCAAAGTAAGCTCCTCGCCAGACGTCATCTTCAGGATGACAGTGCCTTCCCCCAGGATGCTTGCGGTAGCTTTATTTCCCATATAAAGCTTTTCTTCACCCGATGCTTCCTTGAATGTAGAGAAAAGAGCCTTGTCTCCACAAACATGGCGGGTTGCACCTGTGTCAACGAACCATCCTTTTGGGCTTTCACCCATCGCGTTGACTTCTTCAATCATAGCCGCTTCCTCGGTTATCATTGCAATCAGAGTCATACCATCCTCATCAACCATGTGCGCACGCTCACGCTTAGGTTTCTTGCATTGGTTAGCACGGTGCCTCATCTCGTTACAGTTGTAACAAGTACCTTGGAAAGGCGCAGACTTCTTTTTCACAGCCCCCTTTTTCGGTCCAAGGTTGTTAACCTTTGCTTTCCCCTTGTTGTTGTTTTTACCCTTGCCCTTATTGCCCTTTAAGGACTCCCCAACTTCCACCATGTTTGCCTTAGCCGAAGCTTGCAAAATGGTGCCTTTTTAAGCCACCCTGTTGTCCTCTTCTATACGAAGACGGACGACAAGTTCCTCAATCGTCATTTCCTTTCGCTTGTGTTTAAGATAATTCTTAAAATCCAACCAAGTAGGAGGTAATTTCTCAATCATGGCTGCCACTTGAAATGTCTCGCTAAGTACCATTCCCTCAGCATGGATGTCATGTAGTATAATTTGCAACTCTTGGACTTGGTTCATAACAGTTTTGTTATCAACCATTTTGTAGTCCAAGAAACGGGCGACAACAAATTTCTTTGTTCCCGCATCCTCCGTTTTGTACTTTTTATCCAAAGACTCCGATAATTCTTTGGAAGTCTTGATATTATAGTACACATTATACAAGGCATCCGAGAGACCGTTGAGTACATAGCCTCGACAAATGAAATCCGAGTGCTTCCAAGCCTCTACCGCGCTCAGAGCCTGAGCGTCGGTCTCCCCTTCCGCAGGTTGGGGAGCGGTTTCGTCAAGAACCTCGCAAGGTTCATGGTGGTCAAGTAGAAGAACATCTTCTGTTGCCACCTTTTGAAGTGGAGACCCGAGAACTTCTCGGGTCGTTTAGCATGATTCGCCACTGTGGACGCTCCCACAGTGTTGGCAGGGGTTCCAACGACAACAGTAGTGTTGCTAGTATTCACGTTGTCAGTCGACATTCTGAAAAGTTCCAAGAAAACAAGTTAATAAAACTGTTTTCAAAATAATAAATGTGCTAATTTATTATTTTTATGAGTGCGCAAAACCAGCCATGTAGCTTCTAAGTCCAACTTTGAAGACTACAACAGTAGATTTTTAGAACTCAAAAACAGAAAGGAGTAGAAGCAAAATCTGTTTTGACAAAGTCGCTACTTTGAACCAAAACAGGAAAAAAGTTTTTTAAAACACAACCTGCTGTGAGAAATTTTTTTTGAATCACAGCAGAATTGTTTGAGTCTTACACGAACGGTGTTTTATAAATTTGTTTTAAGATTGTAGGAATCCGTTCGTGTAAAATAAATAAAATTCTTTATTAACTTGAAATATAAAACTATAACAAAATGAAACTGAAAATAAATTACAATTACAACTGAAAAGAACAGAATTAGAAACAAGAAAACAGATTTCTTGGCTGAGGATCGTGTTAGACACGAGTCCCTTAAAACAAATTTTGTGTCTCCCAGGAGATCACGTTTGTTTCCAGGATACAACAGCCCGAAGCAGTTGTACTGCCGGTCTTGACTCCAACCCGAAGGTGTACCTTGCTGCTTGAAGAAGATGAAGATTCAGTAGAGAGAAAGATTGTATTGCTGTGTTTTCGGTGTATCCAATCTGCAGCAGGAACCTCCTATTTATACTGCAGGTCTTGAAGAAACTGAAAAACGAATTTAATGGGAGAATTAAACTGCATTAAACGTCTTTAATGCACTTTAATTTGTCATTTAATTCTCAGTCAAACGCATTAACTTCGTCAGTTTCGAATGCTGAAACGTAACTGCACTGGCATTAACTGCTGGAAGCTTCTGCGCGCGCAAGTCTGCACGCCCCTGCGCGCGTGCGCCATTCTGGCTCAGGTCCATGCGCACCTGCGTGCGTGCGCCACGTCACCTATGAGCCTCTACAAGCACGCCACACAGTCACGCTGTTTTGGCTCACTTTGGTGCGACGTGCACGTCACTTCAGTGCCCATGCTCAATGCGCGAGTGCGCGCCACTATGCCATGTGTACTCGCGCGCGTGCGCGCATGACTGCCACGTCATGCACCACTGCGCGCGGACCCACCAGGGTCATGCGCCTGCATGCCACGTCACCAAAGTGCGCCATCAAAGCGCCACATTGCGCCTCATCGCCCACGCCATGCGCGTGTGCGAGTGCGAGCACCCTTCGTGAGTACACTTAGTGAGTGCTTCCATGAAACAATAAGGATGGAGAGTTCCCACTTAAATACCCCTTTGAGTTCCATCTCTCCTCCTATGTGGGACAAGGTGCCACTTTCCCACTTTTTTCAGCATTCAAGTTTCAAACACCAAACTTTGAGCATCGATATCTCATTCATCTTAGCTCCGTTTTGGACGTGGTTTAGTTCGTTGCGAAGCTCTTCCAACATAGAACACAAACCCACAAATAAATATATAAAACCCGCTCATTTTATTATATTTATTTCTAGTCCAAAATAGGAAAAAATCATTTTCCTATATTTGTGGAAAAATATTATTCACAAATTTCCAACAAAAAGGAAATTAATCAACATGAAATTTGTTAATTTCAATTTAGTATAAACTAGTTTGTGTCAGTTTCGATCGAATTCATAGACATTTTTTAGCTAAATATGTCCAATTCATGTCAAGATGGTGTATTTGCGTCTAGATTGATCTGTTTATTACTATAAATCTCTATCTATTAATAGAGAAGTGGAAATGAACAGTAATTGTTTTAATTGGATTAAGGGGCTGTGTCATATAACACACGTCATTTCATTTAGGCTATAGGGTGTGGTTATAACCCTCATGACCATCATGACTCTCCACGTTAATGCCATGTAACCCATCTATAATCCATCATCCAAAACCACTACCCTAAAGGTGTGGTTATGACCCAAACCACTAGCCCCTTATTTAGTTTAATTTATCTTTGTCTAAAGAAAAAGGAAGTTATTTGTTGAAAATGGAAAGGAAAACCACGGTTGTCATGGTTTAATCCATACAAACCATGGTAGATCAAGCAAGGGGTTTGTGTAGCCTTCAATTCATGTTCCTAGATGGCAAACCATGTCCCAATCATGACCCCACACCCTTTAGCCTTAGAGGAGCTGGTGTCATGTTCTAAAACCCTTCAGTCCACCTCTCACAGTCTCATAGTTTCCAGAAGATAGAGAGAGAGCCGGAGGAGAGAGAGGGCTCTGCTAGAGAAAGACTGAGATTGGAGAAGAGATGGCAGAGGGACAGAGTAGGCTGCTGCTGCTGCTGCTGCGCCTCCGGCGACTTCAACGGTGGTTAAACGGTGACGTTTGTTAGGGTTCCGCTGTGCATGGCGGAGGAGATGGTGGTTCACCGGAGGTGTGGAAGGCGTAGCGCGTGGAATCCCGGTGGGTTGAGGTGGAAATCATAGCGTGTGGAATCCGGTAGGGATGAGATCGTATGATACGGGTACTGTACCGGTACCGATACCGTAAATACCGTTATCGAAATTAAAGAAATGTGGATACCGATTACTGTACCGTATTTATAGATTCGGTACCGGTACGGTATCGGTATCGGTATCGGTACCGGTATTTCAGTACTTTACCACATTGGTACCGCTTTGGTGTCATCCATTATTAACTGAACTAGAGTAATATATAGAGGAATGTAAACAAAAGGTAAACACATTAAGTAGTCAAAAAAATCAAAAGGTAAACATCCAAGGGTTCGACTTTAAACATCCAAATTCCAACATGTCTAAAAAATCATCATAATTGATTAAAAATAACCAAACAAAAGAAATTTGATATTGGTTTTTGTAAAACAATGTTCAAGAAAATTAAACTTCATAGTGGGATCTAAGATAATAGCAAATACATAAAGTCATTATTAAATTCGGTATTAATACCGCTATTTATCGAAAAATACCGGTACCGATACCGTTTTTTACCGATACCGAATTTTGAAAAATCTATTACCGATACCACCGTTTATGATCGGTACGGTACGGCATCGGTACGGTATCGGTACGGTACCGGTATTTCGGTAAAAAATCCCATCCCTAGAATCCGGGCGCAACACGCCGGTTTTGAAACGACTAGTTTTTTTAAAAGACAAGGACAGACCTATATTGAACCGTAGGGTGTCAACCGAAAACCGAAAACCGACAACCACAAAACCCAAGCGACGCTCTAGATTTTTTTACACTAACATGATAACATCCATAAAAAAACTATCACAAAATAAAACCAAAAGTAACATAATGTAGTGGTTAATTTACATTAACATTCACTCGTCTGTAGCTTAAGGGTTCAAATCTTAGCTTATAGTTGAAATGCTTGTAGTTGGAAGGAAGATAGTAAATGTTTATTTTGATTATATATAAGTCTTAATTCTCTTGGTTGAAATCATGTTATTCTTTACTAACAAACTGTAAATTGTTTTGAATTCATTCTAAATATATTCTAATATCTTATTTTAGTTATTTATTATTCTATTTAAACTCACAAAATTTCAAACTTAACTTAATTTTCTTTTAATTGTATACTCATAGTTTATGATTATATGTTTTATAATCTATCTAGACTAATACATATATTTGTTATTAATGGTATAATGATTTTATAGATGTTCAAAATTTCGAATTATTGATCATGATTTCTTAGGTATGTTAATATTGTTTATCTGTATACTAGTATTAAGCCCTTGCGTTGCAGCGGTTGTTGTAAAACTGTGTCAAGTAGTACCAATGCTATACCACTGTCAGCGACCACCAACACCGGAAAAACTCGTAAAAAATTTAAATAAAAACGAAAAAAATAACGCTGAGCGAAAAGCATACGTAAAAGCTTTGAATCACGAACGCTCTTTGCAGAGAAATTAAACCGAAATGTAAAACATAGAAAAAAATAACTAAGTCAATCCAGGACCCGCACGTTGGCCGAACTTGTTAAACGGAGAAAAATAGATGTGCTGCAACGGGCCAGTCAAACGGAAAAAAAATATACGAAATAATGTTGAACCTCACATGCACGTTGCGGTGCATTAACTCACAAAATTTAAAACGAAACGAAAAACTTGGGAAATATGATAAGTATGGTGGACCAAAATTGAAAATAAATAAAGAGTTGGGATTAAATTGCAAAAAATGAAAAACTTTGGGTTAAAAGAAAAAAAACAAATGGTCTACTTTGCAAAATTGAAATTATTTATTAATCTTAAATAAAGATAAGGATAAAAATAAATGATATCTATATATTAGTTATTAATATTAATTAATATTAATATTAAAAGAAATTTATTAAATAATTATAAATAAAATTTATGAGGTTGAAGGAGAGAATGACATGTGTCATTATTTGTAGTCTTTTATTATAAGTTAGATTAATATTACAGATATATGATTTTAAAAATTCAGATTATATATGTAGAACATCATGCTTTTTAATTTTTAATATATTTATTTATAATGAACTTAAAGTTAAAAAAAAAAAAAATGTGAGATTCTCTGATTTAAACACAACCGTTTAAAACATTTATGTTTTTATATAAGTTTATAACCTTAGAGTGGTAAAACGCAAAAGACAAATAAAAAAGTTCGAGAGTAAATGAGGCATTTTTTTGTCAACCTGCAAATACACAAGTCATGTTTGGTGTCGTGGTTTTAAAGCTTTATGTTAGGTTTGGCTAGTCAACCCGAAAACAACCTATTTAACATCCCTAAAACATGTATAATAGAGGGTTAACTTATTCTACAAAACTCCTAATTGTAAGAAGGATAAGACAAGACAAGGACAAACCTATATTGAACCGTAGGGTGTCAACCGACAACCACAATACCCAAGCGACGTTCTAGATTTTTTTACACTAACATGATAATATCCATAAAAAAAACTATCACAAAATAAAACCAAAAGTAACATAATGTAGTGGTTAATTTACATTAACATTCACTCGTCTGTAGCTTAAGGGTCCAAATCTTAGCTTATAGTTGAAATGCTTGTAGTTGGAAGGAAGATAGTTAGTAAGGTGATGTTTGTTTTTGCTTAAAACGTCTGTAAAGAGCCTATGTCTGTAGGCGGGCAGACATAAGGTCTTGAAGACTGTTTTTTTTTTTTTCTTTAAACAGATCTGAACTCAGCTTTTTTCATCTTAAAAAAGAAGCTATAGATCCCTGCTTAAAACATCTTCACAAGAACCAAAAGAAAAATCCTAACACAAATGAAGACCCAGACACACAGACACAACACCTCTCGATTCCCCTCTTCTCCTTCAGATCGAGTCGCCGGCCGACCGACCACCACCACCACCACCGTCTGGTACCGTCCGACCACCACCACCACCGTCTGGTGGTGGCGCCATCAATAATCACCATAATCATCCATACCTGAATCAACAACCAACCGGCATAGGGATAGAGAGCACGGATCTAAGTGATCTGAAAGAAAAAGAGTATGAAGGAGAGTTACAACCGCTTACCAGGGTTTTGTCAAGAAAAACGTCGAAGAAACTGCTCCACTGCCGCTGCTCACGGCGGCGCTGCCGTCGAAGTTCACTCATCGGAAAAGAAAAGGAGGGGGGGTGTTCCACCGGGAACCATCTCGATCAACAGCAGGAACGACGAGAGAAACGAGGGGTGTGGGTGCATGAGGGTGTGTGTGTTTTGTTTGAGATGGGGAGGAGCTGAGGATTTATAAGCTTTTGTCTGTGTTTTCTTTTGGTTTAGGGTTTCTTACAAGAAGATGAAGGAGGGGAGTGTACAGGGAGTTGTGTGCGTGTGGTGTTGTCTGATGTTTACAATTATATACTAATAAAAATAGAACTGAATGAATAGTCCTACTTATTTACGATATTGCCATTTTCAAATAGTGGTTTTATTATTTATTTAATCAATAGTGCTTTGCATAGTGAATAGTGATTTGAATAGTGCTTGTGATCTAGGAAATATTAAAATATGGGGTATGGGGCGGGGGTTGTGGCGTGGGTTGGGTACAAACGCCCAACTCACCACCTCGGGTGGGCTTGGGTTTCGGCGTGGCCCCTTGGGCAGGGGTTTCAGTTCTTTAAACAGTGATTTTATTATTTATTTAATTAATAGTGCTTTGCATAGTGAATTATTGTTTATTTAATGAATAGTGATTTGAATAGTGCTTGTCATCTAGGAAATATTAGAATATGGGGTATGGGGCGGGGTTGTGACGTGGGTTGGGTACAAACGCCTAAGTCACCACCTCGAGTGGGCTTGAGTTTCGGTGTGGCCCCTTGGGCGGGGGTTTCAGCCCGGGCGTTAGGCGGGGCTATCAAGATGACATGGCGGGATCTCATTGGCCAAGACAAGTAGCCGTTTGGGCTAGCCGTTGGCCAACGGCTATGTGTTTAAAAAAAATCTAGGAAATATTAAAATATGGGGTATGGGGCGGGGTTGTGACGTGGGTTGGGTACAAACGCCTAAGTCACCACCCCGGGTGGGCTTGAGTTTCGGCGTGGCCCCTTGGGCGGGGGTTTCAGCCCGGGCGTTAGGCGGGGCTATCAAGATGACATGGCGGGATCTCATTGGCCAAGACAAGTAGCCGTTTGGGCTAGCCGTTGGCCAACGGCTATGTGTTTAAAAAAATCTAGGAAATATTAAAATATGGGGTATGGGGCGGGGGTTGTGCCGTGGGTTGGGTACAAACGCCCAAGTCACCACCCCGGGTGGGCTTGGTGCCGAAAATACCGTTACCGAAATCCCCAAAAGTATGTACCGGTACCGAATATACCTGGTACGGTACGGTTCGGTACCGGTTGGTACTGGTACAGCACCGGTATTTGAGGATAAAAATCGGTGAATACCGGTGCCGAACCGGTACCGAAAATACGTGACGTTTTAGTTCGAGCTACTTTTTGTTATTTGACATGTTTTGTCATCCTTATAGAACGATTTGGTTTAGCGCGGCGCAACGCACGCGCATGGTAAACAACTAGTTTATATAAAAAACAAACAGTCTTATATTTTCAGCTTGAAGAGCTTCAGACCACATCTTCAGACTGCAGATATGAAAACAGATGAAATCAGCTTGCAGACAGTTTTTGTCTGCAAAAACAAACAACACCTAAATGTTTATTTTGATTATATATAAGTCTTAATTCTCTTGGTTGAAATCATGTTATTCTTTACTAACAAACTGTAAATTGTTTTGAATTCATTCTAAATATATTCTAATATCGTATTTTAATTATTTATTATTCTATTTAAACTCACAAAATTTCCAACTTAACTTAATTTTCTTTTAATTGTATACTCTTAGTTTATGATTATATGTTTTATAATCTATCTAGACTAATACATATATTTGTTATTAATAGTATAATGATTTTATAGATGTTCAAAATTTCGAATTATTGATCATGATTTCTTACGTATGTTAATATTGTTTATCTGTATACTAGTATTAAGCCCTTGCGTTGCAGCGGATGTTGTAAAACTGTGTCAAGTAGTACCAATGCTATACCACTGTCAGCGACCACCAACACCGGAAAAGCTCGTAAAAAAATTAAATAAAAACGAAAAAAATAACGCTGAGCGAAAAGCATACGTAAAAGCTTTGAATCACGAACACTCTTTGCAGAGAAATTAAACCTAAACGTAAAACATAGAAAAAAATAACTAAGTCAATCCAGGACCCGCACGTTGGCCGAACTTGTTAAACGGAAAAAAATAGATGTGTTGCGACGGGCCAGTCAAACGGAAAAAAAATATACGAAATAATGTTGAACCTCACATGCACGTTGCGGTGCATTAATTCACAAAATTTAGAACGAAACGAAAACTTGGGAAATATGATAAGTATGGTGGACCAAAATTGAAAATAAAAAAGAGTTGGGATTAAATTGCAAAAAATGAAAAACTTTGGGTTAAAAGAAAAAAAAAACAAATGGTCTAGTTTGCAAAATTGAAATTATTTATTAATCTTAAATAAAGATAAGGATAAAAATAAATGATATCTATATATTAGTTATTAATATTAATTAATATTAATATTAAAAGAAATTTATTAAATAATTATAAATAAAATTTATGAGGTTGAAGGAGAGAATGACATGTGTCATTATTTGTAGTCTTTTATTATAAGTTAGATTAATATTACAGATATATGATTTTAAAATTCAGATTATATATGTAGACCATCATGCTTTTTAATTTTTAATATATTTATTTATGATGAACTTAAAGTTAAAAAAAAAAAATAAGTGTGAGAGTCTCTGATTTAAACACAACTGTTTAAAACATTTATGTTTTTATATAAGTTTATAACCTTAGAGTGGTAAAACGCAAAAGACAAATAAAAAAGTTCGAGAGTAAATGAGGCGTTTTTTTTTTGTCAACCTGCAAATACACAAGTCATGTTCGGTGTCGTGGTTTTAAAGCTTTATGTTAGGTTTGGCTAGTCAACCCAAAAACAACCCATTTAACATCCCTAAAACATGTATAATAGAGGGTTAAGTTATTCTATAAAAACTCCTAATTGTAAGAAGGATTTATAGAGTGACAACTTTCCAATAAGCTAAAACCTAAACCCACTACATCACTACCCAAAACCTAAACACCCACCCCCACCACCACCCAAAAACCTAACCCCCCCCCCCCCCCCCCCCCCCCCCTCTCGACAAAAATAAATAAATTAATAAATAAATAAATTTTTGGGGTGGGGGGTTAGGTTTTTGGGTGGTGGGTTTTTTTTAGAAGCCTTTGTACCCTTATTATAATTAGGATCCTTTGTATTTGATCCTAATCCGTATAATAGAATATTCGAATCTTGAACATGTAATTAGAAAACAAACTTAACTTTAAGATTTAACAATAATAATGATTTATTATGTCCGGCCGACCACTTAGAGAAATGGCCAATGGGTCACAATCATCCACGAACCTCGTGTCTTATCTACACATGATGGCTCGTTGACAAGTTGGGTAACTTGAGCAAAGGACTCAATCGCAATGGGTCCGATCAAATTTTTGGTGTTAATGGATCTCATCATGAACATGCCATTTTTACTTTAGTCCCACTTAAACCCCACTCTTGTTTATGATGACGTACGGGTAGTTACAACATCAATATGTATATAGCATATGCACTTTAAGAAATATGACAATCTTTTGATATTCTAATTTTTTATAATTATTAATCAGGGCTGTAAACGAATCGAACGAACACGAATAAGACCTTATTCATGTTCGTTTGTTAAGAAATATATGTGTTCACGAACTGCTTATGAACACTTATCGAACGAGATTTTATGTTTGTGTTTATTTGTTAAGTAAATGAACTTGTTCGTGTTCGTTTGGAGTTTGTTTGTTAATTTTAGGCGACGAACGAAAACGAATGTTGATAAACTAATGTTCATTAACACAAATGACCACAAAAAAGCGTTCATAAACAAAAAATATAATACGCGGATACTTATTAAATATTTTAATTGTCAGAATTTTGAAGTATTTAAATAAAATATAAAAAATAAAAACACTAATGAACTATCGAACACGTTACCGAACGTTCACGAACATAAACGAAGGAACGCGGCCTATGTTCATGTTCGTTCATATAACTAAATGAACGGAATTTTTTGTTCGTGTAACGAACGAATACAAACGAACATCCTGCTGAACGGTTCATAAACTGTTCGACGAACGTTTGGTTCGTTTGCACCCTATTATTAACTACACTGTGATTTTTTTTACATGTTAGCTATATTATTTGGTCTTAGTTAGGGGGGGGGGGGGGGGCAAAGTGATGGGTTGGGTTAGGATGGGATTAGGTTAGGATGAGGGTTTTAAGAAAAAAGTTAGAATGGGTAAGGGTTAGGATGAGTTTGAGTAAAGATTAGTTTATTAAAGAGTAAGATGTGTTTGGGTAAATATTGGTTCGACTTTCGATAATAAAAATTAATAAAAACATAAAAAATTTAAAAATAAAAAAAAAACAAATTTGAAAAATAAAAAAATAAAAATTCACAAAAATAAAAATAAAAAGAAAAAAAGTTAAAATAATAAAAAATGTTAATAAAATAAGAAAATAAGAAAAAAGTAAAAAAAATCAAAAAATTAAAAATTAAAACTCCCAAAAAATCAAAAAAAAAATCAGAAAAACAAAAAAAATAGAAAAAAAACAAAAAATGTTAAAAAAACTGTAAAAAACAAAAAAAATGTTAAAAAATTAAAAAATAAGAAAAATGTTAAAAAAATTACTTGTTTTTTTATTGTTTTGGGGATTTTTACTTTTTTTTAAAAAAAATTATTTTTAGAAATTTTTTCACTTTTTTCTAATTTTTTTCTTATTATTTTTGTTTTTTTTTAATTTTTTTATTTTTTACATTTTTTAAAAAAAAATTTGTTTTTTTTTTGTTTTTTATTTTTCTGGATTTTTTATTTTTTTGGGGATTTTTAGTTTTTTTAATTTTTAAATTTTTTGGTATTTTTTTGATTTTTTAGATTTTTTAGATTTTTTTACTTTTTTTATTTTTTGTTTTTTTTTGTGAAGTCAACGTCTACGAACACTCGAATTGGATGAAGAATCTGACTGTGATGCTCTTTTTAGAGTTACATATTTAACCAGCGTAATATCTATATTGACCCACGAACTATTTTAAATAGATATTTTACAACTCATCATTAATTATTGTAACATCCCGAAAATATAAAACATTATATCAGAATTATAAAGCTTAAATAAATGGGAGTTTACTAACTAGGAATTTTAACCTAGTTAGTTAACTAGTCTAGAAATAGCTTATAGAGAGATTAAAAGCTATCAAACTATATGTTGAACAAAGTAGAGGGACCTTAGTTGTTAACTTTGAAACTTAATTAAAAGGAACAAATAAAAAAAAATAAACCAAACACCCCAAATCTGGGTGTTGGTCGATCAAGAAGAAGCAGGGGCTGACACCCCTTTTCCAAAAACCTTAATCTCACAAAACAATTAAATTGAGGGCTCAAATCTGATCAAAAACGAAATCTGAACATAGAACAGTGATCCTCATCACAAGAGGATTACAAGGTATGTAAAAATTCGTGTTAATCCTTTGTTTGAAATTCTCATGATTTTGGAAAATCTAAAATTAGATGTTGCATGTGTGTTGTTTGATTAGACTAGAGATGATGTAGTGTCTAGAAGTGAAACCTAGACAACTACATGTGAAATCATGTCCAATTTCAGGAAATTCCATGAACACCTTGAAGGTGGGTTATGGGTTTTAAAGATGAAGATGAACACTAGGGTTTAGGATGATTATTCTAGCGTAATTTGATTGTTGAAAGTGATTTCAGAAAGGTATGATGCTTAAAACACTATAGGAGGGCTTTATTGTTGTCAAGTTAGCTAATTAGCAAGCTAAGAAGTTGATTACTAAAGATATAAAAATTCTGCAAATGAAGTGTTTGTTGAAATGCCTCAAAGAAGGCTTGAAAACTAGAATTTTGTAGTTAAAACACCTAATCGTGATGTTTTGACTATTATGTGAAATGTGGTTACAAAGAGTTCTAAACATGATAACATTGAACTCTATAGGAAGGGATACCGGAACGTCAAGTGGACAAGCCGGTGCTGATTCACGGTTGAAGGGCGTGCGCTAAGGTATGTAACTTGACCCGTTACATCTATTAGATTTGATGATTCTAATGTATAATTGAATCTTGAATAAGAGTGTTCTAAACTAAGCGTTGAAGTCGTTATATTGATGGATTTATTAAATTCGGATGGTACTCGTTGGTAGTCGTCAAAGAGGAGGATTCTTTAGACGAGCCAAACGGGTCAAATAATCGAGTAAAACATGATTAAGGCTCCGTAATTTGATGGATTGTTCTTTGATGTTTGGTTAATATATAATATATGAGAAATATGAGGTTTTAATGTATCGGTGTCATATAGAAACTGAAACCCGAGAGTTGGAAACCTTGGTATATTGATCATACAAAACCAAACATGAAGTTCCAGGTACTACCGTAAATTACGGTATTACCGTAATTTACGGTAGAGGTGAGATGTCTTACGGTATAGACCCCCTGGTTTACGGTGACCAGACAATTCCAGGTCTCACCATAAATTACGGTGATACCGTAATTTACGGTGAACCCAGAAAAGCTTTTATATGTTTGTTATTTCAAATGTGTTGTTAAACTTTGGAGTCATATTATATAACAACGTCAAAACTAATGTTTTTAATGGTTTTGATCATAGGTAATTTTGGTGGATCTTACGGGTGGCGATCAAGCGATTAAATGAAGAACCGAACACTCCGTTTTGAAGCTTCCGCAATGTTTTAGATCCTTGTAGTCTTTGTGTATGGGTTGTAAACACATGTTAAACAATTTTTGAAACGTTTTAACTTAGTCATTAGATGACTAAGGTCTTTGTTACTTATGAACTTCGTTAATGAAAGACATGTACTTAAACTATATTTTGTAAAAAAAAAATCAAGAAAAAGTTTAGGGTGTTACAAGTTGGTAATCAGAGCTCAAGGTTGACAATAAGTGTTCGGTTCAAGCTTGATCGATCGTCCGGTAAGAACTAACTTATTTTGTTAATAAATTAAGTACTATGTAGAGAACGAGAAATGAACAAATATGCATGAAAATGAAAAGAGTGTGTAAGCTCACTCAAAAACAAGAAATGCATGAAACAAGAATTATTAAATCAAGTTACGAACTTGATTGAATTGAAACAAGAATTATTAAATCAAGTTACGAACTTGATTGAATTGAAACAAGAATTATTAAATCAAGTTACGAACTTGATTGAATTGAAACAAGAATTATTAAATCAAGTTACGAACTTGATTGAATTGAAACAAGAATTATTAAATCAAGTTACGAACTTGATTGAATTGAAACAAGAATATTTAAATCAAGTTATGAACTTGATTGAATTGAAACAAGAATGATTAAATCGAGTTACGAACTTGATTAAATCAAAACAAGTAAAGCATGTGTTATAAATGGAATGTTTAACAATCTATATAAACATTTCAGAAATAGAGATGGCTGATGGAGGTAATGATAATGCGGTGCCAAGAGTCACCGAGCAAACGAGAGAAGTGATTGCCGAAGAGGTTGGAAAGGCGATCGAAAACAGTTTGTCGGGCTTTATTGATAAAATTCAAAACACAGTTTTATCAATAGTAGAAGAAAGAATCAAGAAATTGGAAGATGATTCCAATCCAGCAAAGGAAAAGCATGGTGGACGAAAACCTTGTTCGTACAAGGAATTCATGGCCTGTAAACCACCAATATATAATGGGGATGTTGATCCAATTGTGTGCCAACGATGGCTAAGTGATATCGAAGGAGTATTCGAGAGAACTCATTGTGATGAAAATGACTACGTAGCTTATGGTACGGGTCAATTAAGAGGTCAAGCGAAAGACTGGTGGGATAACAAAAAGAAGGAGATTGGTAGTGAAGCGGCTAAGGCCATGACATGGGAGGAGTTTAAGACGCCGTTTCTTAAACACCATAGTCCCAAAGCGGTCATAAATAGAATCAAGGAAGAGTTCATGCAACTCAGACACAAAGGTGAATCCATAGACAAGATCACGGGGATGTTTATGGACAAGATAAAGTTCTGTGATGATTTAGTGGTGAATGAAGAACAAAAAGTCTATTACTACCATAACATGCTAAGTGCGGAGTATAGAGAGTTCATAACCCCTTCAAAATACGAGACCCTTACCGAGATTGTCAATGCTGCTCGGGAAAGGGAGATCGAATTGAAAAAGAGCATAGAACGGGGTGAACGAAGGGCACAAGATGTGAATCCAAGCCCTACTAAGAAGGCACGAACAAACGAAAACGCAAAGAAATCTGATACGAAAGGCGGGTCGCCAAGTTGTAGAATCTGCGGGAAGGGTCATAAGGGCGAATGCCGTTACAAGGATAAGCCTTGTCCCATATGCAAGAAAACGGGACATATGGCTATATCATGCCCGGAGAAAGTGACGGTTTGTTACAATTGTTATCGAACGGGTCACAAGAAGTCGGAATGCCCGGAACTGGTTGGAAAGAAGGATGGGCAGGAACCGAAAGGTGAAGCCCCGAAAGCAAAGGCAAGATCTTTTCAACTAACCGCCGCAGAAGCAAAGGTTGAACCTGACGTGGTCTCAGGTATATTTGCTGTAAATTCAATTCCTGCACATGTGTTATTTGATACGGGTGCGAATAAATCCTTTGTTTCATATGGACTTATTCGACATCCTTCATTTATTCTAACAAAATTACCTGTGCCTTTAGAAGTAGAGATAGGTAATAACAAAAGCTTTATTGTTTGTGATGTATGTGAAAATTGTAAACTGAGCATTGACGATGAAGAATATTTGATAAATCTAATCCCGATGTCGATGGGAGAATTTCAAGTAGTCGTTGGGATGGATTGGCTATCTCGACACCATGCAAAGGTCGTGTGCTTCCGTAAAGAGATAAAACTAACATCTTCGAGCGGGAAACACGTCACCATTTATGGCGAAAAAGGAGGCAACCCTATAGTATGCTCAATGTTGAAAGCTCACAAGCTAATGAAGCGAGGATGCAAGGCATTCATAATATATGCTAATGAGCCCGAGAAAGAATCACGAAAGATTGGAGATGTACCGGTAGTACAAGATTATGAAGATGTTTTTCCGAAAGATTTACCGGGGATACCGCCTGAACGGGAAGTAGAGTTCGGGATCGAATTGATCCCGGGCGCGAAACCCGTAGCAAAAGCCCCGTACCGACTTGCACCGTCGGAATTAGAAGAGTTGATGTCCCAAATCCAAGACCTGCTTGACAAGGGATTCATAAGGCCGAGTGTGTCTCCTTGGGGCGCACCGGTATTGTTCGTAAGAAAGAAAGACGGGAGCATGCGCATGTGTATTGATTACCGGGAGTTGAACAAACTCACGGTAAAGAACCGATACCCGCTCCCGAGGATAGATGATTTGTTCGACCAACTACAAGGTGCGAACTGGTTTTCCAAAATTGACCTTAGATCGGGGTATCACCAACTAAAGGTCAAAGAAGAAGATGTGCCGAAGACGGCTTTCCGCACGAGATACGGACATTACGAATTCCTCGTGATGTCATTTGGGCTAACAAACGCACCCGCGGCTTTCATGGACCTCATGAACCGGGTTTGCAAGCCAATGTTGGATAAGTCGGTCATCGTGTTTATCGATGATATCTTGGTGTACTCGAAAAGTGAAGCTGAACACGCACACCACCTACAAGAAGTGTTAGAAACACTTAGACGAGAGAAGTTGTATGCAAAATTCTCTAAATGTGCCTTTTGGTTACGAGAGGTACAATTTCTCGGCCACGTCATAAGTGCCGACGGAGTACTGGTGGATCCGTCAAAGATAGAAGCTGTGTCAAAATGGAATATTCCGAAGAACCCTTCGGAAGTTAGAAGCTTTTTGGGGCTTGCGGGATATTATAGGAGATTCATTCAAGATTTCTCCAAGATTGCGTCACCGCTAACAAGGCTAACCCAGAAGAAAGAAAAGTTTATTTGGGGTGTTGATCAAGAGAAAGCGTTTCAAACGCTAAAAGAAAAGTTAACTCAAGCTCCGGTATTGACATTGCCGGACGGAGTCGAAGACATGGAGGTTTATTCGGATGCTTCACTATCGGGACTCGGTTGCGTGTTGATGCAACGGGGCAAGGTAATAGCCTATGCCTCGAGGCAATTGAAGATACACGAGAAGAAATATCCCACACACGATCTCGAGTTGGCGGCGGTAGTGTTTGCATTAAAAATATGGAGGCACTACTTGTATGGGGTAAAGTGCACCATATTCACCGACCACAAGAGTTTGAAATACTTCTTCGATCAGAAGGAGTTAAATATGCGACAAAGGCGATGGCTGGAAACGGTGAAAGACTACGATTGCGAAATACGTTATCACCCAGGAAAGGCTAATGCGGTGGCGGATGCGTTGAGCAGAAAAACGGATTATGTCCCGATACGAGTAAGATCGATGCAACTCGTGGTAACCTCAGGTATACTTGAACGTATTCGAGAGGCGCAATTAGAAGCAGTAAAAGAAGAAAATTGGAAGAAAGAAAGAATAATTGGTCAGTTGAAAGATTTGTCGGATGGGAATCACGGGTTAAAGACTCGATCCGGAAGGATATGGGTCCCACATACCTGTGGAGTGAAGGCGCTTCTACTTAACGAAGCTCATAAATCCCGTTATTCAATTCATCCGGGTGCGACCAAGATGTATAATGACTTGAAACAAAATTATTGGTGGCCCGGAATGAAGAGGGATGTGGCGAAGTATGTGGAAAAGTGCTTGACATGTTTACAAGTCAAGGCGGAGCATCAGAAACTATACGGCAAACTCCAACCGTTAGATATTCCGGTTTGGAAATGGGAACATATTACAATGGACCTACTGACCAAGTTGCCTAAAACAAATCGTGGTTTCGATGCCATATGGGTGGTGGTAGATAGATTGACGAAAAGTGCTCACTTTATTCCGATCCGTGAGACTTTTACGTCAGAAAGGATGTCGGAGGTTTACATGAATGAAATAATAGCACGTCATGGGGTGCCGGTATCCATTGTGTCTGATAGGGATACCCGGTTTACTTCAAATTTCTGGCGAGATTTCCAAGAGCAAATGGGAACCAAATTGTTCATTAGCACTGCGTACCATCCCCAAACGGATGGACAAAGTGAAAGAACGATACAAACATTGGGGGACATGCTACGGGCGTGTATAATCGACTTTGGAGGCAGTTGGGATGTTCACCTACCGTTAGTCGAGTTTTCGTATAATAACAGTTACCAATCTAGTATTAAGATGGCACCATACGAAATGCTTTACGGTAGGAAGTGTTGAACCCCGGTATGTTGGGGTGAGGTGGGTCCACGTGAACTCGCCCACCAAGATATAGTACGAGCCACGAATGAAAAGATCGATAAAGTTTGGGCACACTTGAAAGCGGCTCAAGACAGGCAAAAGGCGTATGTTGATAAAAGAAAAAGGCCAATCGAATTCCAGGTTGGCGACATGGTCATGCTAAAAGTTTCCCCTTGGAAGGGCGTTATTAGATTCAGAAAAAGGGGGAAATTAAGCCCGAGGTTTATTGGACCATTCAAAATTATCGGGAAGGTTGGCAAAGTAGCCTACCGTCTTGAGCTACCGGAAGAACTAAGTGGAATTCATGGCACGTTTCACGTGTCACAATTACGAAAGTGCCTAGCGGACGAAACAACCTATATCCATTATGATGATATTGAAGTGGATAATAGTCTGAATTATGTTGTGAGACCGTTGGAGATTTTAGACAGAAAGGTCAAACATTTACGAAATAAACAAATTGACCAAGTCAAAGTCAAGTGGGAGCATAGGAAGGGTTCGGACACTACATGGGAGTCCGAGGAGGAGATGCGACGTCTCCACCCTACATTATTTGGTACGTACTTTGGTTTCGGGGACGAAACCCTTTTAAGGGGGGTGGACTTGTAACATCCCGAAAATATAAAACATTATATCAGAATTATAAAGCTTAAATAAATGGGAGTTTACTAACTAGGAATTTTAACCTAGTTAGTTAACTAGTCTAGAAATAGCTTATAGAGAGATTAAAAGCTATCAAACTATATGTTGACAAAGTAGAGGGACCTTAGTTGTTAACTTTGAAACTTAATTAAAATGAACAAATAAAAAATAAAAAAAAACCAAACACCCCAAATCTGGGTGTTGGTCGATCAAGAAGAAGCAGGGGGCGACACCCCCTTTCCAAAAACCTTAATCTCACAAAACAATCAAATTGAGGGCTCAAATCTGATCAAAAACGAAATCTGAACATAGAACAGTGATCCTCATCACAAGAGGATTACAAGGTATGTAAAAATTCGTGTTAATCCTTTGTTTGAAATTCTCATGATTTTGGAAAATCTAAAATTAGATGTTGCATGTGTGTTGTTTGATTAGACTAGAGATGATGTAGTGTCTAGAAGTGAAACCTAGACAACTACATGTGAAATCATGTCCAATTTCAGGAAATTCCATGAACACCTTGAAGGTGGGTTATGGGTTTTAAAGATGAAGATGAACACTAGGGTTTAGGATGATTATTCTAGCGTAATTTGATTGTTGAAAGTGATTTCAGAAAGGTATGATGCTTAAAACACTATAGGAGGGCTTTATTGTTGTCAAGTTAGCTAATTAGCAAGCTAAGAAGTTGATTACTAAAGATATAAAAATTCTGCAAATGAAGTGTTTGTTGAAATGCCTCAAAGAAGGCTTGAAAACTAGAATTTTGTAGTTAAAACACCTAATCGTGATGTTTTGACTATTATGTGAAATGTGGTTACAAAGAGTTCTAAACATGATAACATTGAACTCTATAGGAAGGGATACCGGAACGTCAAGTGGACAAGCCGGTGCTGATTCACGGTTGAAGGGCGTGCGCTAAGGTATGTAACTTGACCCGTTACATCTATTAGATTTGATGATTCTAATGTATAATTGAATCTTGAATAAGAGTGTTCTAAACTAAGCGTTGAAGTCGTTATATTGATGGATTTATTAAATCCGGATGGTACTCGTTGGTAGTCGTCAAAGAGGAGGATTCTTTAGACGAGCCAAACGGGTCAAATAATCGAGTAAAACATGATTAAGGCTCCGTAATTTGATGGATTGTTCTTTGATGTTTGGTTAATATATAATATATGAGAAATATGAGGTTTTAATGTATCGGTGTCATATAGAAACTGAAACCCGAGAGTTGGAAACCTTGGTATATTGATCATACAAAACCAAACATGAAGTTCCAGGTACTACCGTAAATTACGGTATTACCGTAATTTACGGTAGAGGTGAGATGTCTTACGGTATAGACCCCCTGGTTTACGGTGACCAGACAATTCCAGGTCTCACCGTAAATTACGGTGATACCGTAATTTACGGTGAACCCAGAAAAGCTTTTATATGTTTGTTATTTCAAATGTGTTGTTAAACTTTGGAGTCATATTATATAACAACGTCAAAAATAATGTTTTTAATGGTTTTGATCATAGGTAATTTTGGTGGATCTTACGGGTGGCGATCAAGCGATTAAATGAAGAACCGAACACTCCGTTTTGAAGCTTCCGCAATGTTTTAGATCCTTGTAGTCTTTGTGTATGGGTTGTAAACACATGTTAAACAATTTTTGAAACGTTTTAACTTAGTCATTAGATGACTAAGGTCTTTGTTACTTATGAACTTCGTTAATGAAAGACATGTACTTAAACTATATTTTGTAAAAAAAAAAAAAAAAATCAAGAAAAAGTTTAGGGTGTTACATTATTTTCTACCCATCCTGACTCATCCTCATTTTTAAAATGACCCAAAATAACCAAATAGGTTTTTATTGCCAGACCTAGTCTTAGTTGTTTTATTGAGACCCCAATTTCCATCAGACATTTTTTTATGATACGATTAAACAAATTAAAATACTAGAAAAATATACAAATTCTTTTCTTTTTTTAAACTGTACGGAACGACATGACAACCACTGTGACATCGCCCGCTGTGGCCAAGGTTGACTACTCAACCGCCGCCAGCCCCTTAGCTCTCCCAGATGCGCGGAAACCCGACCTCCACCCGCCTGAAGGCACGACAGTGGAATAATCGGTAAAACCTTGCCTCCCATCTAAGACGAACCGACGCCACCCGTATTCGCCATTCACCTAGATGCCGCAGAAAAATAATGAGAGTAGAAGTTAAACCTAGGTAACAAGAAACATCAAGTCTTTCTCCAACCACTTCACCACCACCTCATTCGCAACAAATTCTTTTGTTATATGTGTCAATTCAGAGTGGAGATGGAACAATCAGAACATGCGGATATGTCTGCGCCCTTCTTTGCTTTATATCATTAACTACATACAATGTGGGTCTAAATCAAACGCAATAAGCCACCAATGATATTAACATTAACATTGTTTTTATACATCCCAAAAAATGTACCTTTTTATATGACTAGCACAAACATGTTTACTTTTTTTTTAAATAAAACTTCATTAAAACACACCTCCGACCCAAACGGGTAAAAGACCAAACAAAACAACACTCCTGACCCAAACAGGCAAAGGACAAAATTACAACATATACATATGATATTTACACCACTCCTTCCAACTAATATAATTACATGAAGATCTATTTTTAACCCACCAAAACCTCTCGACTTAATCTTTACCATAATTTCTTACGGAGTTCTCCTGATCTGATTGAAGACCAACTCGTTCTTACCTTTCCAAACATGTTTACTATTCATACTTATACTTTTTCACATAAAAATGGTTTTATAATACCACGTATCGTCTTAATAGCAAATTAATTTTAATAATCTAAACTCTGACTCATTAGTTATTAATTAATTAATAATGGTAGCTCATAACATTATAGCCTAGTGTCATTTTTTGGATGTAATAAGGTTTAAAGACCATTAGTTCGTGGGTTCGATTCCCACAAGGTGGTTTTTCCCAGATTTATTGGGTTTTCTTCTGAATTGATGTATGTGAATTATTGTCCAGTGAAGATGGATATGATTAGGTGGTTCCGTTGGTGACATGATGATACTCCAGTGATGCATTTTCTATTCGTCCTAAAGGTGGAGCCGAAGGTGGGACAGGTATTCTCACTCTTCCATCTTGTTGGTGCATTTTCTTCTTTGTTGCAACTCCAATTCGGGAGTCTTCTCATCTTCTCCGTTCTGACGTGCCACGTCAGGTAGGGGTTGCGATTCTTCTTCTTCCGGTAGTGGAGACGCCACTCCATTCCACACCCTTCACCATAATGATAATATTGATAACCAACAACAATAAAAACAACTATACTAATAATAGTAATAACAGGGCAAATTTTATATAAAATCAGGTACCTTTAAGTTATTTAAATGTATAAAGGTGGGACTATTTTATTATTTAAGTTGTAGTTATGCAAGTTCCTTTTCAGCACGTTTGTTAATACTTTATACTAATAATGTATACGCATTATTAAATGACCAAAAACTTATGATAAAGGACAATAAGAGAAGGAAAACAGAATATTGCAACTTATTATGAAATTATTGCTGAAAATGATATTAAAAAAATTGAAAAGGGCTTGTTTGAATTGATGGGAATTTTCAAGTTCACTGAATTTGAAGCAAGAAACTACTTTTTTAATTATATAGCGGCAAGCAAGAAACTAAATGACTTCGACATGTTCCAAATTTGTGAGAGGTAGGTTTATGATAACATTTAACAAGGCTAGCGGTTTAGAAGCTTAAGCAAACATTAAAATCGGGATTGTTTAATAAAATTTTGGAGTTACTAGTTAGTCGGGTCCTTTTCTTTCTGCATGAAGAGTTTGATTTTACAAATTTAGGGATTCGGGTGTTATAAAGATTGCCCGAGAGTAAGACTGGTTGCAATTAGGGTATAAGCAAATCATGCCGCTTGTGAGCTACTCAAAATCGGCTTGCTAATAATTAAATTAAGTCGAATTCTAACTAACTCGAGTCTAAGTCTAAGCTTACCCGAAAAACCACCTTGTTTAATTAATGCGTTCAAGTTCGAGCCCAGACTTCACTTATTGAGCTTGAGTACGTTCACCAACTTATCATTTAGATACTTGTGTATAGCGGTGTTCAAGATCGGATTATCCGGTTTTTAGATATCCTAAAACCGAATATCCGAAATTTTTGGATAGTGAATATTGATATCCGAACTCGTATTTGAAATTTTGGATATCCGGTTTTGCGAGACTGTATCTCTGCTGACTCAGACCAATATGGCCGAGGGTAGCGTTGTCTCAAAAGAGGGACATGCCACTATAACTAAGATAATCTCTTAAAAATCCCAAATTGCGGAAATCATCAAACGATACGTAAAAGAGGAGTCGGAACTAAGTGATTCTATCTTGTCTATTTTTTCTTTTAATATTTTATTTTCTTTTTAATTTTATTTACTAACATCTTTTCCTCAAAAAAAAAAAAAAAATTGGTTAGATCAGACGTTGACGATATTCCGGTATTAAAAGCTCTTGTGTCCTTGGACGACTTCGGTATTTTACCATCACTATACTACGCCAACGATGGGTACACTTGCCCTAACGTGTTGTAGAGTAATCGTGTTATAACGTGTTTTGTAAATTTAAAGCTTGATAAACGAGTAAAAGTGCTAAAAATATACTAAAAATTGTACCACGCTCACACCACGTCAGAGAACTTGAAGCAAGAGTTTTTTTTTTTTTTTTTTGGCTCAAACTTTAGACTCGCTCCTGTATAAAATGAGTGTAAATGATATGAGTCGACCTTGAGTCCGACTAAATTCAACTTTCGCTCACTTAACTTAAGAGAGTCGATAGAGCTAATGAAGCTTCATATATGAGATTCACACTTTTCTATCAAACAAAATTTAATTAAAGCCTCACGTCTTAGGTCATATTACTAGATACACATTATAATGCTAGTTTAATATTATTTATGTTTCTTCGTTACATAGAGTCTCGATCTTAATAATTAAGTTTGCTTAGATAGTACTAAACAAGAAAGAACCTAATATTATTTTGGTTTACAAAAACATGCAACTTACTAAAAGGTTTTTTTTTTTCGAAATATAAAACTTGGTGGTTTAATACATTTTAAATCTTATAAAGGCTTAAAATTATTACAATATGTTATTAATAATAACAAAATTAAGATAAAAAGATTAATATATTTTATTTATTAATATGAGGGGGCGATTGAGATACGTGTGCTTATCTGTTTGAACAAGTAAGCTAACGTTGAATATCTATTGGTCAATATGGAAGGTTCGGTCACGTTGAATATCTATGTGCATCAAAAACTTGAGTTGAAAAAAAAAAAAGATTGCGAACGTTTAAAGTATTACTTTAAAAATATTTGAAAAATAGTCTACATTACTTTTAGAGAGAAAAAAATCTAACGGGATGTTTGGCAACATCTGAATGGTTAAGTGTTGAACCAGTAAGAGGTCTGAATCATTAAGTGTTGAACCAGTAAGAGGTCTGAACCATTAAGAGCCCGTATAATGTTTAACCGTTCAGAGACAAATGTCTGACCAATTCAGATTAAAGGTCTTAACCATTCAGACTCTGTATAAATCTTAACCATTCAGAGGCAAATGTCTGAACCATTCAGACATCTGCTCGTGAAACAAACAGTCTGAACCATTAAGTGCTGAACCAGTAAGACGTCTGAACCATTAAGAGGTAAACAAACAGCCCCTAAGCTTTTTAGTAACTTAATTAATTAAAATACACTCTTAACTGATAATGTTTCATATCTAAGGTTTGGTTTTAAAAATTTTATAATGTTTTAAAATACCGGTAAGAACCGGCAGGTTATACCGATTAAACCGGATATCGGATACGACTCCGGAATGATAAAGGCCGGTAAAACCCGAATACACTATGTCTTATGTACCGGCGGTAAATCTGATTCTATCAGTTCAAACCGTTGAGCCTGTTTGCATTATCTTAAGATTTGTTTTTTTTTATTTAATAAAATACGATATTAAGGTAATATTGACCTTCCATATTTTCAGTACTCAATCTAGTACCTTCCATTCCAATATTTCATCGTTATCAAAATTGTTATTCACCTCGTACAGTGCAATATTGTTTACAAGTATTAAAAATCTCTTAAAATGCTTAGGGGGTGTTTGGGATTCCTTCTCAAAAACAACTTATTAACTTATATAAGTCATAAGTTATAAGTCAGAATTTCTAACTTCTCAAAAACAATTTTTTCACACACAAAAACAACTTAAATAAGTTAAACCAAACACTATAAAAACAACTTATTAACTTTTATAAGTCAATAAGTTATAAGTCGCTCCAAAATAAGCTAACCCAAACACCCACTTAATATGTTACAATAAAATAGTTGTTATTAAATGAGTTAATTACACCATTAGTCTCTATGGTTTATGAAAAGTAACAACTTTAGGTACTAATAGTTTAAAGTAACAATCTAAGGCTTTAACTCTTGATTTTGTAACATACCAAGGCCTTAAGGCTAACGGGTGTTAAATACTAACTGAAAACTTAGAGTATTTTTGTCAATTAAGAACTTAGTACCTAACCTTGTTACTTTAGAGAAACCACAGGGACTAACCCCGCAGCTAACTCTCATAGTATTTAAAACACAAATTTTATTTTTTTTCTCATTTTCCTTAACTAAGTTTTTTTTATTATATAACTAAAAAATATTAAAAAATGAGGACAAACCAAAGCACGCTAATTTATAAAATCCAAAATGGTCAATATGAGTTATAAAAAAAACTTCTTGAAACCATGGAATAAGTCACTTTTAATTCAAAGCCTTTTTACACATAATTCAATTTTAGTAAAAAAAAATAAAGTTTATATCCATCAAGAACTATATTCAACTATATTAAAAAAATTGCACATGGTTGATCAATATGAAGTTGAGTTTGAAGGTGGTCATCAAACAATAAAGCAAATATGAAGTTTATATCAATCATATACCCATCCATTCATCACAATTTAGTTTGAACTAAATTTCTATGAAGTTTAGTATATCTTTATTCTCATCCATTCATCACTTTATATGTAACGCTCCGCATATTTATACTTTCCCGATTTAGCAAGTATTGTTGTACATTCTATTTTTAGACACTTGTACTCCCGTTGTATTCTACCTCGTTTCATTTTGTAATCCGAGACTATTGATCATAATGAAAACGCAAGTATTTTAGTCATGTTCATGTTATTCACGTTAAACTTATGTGCATGTTTATACTCATAATCGACATTTTTAAACACTATATTATACATGATTCTTGATTTCACGATACACATTTATGCTCGTTACACGAAAAACCGGTTAAAACATAAAACTTTATCAAACTTGAACCTCGAAAGAAAAGGGAAGGCACATTCGTAAGGATGTGCACGTTCGTAAGGATGTGCACGTTCGTGCGAATGTGCACATCCGTCCCAAACTCGCATCCGCCCAAAATTGTCGGAAACCCTAATTTGACCCTAAGCCTATAAATAGGCACACTACTTCACACTTTCACTTGCCCACTTCTTCACAAACGCTCTTAACTTCATCCTTGCGATCAGAAGCACTTTGTAAGGGTTTCCTTCATTTTTTTATTACATTTCTTACATTTCAATCAAAATTCTTAAACTTTTTACAAAACTTTCTTGATTCAACACATCTCAAAGATGGTTTCACTAGTTTTTTTGGGCAAACTGCTGTTTGGAGCATCACATTTACGAGATTCGAATCAAGATTTATAAACTTAAACATTTTTACAACTTGTTCTTAACTTTCATCTCAATTTCTGTGTGACCTAATTGAAACACTTCTAAAACTTGGTTATCATTTTGTGAAATATTCCCGTTAATTTAGTTGTAAGCTAATTACTGAAGTGGCTTCAAATTAGCTTTATTACGTCAATTACGTATAATTATTTAAAAATGGTTTACATACATAATTAAAAAGATTAAATTAAATAATAAGAGAAAAAAGAAAAATTGTGTTTTTGTACATTACAAGAGTCAATTTTGTGGTTAGTCCCTGTGGTTTCTCCAAAGTTCAAGGTTGGGTACTAAGTTCTCAGTTAGTTTTTAACGACCGTTAGCCTTAAGGCCCTAGGATGTTACAAAATCAAAAGTTAAAACCTTAGATTGTTACTTTAAACTATTAGTACCTGAGGTTGTTACTTTCCATAAACCACAGGGACTAACGGTGTAATTAACTCTTATTAAATAAAACTATTTCTACTTGAGATTGGATTGTTTTTTGATGATTTGGTATTTTATGGAATTATAGGGTTAACTAGTAACCCGTGGATATTCGGAGATCCCATTCAGCAAAACCAAGGTTAATAACAATTGCAAATACATAATAAAGAATAGTAAACATAAACTGAAACCAAGAAGCTGAAAGTCGGAAGTTGGAAGCTCCCGACGAGAAGCTAATGCACCAACGGCTGGTGACAGGAAGCTAAAGTTACTGTACAACCTTGGAACTTGAACTCAGCAAGTCAAACTGATTAGACTTCTCCCTAAAGCACATAAATGTGTCATCGAGACGCACAAACCTGAATCATACCTAAAGAGGCAAGGCTAACCTTGCAAGCAACGTCAAGTGAGGATACGCTTACCAAGACTAGAAGGTACCAACTGGCACATGACTCCCTTAGGGCAGTGCAATCTGCCTATAAAAGGAGAGTCTTGTTCAGCCCAAAGTAAGTTCACTTCTCTCACTCTCAGTCTAAAACTCTTATCCTTTCATTCGCTTAGACTTTTAAGATCATCTCACTGATTCTCACACCAGAGTCCAAACGCGGGAGGCCACCTCTCGCGTTAAGACTAACAGTGTTATTTGATTGCAGATTCCGACCAAGGAGCTACCTTTTAAAGTTAATCCTGGACCTTCCCCCTGCCATACTCTTGTTTCTTTAACGGAGCCTAACCTGATATGATTTAAATACCGGTTTATAAAACATTCATTTTATGTTATCTGACACTTTTCAGTTAAACCTATAACCACTTTGTCAAACACCCCGATATAAATATATGTTAAGTTGTGAAGTTCTATCATGGCTCAACTTAGGGAAGTGATCACAAATTTGTTATTCACCTAATGGAACAAATTCAGCCCACACTCTAGTCAATGTTGAGCTCTACACTAAGACGATTTCAATTTTGGTCCACTCATTATTACATGTAGATGCTTGCCTTGGTCAGCTTGTGTGAATCAATTGTTTCAAACCAACCCCCATTTATTACATGTATGTAATCACAAACGCTTAACCTTTTTTAATATAGCTAGATTATACACTAATTAAATATTACAAAATATTATGTTTTATGGTATACTTTTTAAAATAACATCGTGCTAAAAACTTATTAATGTTTAGGGGAAGGGGCGTAATTAGTTCTAATCCTATAGCTAATCTCTAACATCTAATCTTAGCCACTTTTGACAATATTACCCTTTGTGTGTTGATATGTGTTCAGTATAACCAGTTAACCAGATTAAATACCAATGAGAGTGGTGGTCCATTGGCTAAGACAAAGCACTTGGGTTTAATAGGGAGAGGTCTTGGATTTAAGTCGCACAGATGACACGGATTAAAAAGAAAAACGACTTTCAAAGAAAAAAGTTAACCGGATTAAATTTTAGCTTATGATAAGGAATAAGATGTTTAATCTAAATGTATGTTTTTACATGGGAAGGTGTTTTTCATTTGGACCCTGTGTGTGTGTATATATATATATATATATATAGAGAGAGAGAGTCAGGATTTAGGGAAAACGGTGAAAAGTGCGAGAACGCTTATGGATCGTCAGATCAAAACAATCTATGGACAAGATTGGCGCGGTGGCGGTGGCGTTTTCGTAAATAACATCAATTTTATTACTTGGAACGTGCTTCATTAAGGGTAAAATGAGTAAACATCGTTTCTCCCATAAAACGCTATTAAATATAAAACACCATTAAAGATAAAACGCCATTAAAGATGAGACATGTTACAGACTTACAGATAAAGCTGAGCAAAACAGGAAATACAAAAGTAAATGAAAATGATGGATATTTTGTTAATTGCACTTATTAATAATATCCCGCCTAAAATACGCGCCAAAGACATCCTATTAACAGAAACGTCTCAGCACCTTCCATTGATTAAACCAAAAAACAAACGCCATGGTTGTAGGATCGTTTTGTGACCCAAACGAGTCAATCAGAAGAGTTCTCGGTCTAATCAGAGGCGGAATTCATTGATTAGGCTTTGTAAACAGCTTGATTCACTTCTAATTGTCTTGTTTTATTGATATAACACGTTTACAGATCAGTAGACACGTCGGCAGCACTTCGGTACCGGAAACATGAACCTTACAAATGATCTCGCATGAAGGGTATTTATAGAGGTGGTGATTTCGCATGAAATAGGCAATGTGCTATTTCGTGCGAAATAGCAAATGGTCATTTCAAGCGAAATAGCATTTTGCTATTTCGTGCCAAATCAACCATTCACACACAAACCCTAGATTTCTCGAACTACGTGCCCTGATCTAACAATTCTATAATAAGACTCGATACAAGACGAAGTCGACAGACGTATGCACCAACAGACTCCCCCTCGGATGTTGATGAGTCTTCAGTGTCGAGTCTTCACAATCTTCAGTCTTTATCAGTCTTCAGGCTCTTTCAAAGTATCTGACAGTGTAAGCATCCTCAATCGCCTCTTTTCTTTTTATCTCCAGGATCTCCACCTGGCTCTTATCTCACTCTAATTTTCTTGATCAGATCTCTTAATTCCTTAAGCATCAGCAATTAGCGTGAACTTCAGAAATCGACTCTGGCTCTTGCATCTTCAGACTCTCCTTTACTAGCAGACTCCCCCTTAAATTGTTCCGGGATCGAAAACCTGGCTCACCTTCTGCTCAGGTTTATATACTGAGTCCTGCACAAATCTCTACCTCAAAATAAATTATTTCACAAATTAACAATTTGACAAATTTAAATTTTGCTAACCACTTGATGAATTCAGTTCAAAACATCAATTATTGATATAACAATTTTAATTTCTGATGACCACTTGTATGTATATCATTTTTCTAACCACACACTCCCAAACCTGTTCGTCATGTTTAGAACTTGGAATTTTGAAAATCAGCTTTTCAACATCAGTTGTCTAAAATCTTTTTGAATTTTTCAAAATTTATGCTAAAACACTCCGAAAATCTTTTTGGATTTTTGATATAAAAGGAATGCAGTAAAAAAATATTTACATACAATGTTTTTGCGAGTTTGTGTAAGAGGATCATATCAGTTTTATGAGACAAATCACCAACACCGTTAAGCTTTAAACATTTTAAGTTCTAAACGATTCACTTAGATTGTCAGTATACTGATCCACTTAAATTTTCACACAAAGTTCAACTGTTTCGAGATACGAGATTAATGTTTTAAGACTTAAACTTATTCGCGTGTCCCACCTCAGAATATACTCCCGTATCCAGATCCAAATATTCCGTCTTACAGGTGAGTATACCTAGATGATATCTGTAAAGGGTTAAATGCGAGGGCCGTGAGAGCTCAGGCTATTGCTTCCGCAAAATCAGAGAGATGACGGCTTCGACTTTTGGTGTGTTCCCTTTAGAGAATCTTTTCTTCAACAGCACATGATTAACATTTTTCAATGTTTCATCATTTTTATGCTGAGGGGGGTGCTATATTTCAAGCAAGCGAAAAGTATTATACGGGGACTAGGCCATTGCTTCCACAAAATCAGAAGTCCCGGGATAATACCCCAGATATCACTAAGCATAAAGACCTAGTATCTCAGAAAGAGGGGTCTTTCAAACAAGATTTCGGGGGTTACCCATATACCCGAGAGATGTTCCCCACGAGATAAGCAAGTTTGAAATTTTGGTTTATATCTCGACACAATCTACTAAATGTGCAAAAACCTACTGGCACATCATCAGTGAGACCGTTTATCACATTTGACTTTCCAATTCTTTAGCATGCTGTGATCGTCCACTAATGTACTATCATTTCCTCTTTTTCACAACAAAACTCGTTTTTGAATTTTATCATGTTTTTGCCTTTTCAAATTTTCTAATGTTTTTGGATTTTCTGAAATTTCTTACTCCCCCTAAAATTCAAAATCATTTAAGGAAATTTGAAAACAAACTGTACAAATAAAGTGACAACTGTTGTGAAATGCTTCAAATCGCCATCCACTTGGCATAAACAATCAGAACTCCACCTTACAACAAACTATTTTCCCATTGTGATTTCAAAACACTTAAGTTTGTTTTAATCAAATGGTTTTTCCGGAAAATAAGTTTTGTTGATTTTACTACTTGTAAAATCGGGGATTCATTCATCACTTTGTTTTCTTAGCCATTTTAAGAAATTTAACATTTTTTAGGTTCTATCAACAATACCACTTGTAGAAAATCAAGTACAACTTAATGTCCCTGATTAACCACTTGTAAATCGAAATATCATAGTTGTGAATTTCTCAAGAAAGATGCCGATTCCTGCTCCACGATTACCAACTTGGGAGCTCCGGCAAGTCCAGTTTTCAGTTTGAAAATCCTGTCACCCAAGCCTGACCAGCCTTGGGTGATTTTGGCACACATCTGTCCCACCATCTTTTTTATTTATAAAATTCTTTTGCACTTTCCCATCTACCATCTTCCCAAATATATGTTTGACTTTCCCATTGAAAGCCTTTTCAGCATCAAATTCTCCTTTACCAGAGAAGAATTGATCTGAAATTTCAACTTTACCAACTTTCAGTTTTATGTTTTCTTTTGACAATGGCGGAAAGTTTTCCTCGTTCAACTCTGGAACGGAATTCTCATTCTTTTTCTCAACAGATGACTCCTCTGATTTTATGGAATCAGATTCATTGTCAGAACTACTCTCAGATTTTACAACCCATCTTTGTTTGTTCAAATCGACTTTTCTTTTGTAAAAACGTTTTGAAACATCACCAGTTTCGAAAGTCAAATTTTCAAACATCTCATATTTCTCAGTTAGTTGTTTCTTTTCATCAACGTGTTTTTCTTTCAATTTTGAGTTAAAAGAAACTCCCTGTTTTGTGTTGTTGGACTGTTGGCAATTCCAAGCAATATGTCCAACCTTTTGACATTTGAAACAAGTTCTTCTATCAACCCTTGGTGCAGATTTCTTCAACACATTCATTTTTCTTTCAGCAAGAAACTCTCGATTTGACTGTCTCCAAAATGATTTCTTCTGCTCTTCTTCAGAACTACCTCCTGCAACAAATTTTGTTTTTGGTTTATAATTTTCCTCATTTTTATGATTTTCTGGGGAAATGAAACCAAGACCTTGCTTTTTGAAATTACCGTTGTGGTTTGGTTTCTTTCGATAACCTGAACCAGAACTATAACCCTTTTTCTTGTTCAATCTCTGTTGAACTTTTGAAGTGTATTTTTTAGGTTTTTCATGAAGATTTAAATCTTTTATTTCACAAATATTGATTTCTGTTAATTTGAAAACATGTTTGATCTTTTCAGATTTGACACTTCTTATAGGAAATTCCTCATCAGAATATAATTTGTCTGAATCATTCAAAGTATATGCCACTTTGATTGGTTCGTCATTCAAATTAGATTTTGATAACAAGAATTCTTTATTGTAAACCCGCTTGACTGGTGAACTCAGACTCTTTTCTGACGAACTTGAACTTTCAGATTTAGACTCCGATTTTGACTCTTCATCCATATCCAACACCTGATCGACCACTTTCTTTAACAATTCAGACTCATGATCAGTGTCGGACGCTGTGAATGTGACATCAATATTGTCTGGTAACTCATCAATGGTTTCAGACTTTAACTTTATGTTGAGAGCCTTATTTAAATGTTCCTCATTTGGCTTTCTGGGGGAATAACTTTCATAGATCGGGGGCAGACACTTGTTATACTTGACACTTTGTTTCTTACCAGTATCCGTTTCTTCCTTCTTTTGTTCTTTAAAAGCTTCAAGACCTGCAACAGTAGGATAAACTCGATCAATCAAATAATCACAAGTTGTATAACTCAATAGCAATCTTTTGATTCTTTCACTTTCAATCTTTTCGAGTTCCAAATCCTGCTTCAGTTTTGCACAATCCTCAATATACTCATTGATGACTTTCTGCTTTGTCATTAATGTAGAGCTCATCATTGTCATAGCAGCATCAACTTCTCGATTTGTTTTGTTCAACCCATCAACTGTTCTATTCAGTACATCATACGACTCCTTCACATACTTCACATCAGACAACAAATTCTCTTTCAGCACTTCCAGTTCAAGAATCTTCTTGTCTTTCTCCTCACAATGTTTGCAGGACTCCAAACATTTCAGACAATGTTTAATGACTTCAACTATCTTTTCAACCTCGACAACCTTCTCAACTTCAACAATTTTTTCTACCTTGTCGATTTTTTCAATTATTTTCTCAACTTCAACAATTTTCTCTACAACCTTTTCAATCACATTTTCACTCATCGGTTCTTCATTGACTTCAACTTTTACATCACACTCTTCATCTTCAACTTTCTCTGTTGAGCTTTCGTCAACCTTTGTTTGTTCAGCTACTATTTTTGCATGTTCTTCAGCAACTCTTTTTGCTTCTAACTCTCTTTTCAATCTAGCAGCCTTCTTCTTATTCAACATTTCAATCTTATCTGCAAAAAAAACAAATTAAAACTAAATGAGTCCAAATTTTTCTTGCATTATTAATGTACTCTTCCTCGTCATCAGTATCATCATCACTTTCTGATGATCTAAAGATCTTCGTTCTTTTGACTTCTTGTTCTTCCAGTATTCTAGCAACAAGTCCTGAATTAGATGGAATGTATTTATCCCAGCTAAATCCCTCTGCCACTTTTTCATCATCTTGATTGACAAGATAAGCCTTTTTCTTTTCAACTTCAATGGTACGAGATGAAGACGGTTGTCGTTCAATTTGATGAAAAATTGATTTTTGATAATAATTGTTCTTTCCGGACTGATCTTGTTTTCCGTTTGTTTCTTTGTTCTTGCATTCACACTTAAAATGACCTTTTTCTTTGCAACGAAAACAGGTGACCTTTGATTTGTCAAACCCTATCGGAGATGCACTCATTTCACGAAACTCATCTCTACCAGTGATTTGTTGAAACTTTTCTGCCCTTCTAACAGAACTGGCTAAACACCATTTGATATCCATCAACTCAAGTTCCTCTGCATCAATTTGGTCATAATCCTCTTTGGTAAGCATTGGATTTCCAATTCTGCCAGCAATCAAACTTTCATATGATTCCAACATAGCAACGAGTGATGCCATGTGTTGCTTAGCTATTTCCGGAGAAAGATTTTGACCATTTTGAATGTTCAAGGTGACATTGCATTGCAGATTCGTTGAATTCTGTCGTTGATGACTTGGTGTTGTATAATTTGGATCAAAGCTTGAATACGAAGATGAATGTCCACCACTTTGAGTCACAGTACTACCCTTCATTCCAGAAGAACTATCAGCGCTGAAACCAGTCTGAATCTTTGGACTCGGAGTAGTCTCAAATTTATTTTCTCTATAGTACAAACTGACATCTTGTTGAGCATTTGAATTATTCATGATTGTCGTTTTCTGGATATCCAACTCATGCACTTCAATCTTCTGAATAAACTGTGCCAGATTCATATTTTCAGATTTTCTCATGTGTTTTAGGATCAACAAATAAGTTCCCCATTTCTGCTGTGGTAATGCATCGGCTAGTTTATCAACCCATTCTTCGTCGTCTTTCTTTATTTCCAATCTTCCCATTTCCAAAACCAAATGACAATATCTATCAATGGTCTTTTTTGTTGTTTCTCCTTATAAGGATACAAACATATCAAATGATTTCTTTAGTAAAGCCTTTTTATTCTTGATCATATCTGCACTTCCTTTGAACTTTTGAATCAAAGCCTTCCAAATTGATCTAGCAGTACCCTCATGTTGGAGCAAAACAAAGATATCTTCTTTAACTGCTTGTTGAAGAATACTGATCATCATATTTTCACTTGTATATTTCAATTTTTCAATCTCTGAAAAGTCACAAAAAGCTTTTTCAATCCCACGTTCATTTTTCGGTTTCTCGTAATCTTTCTCTAATGAACACCATGCGTCAAACTTATAAGCTTGCACCCAGTTTTCAAATCGATTCTGCCATCCTTTAAAATCTTCAATGTACATAAGCTTTGGCGGTTTTTGATAAGTTCCTGTCTCATTCTCATTGTACAATGTTTCAGCAGCTGTAACTAGTGCAACTGGTGTAACAAACGCATTGTAGAATTCTTCTTCCATGATTCAGTAATCTGTGTCACAAAGTCAACAAATTTCAAACAACAATGATTCACACGAAATATGAATTCAAACGAAATCAGTTTTGGAGTGAAATAACCAATTTCACACGAAAACAGCTTTTGGTGCGAAATAACCTCTTTCAAGCGAAATCAATTTTCACACGAAATACAATTTTCAAACGGAATATGTAATTTCAGGCGAAATTATCAAACGGAATGCCAATTTGGTGCGAAATTATCTAATTTCGTGTGGAACTCTCAAACGAAATTACACTCTGAAGCGAAATTATCTATTTCGAGCGAAATTAGGTAATTTCGTGTGAAATCAAGCAGGTAATTCCGTACGAAATTGTCACACCCCGACCGCGTAAAACAACAAAGCGCGGCGGAAACATCGGGGCGTGTTGTAACAGAATCATTGTTTCATAACCATGGATACAAAAAGTGTTTCGTTTTATTGATAACATTGAATAATTACATTGTCTGGAAATCTAAATAAACAATTTAAACATAGTCTCTCATTGTTATTAAGTCACTAAGGCCTCGTCCAGTCCTATGTGAGCATGCATCCTAGCAATCAACATCATTCAACAACACCTGAAACATATGTGAAAACAAAGTCAGCAAAGAAATGTTGGCGAGTACATAGGTTTTATAAGAGTATCGGGATCATGGCTTCGTTTACATGTTGCAGTACTTTATTAGACTTCAAGAGTCAAAATACAAACCTTGTTTTGAAAAACGTATTGCAACATAATTAACCAACTCAACCAAGTGGGTTATAGTTTATAAAATCTCGTAGCCATGCTCCTTAACCCATAAACATTTTGTTTTAGAAAACTATCTTGTATAACATCTCGTAAAAACTCATTAATAAAACTCGTATATTACTTCGAAAACATCGTTGTGTGACATCGTTTGGCTATCGTTTACCCAAGTGAACTAAATAACGCCACGGTATGTAATATGTTGAAAACACTTATATATAAGAAGTACCAGCGGCGTATCTACCATGTTTTCACCATATCACACCCGTCCCGTTATCTAAACACTTAACCAAAACCCATCGTTTACTCAACTCGTTTATCATCGTTTAAATCATCCTCTTTTTAATTTGTGAAAAACTTATATATGGTCGTCTCGCTAATAACATTCAAACCTTCGTGACTCATCCATCGTGCATCACTTCTCGCATTAATAAACCACCAAAGGGTAAATTAACAATTACAGATTCAGTCGCTACCCACAACACGTGACATAACCACGGGTGTAGTAAAATAACGGGATTTGTCAGATCCTATGGTACCATAACCTAATACTGGTCGGTTCGGCCAAATTAATGAATGTCATTTGTTATGTAACTACAACCAACAAGTTTGTTCACATTATCGAAAGCGTTATTAGTTTTGCATAAACCATCTTAATCGTTTTTGAAACCATCGTTATAACATCGAAAATCGTTTTGAAACCATCGTTTAAACCTTGAAAACATTTAGCACATATGAATCACCCCAAAACAATTGAAAACAATAAAATAGGGGAACTATGTACTCACATTGAGTTCAAGGTATCCTCAAACAATAGAATTTCAACAAACTCGAGCAGACCAGAGAAATCAAACAGCACCTAGTAATCGAATCACTAATCAAACAATAGACGCCTAAATCGGAAGATCGGACAGAATGAGGTCTTGCAAACCAAATGAGTGTTGGAACTCAGGTGATATGGTTTAACAAAGCCTACATCCTAAATCGGAACCTAACCTAAGTGCTTTCGACCCATCGCGACTCACTAAGGTAGCTTACGCTACTTTAACGCGTCGTGCGCGCAAAGCGCGTTCGAGACGTCTAACTAGTCCTATGACAAGTATTATATGCCTATACATGTTTTATCATGTTGTATAATCAGTTATGTACAAAAGTTAAGGTTACATAAGCTTAATTACCAATTATACATGAAAAGGGTATTTTGGTAATTTACCTAAGGCATATAAACTACTTATCATACAACTACCTAAACTAATCGACCATAAGGTATAACCTCGGAAGGTTATTCCCTATGCTACTAAACATGTTTGGTCGGATCCTAAGATCGACCAAATGGGTCGTGTTCGAAAGTCTAAGTGGGTGTTTAGTCCGCTCGACTTACGACTCTACATAAGCACTAAACTAAAGAGTGACGAGCTAAACATGCTAGAACATGTTTAGAAAATAGGTTTTGATATCAAAACAAACGGTTTTGATATCCTAGAGTAGTTTGGTTACAAAATATGCGTAAATGCGCATTTTGACCCAAACTACGACTCGTCACTGAGCCTAGATAACGTGGTAATCAGTAGGTATAGCCACTAGGGACTATAACCATCGTGATTACGCTCACGTTATGAAGTTCAAAAGAACTTCGTGTTGACCATAAACTGGTCAACGCCGAAAGTCAAACATAGTTTGACTTTTGGACTCGAAAAGCAATAAAAGAACGAAGGAACACTTACAAAGGGCCCCCGAAAGCTAATCTTGATCCAAATAACTCAGGTATGAAGCAATGGCTTCAACTTAGAGTCTTTTAGATCAGATTTGTGGGTTTTGGGGTTGAGAGGGGTTGGGTATTTATAGGATTAGGACCCCCGTTAGGATCGTTTCTTGAAAAACATGATCGAATCCCATCCGTACAAGTGTTGGAAAGTTGTGGTACCTCAATTGGCCCTCCACCATCAGGTATCAACATGTGTAATTGGGATTAGAAGTGGGTTGCAGCTGTTAACAGCTGGATTAGAAGTTTCTGATGTGCTGGAGACCTCTTACGGACCGTAAGGGTGATGGCTTACGGTCCGTAAGCCATCAACTTTGGCAGAATGACAGAATTGGTCCCTGCAGCTCCAAACTTGGTTTTCGATGCATTTTTTACACGTTTAAGCCCCGTTAACCCCATTTCAAAGCTCTAAAATGAAGTTAAAGTATAGGGAACTTAAAATATGCTCAAAAATATCTCGGATGTCGGTTCCTTTGGCCGTACGATTGCGTTGTTCGGTTAATTACGACGGAAGTCGTAACGGACGCAAAAACGGTCCAAATTGCGCGACGAATGAATTTTTATCATGCCAATCACTAAAACATAATATTTTAATGATCACATAATTTTTTTGGATGTCCGGATGTATTCAGAATGTAAGATATGCGCGAAAGCGCAAACTTGTGCACTTTTTGACGCTTTTAGTCCCTATTGATCAATCAAGTTTATTTTAGCATACCGAACCCCTCAAAGCCTATTTATAATCTATGTAAAGGATATTTAGGGTATGTTTAACTTATGATCAAGTTCCGGAATATTCGTTTCTATACAAATCGGTATAGTTTCGCAGTTTGACACAAACAGTCCCTGCGATCGAACAAACTTGATTTTAACACACCAAACCATCCAAAACTTATTTCTAAGTTATGTAAAGGTTATTTAAGGTATGTTAAGCCTATTTCACTATCCTGGAGTGTTTATTGCATTAAACTGGTTATATTTACGCAACAGTGCGCGTATAACCTTCCAGAAAGTGATTTAAAGCTTGAAATCGAACGAGAGTTGATATGTGCAAATGATACACATATTTATACAAATCCCAAGTATGAAATACATCATTCCATTGGTTTGGTATTTGTTCGATGGTCGTGGAGGCACAGATGTCACAGTCTCCCCTACTTCAGGAAATTTCGTCCCGAAATTTAATTAGAGGAAACTTGTGAGAGTTCAAAGCATGAAGTCGAAAAGATAAGACAGCACTGGTTAGGGTTCTGAACTTCTAGTAACCTTAATAACATTATGCTTGCAATGTAAGAGGGACACTTATATACTCGTATATGAAGCGCCATTGGTGCGTCCACCGTACCTCCATTACATTGTTCACGTTTCGTTATTGTTGTCACTATTGGTTCTTACACATGATAAATCTTACAGTGGTTTCTGTGCACTGAATTTCATAATTATGCATGCATCCATAATTTTGCAATTCCTTGCATAGTCCACACAGTGCGTTTGATAATGTGTGGGGGAAAACCTAATGAATGATCCTGTGATGAGTGTGACTGGACCTCCATAGGGTCCTCTCAGCTGAATCATCACATGCCACTCTTAACCAGAATCTGAATCAATCTTTAACTAGACCACACAAGGGTCTCTCAAGGAATGGTACTATACAACCCAAGGGTCTTAACTACCACGTAGAAGCCCATAAGGATTTAAGGTAGTACCTTTCGAATATCCTACTATGAATCACTCATATGAAGATATGGAAGATTCTTTGAGGATTTGGATAACGAAAATCGGATCACACAAAAACATAGAGGAGAACACATAAACACATAGTTACATAATAGCATAATCGTATAATCGCATAATCATTTAACCGCACAATCGTTTAATCGCATAATCGTTTAATCGCATAATCGTTTAATTTGACCTTTAATTTGTTATCTTTGGACACAGGTATTTAAGCATACCAGGAATCCAATCCTTAATTGCAGCAATTTGGATGGACCCACATGAATACCCTGCTTGTTGACTACAGAACCCAAAAACTGAACTTCTTTAAGCCAAAATTTCCATTTGGAGAATTTAGCAAAAAGTTGTTCCTTCTTTTGGAGTTCCAATGTTAAGCGAAGGTGTTGTTCGTGCTCGGTTCGAGACTTTGAATAAATCAAGATGTCATTAATAAAAACAATGACGAACTGATCCAAATAAGGCTTGCAGACCCTATTCATTAAGTTCATAAAGATAGCTGGAGCATTGGTCAAACCAAAAGGCATGATAGTGAACTCGTAATGCCCATATCTTGTGTGGAAGGTAGTTTTGGGAATATCTCCTTCGAGTACACGAAGTTGGTGATACCCAGAATGCAGATCGATCTTGGAAAAATAAGTAGCACCTTGCAGTTGATCAGAGAGATCATTGATTCGAGGTAGGGGATATCGATTCTTGATGGTAAGCTTACTAGGTTTGCATTAGCATTTGCATTCACCAGTCTCGGACAGTAGTTGCGGAAGTGAGCAAACTCTCCATAGTTGAAACATGAACCCGGTGGGAATCTCGCAGCATTCCCTTGAACCGGAGCTTGAATTTGAGCGGCCTGATTTTGTCCTAGGCGACAAATATTGGCCAAATGCCCAAGTTTTCCACACGTTGTGCATTGCTTGCAAGCTTGTTGTGCAACGTGATGACCGTTGCAGCGTGCACAATGAGGTGCGGTACCTGCATATGCCTTCTTCGCAGGAGGTTGAGCCGGTGGGTTCTGATCAGTCTGTGCCGTAACAGCGAAATTCTGGGCACCCTTTCGCTTCTTCGATTTCTTCGACGTCTCACCTTCTTCACCCTTTTTCTTGTCCTTTCCAGAATCAGTCACCTTCTTTTTATCACCCTTGCGGGTGAGTTTACCCTTCCTGACTTGAGTCTCAGTCAGGGTAGCAGATAACTCGATCGCTTGACGAAGGGTAGTAGGGTTAACACCGGTCACAATATCCAGAATAGAATCGGGTAAACCATCGATATATCTCCCGATCGCTTTCTCCAGCGGGGTAACCATAGTGGGACACAATAGACTGAGTTCCTCAAAACGATCCGTGTACGCACGGTGTTCAGCGCCATCTTGCTGAAATAGTGCTGACGTCACTTAATCCGAAACCACTTTCAAGCGAAATTATCAATTCTATCACTTTTAGATCGAATTTAAGTCCAATTCTTTCAAGGATTCATTAAAACACTGTTTCGCATGACATGTATGAAATTCAATCCATTTTGACCGTAAAAAACTTTTGAATTTTGTCAAAAAAGGTGTAGAAGTCAGATTTTTGAAGAAAACAAGCTGATTTTGGTAAGAACTCTTCCTCCTTAGCTCTGATACCACTTGTAGGATCGTTTTGTGACCCAAACGAGTTAATCAGAAGAGTTCTCGGTCTAATCAGAGGCGGAATTCATTGATTAGGCTTTGTAAACAGCTTGATTCACTTCTAATTGTCTTGTTTTATTGATATAACACGTTTACAGATCAGTTGACACGTCGGCCGCACTTCGGTACCGGAAACATGAACCTTACAAATGATCTCGCATGAAGGGTATTTATAGAGGTGGTGATTTCGCATGAAATAGGCAATGTGCTATTTCGTGCAAAATCAACCATTCACACACAAACCTTAGATTTCTTGAACTACGTGCCCTGATCTAACAATTCTATAATAAGACTCGATACAAGACGAAGTCGACAGACGTATGCACCAACAATGGTTCCCCAAATATCACTCACTGTAAAATCAACATCGTTTCTTGGATATTCAATATTGTCCTGTTTGAAGTTTCACCGAATGCATTGTTAGCTGAGGGGTGTAACTGAATAACATTTTGCTGCATGAGATGGACAAATCTTCAAGAAAAAGAGACTGATGACAGACATATGTCATTTTCTGTGCTTTGTTCTTGATGAATATTTGAATGGCATGAATAGACCGATGATACTAAAGAGTGAGATGAAGATAAAGATGAAGATAGAGATGAAGACCAAACAAAAAACCCACGTCATTTTGTGTTCAAAACATCCACAAAAAAGCTACTTCAACAACAAAAAAAAAACAAATAAACCACACAAAGTAAAAAATGTCATATATTTGTAACGGTTCTTGTAGTTTCAAAGAAGAAAGAGACTGGTGACAGTAAGATTTGGAAGAGAAATTCGATTAAGATTTTTAATTTATTTTTTTCGCTTCTTTTTTTTTTTCTTTCTGTGGTTTGTTTTCTAATTTTCCAATAAAAAATACATTGTTTCTCTAAAAAAAATTACTGTAAAACGCCAAGATGCCACAAACGTTAAAGTCTACAATTATAATAAAATTTATGGCATCTTTGGGTTTTACAAAGCATTTTTTAGATGGGACCTGTTACAACCATTAAAACAGATGAAGATGAACAAACAGTAAACTGAAGCGACAGAAAATTTATTACTAACATTATAACTAAAACACACTACATCGGTACTTGAATTTATTTTTCTTTCCAAAAACGCCATAATTACCTGACGTTATAGGACTGCATCCTACAAGGCGGCAAAAAAAAAAAGTCATTATATAAGTAGAACAGGCAAACAAAATTTAACACTCCATATATTCTCTAACACGTCACACCTTGACTAAAACGCAAGAAAAACTAAAAAAAATGGCTCAAGTTATTGCATAGAGGTTTGCTAGGTCAGAGAAATGTTTCGTCCTAAAGTTCTCTGACAGCAGAAGGGTGAAAATCAAGACAATCAAGGTTATACTTAGCATGGATGAAGCCGTCCAAAGGGATATTTTGGCCCTTGGGGTTCCAATGGCCGACGATGTCACACCCCCAAAATCCACACGCGGAGTATCACCGCATGGAAGCGTGACTGACCAGGATCAAGCCACCAATCATATTGAACATAGCATGTAAATAAAAATAAAACCCAACACAATATAATTGGTGTCCAAACAAAACGTAGTTTAAGTTGTAAGCGGAAGCATAATGTTTAAAAACCAAAGTATAAGTTCAAATATATCAAATGTTTAACATGGCATATGACTATCCATGTCCCACAACGACCACGCCTCCTCATGCAAGCTCCATAAATACCTAACGACCTGCAAAGCATGTAACAACGAGTCAACAACAAACTTGAGCGAGTTCACAGTTGGTGTTCATTGTTAAGTTGTTTCAAAAACCAGGAGTTCATTTGTAATTCGTAAGTTAACCAGTTTACCCTGTTTCCCCAAACATATCCATAATTAGTGGGGGCTTCCCCATGTGAACCACTAGACCCGTTTACCATATCGACCACTGACTAAAGTAAGTTGGTGCCCTGACGTCAATGTCTATCATCATTGACTAGTGCCCAGATCCATTAGTTCACGCCCGTCCTCTGCGGCACGGTGTGAGGCTTGTCAAACCTAAATAGCGCTATCAAACTAATGACCCGCTCGCCATTGGCCCGGGGATTAAGTCGATATAAAAGGAGGGACTTCATGATAGAGAGTTTTGGTCTAGTATCCGTGTTGTCACCCTTCAGTAAAGAGGGTGTGTACGTAATCCCCAAACCAGGAGATTACGCAGGTTCCGATTATATTCTTATCACGTGTTGTCACCCTTCAATAAAGAGGGTGTGTACGTGTCCCAAACCAGGAGATCACGCAGTTTCAGTATAAATCCTTTACCCATTCCCAATCCTTGGGAATCCCATGCCTTGTGGAAAGTGTGAACTCACCTCGGTTTGCTCGACAGGTATTTCACTTGTTAAATTCTTTAGTCAATCACGTCCTGATAATAAGTTTAGCTGGGGTGGTGTTTCGTGAGAGGGGGGGTCTACTGTCGTAAGAAAGCTTGGAGAAGGTAGGGTTAAATTTGAATATGAGATAAGGGACTTTGCAAGTTACGTGCATATAAATGTAACATGATTGGCTGTTCATTAATTGGCCATCCATGGCAATGGGCTCAAGCCCAAATGGGCCGATCCATATTGACAAATAGCCAACATTTAGTGATTAGGGGGGCTTCGGTTACTAGAGGTGCGGCCCAACATATTCACTCATAATTATTTTAGCAATTAAAGGTTACTAATTTTTATCGTCGTAAAATATATGAAGAAGAAATATCGAGAAACAGGATCGCGTGAAGATAGATACAAACCTTGAAAGTTCGGGTTGTCACATCATCCCCAAGTTGAAAGAAATTTTGTCCCGAAATTTAGCACGTAGTTACTGGGGAAGCTAGATAGGTTGCGCGGTTTTCCTGGGGTGTCACATCATCCCCCCGTTGGTTTGGAATTTCGTCCTGAAATTCCGCAGTAGCTTCAGTCTCAGTAGTGGTTGCACTTTTCTCGAACAACTGGGGATACTTGTGTTTCATTTGGTCTTCTCGTTCCCAGGTAAACTCTAGGCCACGACGGAAGTTCCAACGAACTAAAACAAGAGGTATTCTGGTACGCTTGAGAATCTTAACATCTCGGTCAGTAATCTCTACTGGTTCCTCGATGAATCTCAGCTGATCGTCGACAGTGAGCTCCTTGAGAGGAACTATGAGGGTCTCATCTGACAGACACTTCTTCAGATTAGACACATGGAATATGTTGTGAACTCCACTGAGTTCTGCAGGTAGATTCAACTTGTAGGCCACCTTGCCAATTTTCTCAATGATCTCGAAGGGTCCGACATATCGCGGGTTGAGTTTGCCTCGTTTACCAAAACGGACTACACCCTTCCAAGGTGAAACTTTAAGTAGCACTCGATCCCCAACCTGGAACTCGAGTGGTTTCCTGCGCTTATCAGCGTAGCTTTTCTGACGGTCCCGAGCTGCCGGCATTCGTTGTCGTATCTGAGCAATCTTCTCTGTTGTATCTACTACAAGTTCTGGGCCAGTGATTTGACTGTCGCCAACCTCTGCCCAACAAAGAGGTGATCGGCATTTACGTCCTTACAATGCCTCAAACGGAGCAGCCTGGATACTGGTGTGGAAACTGTTGTTATACGAAAACTCCACTAACGGGAGGTGTTTTTCCCAGCCGTTACCAAAGTCGATCACACATGCCCTAAGCATGTCTTCAAGGGTTTGGATGGTGCGTTCAGACTGCCCATCCGTCTGTGGATGATACGCTGTGCTCATGTCTAATCGAGAGCCAAAGGACTTGTGCATAGCTTGCCACAATTCAGATGTAAAACGCGAGTCCCGATCAGAAATGATGGAGGTTGGCACCCCGTGCCTTGATACTACTTCCTTTAGGTAGATGTCTGCTAGAGTAGAAAACTTATCCGTTTCCTTGATAGCCAGGAAATGGGCAGACTTGGTCAGTCGATCCACTATCACCCAAATGGTATCATTTCCGCGTTGAGATCTAGGCAGGCCATTAACGAAGTCCATGGAAATTTGCTCCCATTTCCATTTTGGTATCTCTGGTTGTTGAAGTAGGCCTGATGGTTTCTGGTACTCGATTTTGACTCTCGCACAAGTCAAGCATTTACTGACGTAGGTTGCTATGTTGGCTTTCATACTTGGCCACCAGTACGTAGTCTTGAGATCGTGGTACATCTTATCCGAACCAGGATGTACTGAGTAACGAGACTTGTGTGCTTCATCCATCACAAGCTCACGTAGATTACCATAGAGTGGAACCCAGATGTGCCCTGTCACGTAATAAGCGCCGTCTTCCTTTTGTTCTAACTGTTTCCTCGATCCTCGCAAAGACTCAGCCCTGATGTTCTCTGCCTTTAATGCTTCAACCTGAGCATCTCGTATCTGAGCGGGAAGACTAGAGTGAATGGTAAGCTGTAATGCACGTACACGCTTAGGTTTAGTCTCTTTCCGGTTGAGGGCATCGGCAACAACATTGGCTTTGCCCAGATGATACTTGATCGCGCATTCGTAATCATTCAAGAGCTCGACCCATCGACGTTGTCGCATGTTTAACTCCTTTTGCTTGAAGATATGCTTGAGACTCCTGTGATCGGTGTAAATGGTGCACTTGGTACCGTACAGGTAATGTCTCCATATCTTAAGTGCGAAAACAACAGCTCCCAGCTCCAAATCGTGTGTAGTGTAATTTCTTTCGTGGACTTAAGCTGGCGTGATGCGTAAGAAATGACCTTGTCACGTTGCATCAACTCGCAACCAAGTCCTTGGATGGACGCGTCGCAATAAACCACAAAATCTTCTATGCCTTCAGGCAATGAGAGGATAGGCGCGCTACAAAGTCTATCTTTTAAGTGCTGAAATGCGGATTCCTGTGCATCACCCCAACGATAGGTGACACCCTTCTGAGTTAGCGAAGTGAGTGGTTGCGCAAGAATTGGCGGATTTCGGTTGGTGTACGGGGTGCAGGCCAGCTCTTGATCGAGTCAACTTTGGATGGATCCACATGAATCCCATCCGCATTTACCACGTGGCCTAAGAAATGGACTTCACGAAGCCAAAAGTCGCATTTCGAAAACTTAGTATACAGTTGCTCTGCTCGAAGAAGTTCCAAAATAAGTCGTAGATGGTGCTCATGTTCCTCCTGACTCTTAGAATAGATCAGGATGTCGTTGATGAAAACAATAACGAACCTATCCAGGTAGGGTTTGCACACTCAGTTCATGAGATCCATGAAGACCGCAGGTGCGTTCGTCAATCCGAAAGGCATAACCTGAAACTCGTAATGCCCATAACGAGTTCTGAACGCTGTCTTAGAGATATCCTCGTCTCGGACTCTCAGTTGATGGTAGCCTGATCTCAGATCAATCTTTGAGTAGAAGCTCGACCCTTGCAGCTGATCGAATAAGTCATCAATGCGTGGGAGAGGATAACGATTCTTCACGGTCACCTTGTTGAGTTCACGGTAGTCGATACACATTCTGAAGGTACCATCTTTCTTCTTCACAAATAACACTGGAGCTCCCCAGGGCGAAGAGCTAGGACGTATGAAACCCTTTTTCCAAGAGTTCTTGTAGTTGCGTGGACAGTTCTTCAAGTTCTGATGGGGCTAGACGATAAGGTGCACGAGCTATTGGCGCTGCTCCAGGAGCTAGCTCGATTTGAAATTCAACCTGACGATGAGGTGGAAGACCAGGTAATTCCTCAGGAAATACCTCAGGAAAGTCACACACAATCGGAATGTCTTCAATCTTCTTCTCTTTCATTGAGCTGTCAGTAACGAGGGCTAGAATAGCAGTGTGGCCCTTTCGTAAACACTTTTGGGCCTTAAGAAAAGAAATGATGCCCACAACAGCACCACTCTTGTCGCCATGAATCACTAAAGGTTCTCCATTTGAACGAGGAATGCGGACGATCTTCTCCTTGCAAAGGATCTCTGCTCGATGTTGAGATAACCAATCCATACCAATAACGATGTTGAAACTACCAAGAACGATGGGGATAAGATCGATAGAGAAGGTCTGTGTTGGGATTGAACCCTATCAAAGGAACAGATAATTAAAGCCAAAACTCGATCAGAGCAGTGGATCCAGAATAAGCAGATGTTGCATACAAGTCTCTCCCCTTGAAAGTGGTTTCAACATCTGCTGACCTCCTATCTACTGATCGTACAAGCTGCTGACCTTTAAACTGTTGTTCAAGTAAAAAGGGCTGATGAAGACTAAAGCTCTGCTGTTCAATCTACTGCCTTGAGTCAAGCTCTGCTGATCATGACAAGTACTGTTGGGTTCACATCAGTGGAAGGATGCAGCAGTTGTTTTATTGTCTTTATGTAACGAAATGTAATAACAGTAGTTTAGCATAGCAGAGGTTTGTATAGATCAGAGGTTAGAGTTTGTTAGGAGGTTAGATGTCACTTTCATGGTGACGTCAGCTAAGATGCTCAGTGGTTTGCTAGTGCCTATAAATAGAATAGAATAGTGCTCTGTACTGTTCTATTAGCTCTTTGTAAAATCTTCTTCCTGCACGAACAAACATTGAGCTCTGGCTGTAGCAGTGCCAAAGAGCTATGTGATGCGCTGAAGGAACAGTTTGGGGGAACAGAAGAAGTCATTGAAAACAATAGGGAAATACTGAATCAGCAGTATGAAACATTTTGTCACATCAAGGGTGAATCACTGACTCAGCAATTTGAGCGATTCAGTTGTCTCATTAGTGAACTAAGGCTTGTTAAAGTAACTTTTCCAAATTCAACTCAAAATTGCAGGTTCCTTAGGTCACTACCAGAAAAATGGGATACCGTAGCTTTTGTCACTAGAAACTTTGCTGAGTTCAAGGATCTGACCCTGGCCCAACTTCATGGTAGACTCCTAACCTATGAAAGGGAGTTGAACCAGAAAAAGAACTTGCAAGAGTCTGGCAAAGTTGCTGATGATTATTCATTCGGTAGCACAGCTCTTTTTGGTCAGGAAGAATCTGGTAGCAGTGGTAAGGATCAGGGTTATGATCACTTCATTGATATAACTGCTGGTGGAAATTTTAACAACCCTGATCCTCACTCTGCAAATTATGCTTTTACTGCAAATTGTGAAAACCAGATGTCAGATAATTTGTGCTTTGAACTCAATGATTTGCAACACTTTGATCCCACTGACTTAGAAGAGATGGACATTTTGCATCAATTGGCTTTGCTTAGTGTAAGAACAAACAAATTCAACAAAATAACAGGGAGAAAATTCCCAGGGTTACATGGGAATTTAAGGGTGGGGTTGGATAAATCAAAAATTAAGTGCTACAAGTGCAATAGGCTAGGGCACTTTGCTAGGGAATGCAGAAGTCAAAACACTGGACCAATAGTCACTCATCCTAGCTCAAACCCTAGACCACAAAATCAAAGCACTGTGCACTATACCCAATATACCCCTGCAGCTCATGTTAACACTGCTCACTATGCTGCTACCCCTGTGCCTGTGCATTATGTCCAAACCACTGTTCCACAAATTCAGTATGTTCAAACCCCTGTCCCTCAGGCACAAGTGCAACCTGTTGCACCTCAAACAGCTGCTACAGCAGTAGTACAACCAGATCAGCAAAGCTTTTTCACTCAAGGCTTTGTTGACTGGAGCAGTATGCCTGATGAGCTTGGTGATGAAAATTTTGCACTCTATGCTTCTAATGATGAATTTTGTTTGATGGCATTAGAGTCAATACCAGAGGAGATAGAAACTGAAGGTGAATAGCTAAGTGCTGAAACAGTGGATGAGGTAACTGAAGCAGTGGTTACTGCTGTGGCTGGTGAACTACTGCTGGGAAAAAATTCAGAAACCCTGATTGAACCACTGACAGATCCCTGGTCCAAATAGGACAAATAAGAAGAAGAAGAAGAAGAGAATAGAGCAGGTGAGAAAGAAGTAAGAGCTGATGATGAAGAAAATCATCAATGTGATTGTGCAATGATGGCTGCTGCCAAGGGAGATTCTGCATGCTTAGATAGCCTTTGGTATGTTGATAGTGGAGGCTCCAGGCACATGACTGGATGTAAAGCCCTACTCAAAGATTTCAAAATTCATGGAGGGGGTGATATATCCTTTGGGAATAATAGTAAAGGGAAAGTTCTAGGGTCTGGTACAGTACAGTCTGGCAATGTAAATTTTGAAAATGTCAATCTGATAGACAGTCTGAAATTCAACCTCCTGAGTGTTTCACAAATGAGTGACAAGGGGTATGGGTCATTCTTCACAAAGGAGTGTTGTAGGATTGTTGGACCAGAAATGGTCAAAAAGATTGAAGCAATAATAAAAACTGGAAAAACAAAACTTGTTGCTCAAAGAAGTGGAAATGTTTATGTTGTTGATATGTCAAAAGAGTGTCCCAGAGCTGATGCCTGTCTGTTCTCAGCTGCCTCTAACAAAGAGACAGAACTTTGGCACAAAAGACTGGGGCACACAAATCTTAAGACAATCACTGAAATTTCAAAAAATGGTTTGGTAAGAGGCCTACCACAAAAATTGTTTTCATGTCCTAAGCATTGTGTTTCCTGTTTAAAAGGAAAGCAACATAAAAGCTCATTCAAGTCCATTGAAGAGTCCAAAACAACCCAGTGTTTGCAAATGCTGCACATGGACTTGTTTGGCCCAGTTCAAGTCATGAGTCTCAAAAAGAAGAAATATTGTTTGGTTATTATTGATGACTTTTCTAGGTTTACATGGACTTTCTTTTTACACTCAAAAGATGAGACTGCAGGCATTTTGCAAGACTTTGTGACACAGGTTGAAAAGCAATTTGACCTTCCAGTAAAAGTCTTCAAGAGTGACAATGGCACAGAATTCAAGAATAAGGAGTTGGATGCCTTCTGTGTGAAGAAAGGGATTGTAAGGCAGTACAGCATCCCTAGAACACCAGAGCAAAATGGGGTAGTTGAGAGAAAGAATAGGACACTGATTGAAGCTGCTAGGACCATGCTTGCTGACTCAGGTTTGCCTTTGACTTTTTGGGCAGAGGCAGTAAACACTGCTTGCTATGTCCAAAACAGAGTTTTAATAAACCCCAGGCACAAAAAAGACTGCCTATGAAATTCTGTACAAAATAAAACCACTGATCTCATACTTCAACGTATTTGGCTGCCCATGCTTTATTTTGAACTTAAAAGATTCCATTTCAAAATTTGCAGCCAAAATTGACTGTGGTTATCATCTGGGATACTCAACCACTGCCAAGGCCTACAAAGTGTTTAATACACAGACCAAAGCAGTGGAGGAGACCTTGAATGTGAAGTTCAATGAACTTTCATCAATGAAAATCCCAGCAAATCCTGCTGATCTGTTTGACCTTGATAAATTTACTTTTGAAAATACTGCTGTCAAGACTAACAGTGCAGGTCCATCAGAGGATTCAACACCAGACTATGGGTATGAAATCATCATCCCTCAAAAGTCTGTCAGAATGGGAAGAGCATCAGATGTTCAAAACAGCTGTCAAAGCTCAACCACTGCTACATCAACAGTTGTTGACCAAAGTAGCCCTTTAACCACTGCTTCCACATCATCAAGCACTGTTGATAAAAGTCCTCAAACAGTGGATAAAAATCAGCATGTGTACCACCTTTTGAAGCCACTGCTAGATCATCAAAGTCACCAGCAGTGGTTAGCTCAGATGATACACATCTGCAGCCTTCACCAACAAATGCCATCATACCATACCAAGGAGATTTAATCTTCTTGAGATCTCATCCACCTGATCAAATCATTGGCAACATTAATGAAGGGGTGCTCACAATAAGCCAAACCCAAAACATTTGTCTTTTTGCTGGTTTTCTATCACTCCATCAGCCAGTCAAGTACCAAGAGGCACTGAAAGACAACAGCTGGGTAGAAGCCATGCAAGAGGAGCTCCAACAGTTTAAAAGACAACAAGTATGGGAGCTTGTACCACTGCCAAAAGATGTAAGTCCCATCGGCACAAAGTGGGTCTTCAAAAACAAAACTGATGAAAGGGGCATTGTTGTCAAGAATAAAGCCAGGCTTGTAGTTCAAGGTTACAGACAAGAAGAGGGGATTGATTATGATGAAACATCCGCCCCTGTAGCAAGATTGGAAGCTATAAGATTGTTCCTGGCCTTTGCTGTCAACCACAACATGAAGGTGTTCTAAATGGATATCAAAAGTGCTTTCCTCTATGGTACAATTCAAGAAGAGGTGTATGTCTGTCAACCACCAGGTTTTGAGGATCCATTTTATCCAGATCATGTCTACAGGCTAAACAAAGCCTTGTATGGCCTGAAACAAGCACCTAGAGCCTGGTATGAAACTCTTTCCACCTTTCTACTCTCAAATGGTTTCAAAAGAGGTACCATTGATAAAACACTGTTTCTAAAATGGAGAGGGAAGGATTTAATGATTGTCCAAATTTATGTGGATGGCATTATTTTTGGAAGCACATGTAACAAAATGTGTGAAGAGTTTAGGGAACTCATGACAGCTGAGTTTGAAATGAGTGCAATGGGTGAGCTGCAATGCTTTCTTGGTCTCCAAGTTTAGCAAATGCAAAATGGAACTTTCATTCATCAAAGCAAATATGCTAAAGAACTTTTAAATAAATTTGATATGAATGATTGTAAACCATGCAGCACACCCATGGCAACAAATAAGCTTGTCATGTCTGATGAAAAGGATGAGCTGATTGACCAAACACTTTATAGAAGCATGATTGGGTCTTTACTGTACCTAACTGCATCTAGACCAGACATCATGTTTGCAACATGTGTCTGTGCAAGAAGTCAATCAGCTCCCAGAAAATCAAACCTCATTGCTGTAAAAAGGATCTTCAGATACATAAAGGGTGCTCCCACACTTGGTATCTGGTATCCAGCTAATGGGAATATCAAGCTTTCAGGCTTTTCAAACAGTGACTTTGCTGGATGTCACACCACAAGGAAGTCCACTTCAGGAGGGTGCCAGTTTCTAGGTGATTGCTTGGTTTCCTGGCAAAGCAAAAAGCAAGCATCTGTTTCAACATCCACTGCTGAAGCTGAATACATTACTGCTGCAAGCTGTACAGCCCAACTCATGTGGCTTCAAAATCAGTTGCTGGATTTTGGTATCACTGCCTTAAAGACACCACTCATGTTGGATAGCCAGGCAGCAGAAAATATCATCAAAAATCCAGTTTCCCATTCAACCACCAAGCACATCGACATCAGACATCACTTTGTGAGGGATTGCTATGAAAAAGGTTTGATTTCTCTGCATCATGTACCAACTAAAAACCAGCTGGCAGATGTGCTCACAAAAGCACTTGATACAGCCACCTTTGAAAGCTTGGTCTCTAGGATTGGGATGCTAAACATGGAATAACAAGCAACATCTTGTTTTTCTTTGAATAAAAGCATTAAAATGTTTCCAGAAAATCAAAAATCCATCCTTAAAAATAGCTAAAAATGAAGTTTTCATTAAAATCCTTAAAAGTCTGCCATAACCACTGCTTGTTCAAAAGTCTGCTCTACTTCAAAGTCTGTCCACTGCTGAAAGTCAACCCCTGTTCTCTCATTTCCATGAAAAACACTGTTGTTCAAAAGCAGTGTCTTATCCACTAATATGTTATCCACTGATAGTGAAAATCATCCACTGCTTCCATTTGTTACCGTTGTAACCACTGCCTTCATCAGTAACTTTCATAAAAGTACTGTCCTTCATTTTGTCAGGGGTTGGCATGTGGGCAGTACATAGTGGTCAGACCTTTTGTAACCGCTGCCACGTCAGCATTCACTTTTTCCCTATAAAACCCCCCATTCAAAACCCAAAACAAGGTTTTACTGTCGAATTGAATTCTTAAAAATTCTCTTCTCAAAGCAGTTTTTCATCCCATTTCCTCAAATTTCTTCACCATCTCTTTCGATCATCATCTCAAAAATGACAAAATCGAAATCATCTTCAAAAGTGGCCTCTCAAAAGGCCAACCCCACTGAAATTCCACACAAACCATCTCACAATCTTCTGGGTCTTCTCACAAAACCCGGTACCACCGATGCGTTCGACTCCATCATCGACACAATGTCTGCATCAAAGTATAAAACTTTGTTAACTGCAGATGCACCAATTTATCTGCAAACCCAGAGAGAGTTTTGGAAAAATTGTACCCTTGACAAACAAGGCGAAGATGTCATAGCCATTAACTCTACTCTACAGGGAAAAGCAGTTCAAATCACGCCACAATCCATATCAGAAGTCTTTCAACTCGAGGATCAGCAAGGTAAAACTTTTTTCCCTAAAAACGAGTTAAAAATTGACTTTCTTGAAAGAGGGTATGCAGACACAATAATGAAGAGAGCTACATTACAAAAAGGTTTCTTCCCTTCTGCAACAAGATTTTTATTCCATACCCTCCTAATGTGTGTTTCAAACAAAACCACTTCTTTCAATGAAATACCATTAAAGATTCAAAATCTGGGATATGCTATTCTTCAAGAAGAAAATTTTAATTATTCTCGGGAAATCTTTAATGATTTGGTAAACAATGTTGAAACAAAATCATTCTTACTGTTTCCAAGGTTTTTAAGCTATTATTTTGAAAAGAAATTCAGTAAGGATGATATTGCTGCAATAAACCAAGGTGACTCCTTTCAAATGCACAGCTTAACTGCTGAAACTTTTACTAGAATGTCAACACCTTGCAAAACACAAGCAGAGGTGCCTGAGCAGAATTTAGCAGCTACCACTGCTCCTCAGGTATCTGCTGCTGAGCCCACTGCTCAAGGTGATCAAAGTAGCACAACAACTGCTTTGAAACCCACACCTAAAATCACCAAAAAGCCACAGAAAAAGAAAATCCAACCCCCCCCCCAAACCCATCAAAAAGGCAACTCTGGAGGATGAGATACCAGAGCAACTGCCAGTGACAACACAAAAGTCACAAGAAACCACTGCTGCTTCTTCCTCACAGCAGTTGGTACAAATATCTCAACCCATAACCGAAACTCCTCCTGTTTCTTCTAAAAAAGAACAGGTTGTACACATAGGGACTCCACAATATGATGCTCTGGAATCACTCGCTTCCATCATCCACAGCCCAATGCCCGGGGCAAATTCTCTTCTCACACCAAACCTCACATCCACAATTCCTCCACCAACTAGACTTTTGTTGGAAGCAATTGATTTGAACCAGGCACAAACCAGTCCTTCTCAATCACCTATCAATGAGAATATGCCTCAACAAATGACTGGGTCTGATGTATCACTCTTTGCTAACCCACCAACACAACCTGAGGAGGTTACACCCCTTGACTTACAAGTAACTCTTGGTGGTAATCCAAGTGAAGCAGCCACTACAACTGTTGAACCCACATGTTTACATTTGGACAGTGGTTACATCAATAAGACTTCCTTGGAGGCAATTCCTTCTATAGCACCTCTGCCAGCCACCAGTGGTTTTGTTTTAACCACTGGCAACATCAAAAGGTTGTCAAGTGTTGAAGGAAGAAGACCCCAGTACCAAGAAAAAGGGGCATCAGTGGTTAATGTTTAGAGTACACTCCCTACCTCAACCACTGATAAAACCACTGCTAGTGGGAAATCAGATGATCCCATTAAATTGGGTGATGGTTTAAAATATCTGGAATTGACGGAACGCGTTGATAAACTGGATACCTCTGTTGCAGATATCAAAGAAATGCTGCAACAGTTGTTGAAAGTACAAAAGATGCAATCCACTGTTGTTCCACCTCAAGCACCTGCTCCACCACAAGCACCTGCTGCAAATGAGCTCTGGAACCTCTTTCAACCTTTTCTCCAACAACAACAACAAATGGCTGATCAGCAACATGCTAAACATGTTCAAGAGCTGAGAAACACCATGGAGTCTAGGTTCAAGAACACACAAGCAGACATTAAGGCAATCAAGGCCCACTTATTGGAAACCACTGGCACTGCTCCTCCAACTGTTCTCTTTATTGATCAACTTCCCCCATATAATGCCAAAAAGGGGGAGAAAATTCATGAGTGGAAAAAGAAAGGAATAGATGATGGTCTTTACATTGAACCAGTAAAGGAAGCTATGACCAGAAAAATTCCTGTGCCAGATGGTAGCAAAAAGGTTAATGCTACCCAAGAAGCACTTGATGAAGGAGTAGCAAGTGTAAAAAGGGACAGAGCGGCAAAGGATATGGCAAGGTGGAATGAGGAGAAAAGAGCTTACATGGAGCTGAATGCGCAGGGTTGTTCTGGGCTAAAGGATGCTCAAAATCCTGTGCCAAAAAGAAATCCCACTACAAAAGTGAGGGAACCCAAGTCCATACCATCCAGACTCACAAAGCATACTCCAAAACCACCATCCAAAAGCCCCCAGCATCATACCTCCATCCAAACAGTTGTTGTAACTCCTGCTGTATCAACTACTGCTGGTACTTCAGAGGTTTCAACAGCTGTTATCACTTCAACACAAACCACAACCACTGCCTTACCACCATCAACATCACCACCAAAAACAACATCACCACCATCACCTCCTGCCAAAAAGTAGAAGACAGCAGATGTTACAACATCTGCTGTAATGACAACAGTAGTTGAAGCACCAGTTGTTTCAACAGCTGTTAGTCAATCACAAACCACTGCCACTCAACCTACCACCACTGTTCCACCGAAAGCATCATCAGCCCCTCCTCAACCAAAAAGGAGAAGGCTAATTCTGAAAGATGATGACACTTCACCACCACCAACATCTTCAACATCTTTATCACTTGTTACAATACCCAAGCCTGTTCCTCTCTCATCAGCTCAAGTCCAACAGCCCTTAGCTCCTGCAGGTGTTCAATTTCCTCTTGAGCTCATAGCAGTCAGAGAAGAAATCAAGTCCTTTTTTATTATGAGGATGACCCTGCTAAAAGGAGATTACCATCAGTTGAAGGATATCCCAGGCCTAACAATATTGAAGAATACTTGAAAATCAAGGCTAAGCAAGCAGAGGATATCTCAAAACGGAATACACAAGGGAAATCTGATAGGGAAATACAGCAGAACCTTCAATACTTGCTCACACAAGTCAGATCCCTGGAACAACTTGCTAAAAATGTATGTCAGCAAATTTCAGAGAGAGCAGATGAAACTCTGAGAAAAGACTACATTGAAAGCATTATGGCAACAAAGAAATACAAGGGAGAAAAGCACATGTACAAGGAGTGGACCATTCCTGAGCTTGAACAAGAAGCAACCAGGATTCAAGAAATGATAAAGAATGAGGTCAAACACACTCCTCCAGAATGGTCAAAGTACAAAAAGAATGTGCCTGAAAAATCACTTGAGCTGAAGAGAATGAAAGAGGAATTAGTTGTTGCTGATTATGGGTCTAAACGACAAATAGCAAGATGGAAAGAATATGTAGTCAGGGCCACCTACAAAAGGTTGGAGGAATTAAGGAAGAAATATCCCAAAGTTCCTCAAAAGCCTGACTATCCTGAAGCAGAGGTTTCAAAGAGACCAACAAAACTGCAAATCAGGAGAGCCACTACTCCAACTGGTGCTGCTATCTACAAAAGAAAGCAACAAAAACCATTGGTTACTGAAACAGTGGGTGAATTAATGGCAGGAGATGAGCTTGTAAAGGAAGGTATTAAAGTAATGATAGCTGAAAATCTTGTCCTGAACCAACCTGCAAGTACTGCTCAGACAGTCCTCAATAGGCCAGCATCTCCAAACACCTCATCCAATAAAAATCTCCCAAGAAACCCACCAGGCTCAAAAGTACTAAAGTGGGAAACTGACAAACAGACCCATGTATTGACTATTGACTATGTTCAGGTCTAGTGGAGAAGTGAAGAAATTAACAAGGGAACAAGCACTTGGCCTAAGTCTTGAAGATATGCAGGATCTCCTTGATCTTCCACTTGGTAGGGATGAAGATGACACAGATGCCCTAGACTTTGAGTTACAACTTAAAGGTCAGATAAGGGAACTGTTGATGAGGCAATAAAGTTCCACAATAATGAAGTGTTTTGGCATTATCTGTTCTAGGGGGAGATTGTTGGGATTGAACCCTATCAAAGGAACAGATAATTAAAGCCAAAACTGGATCAGAGCAGTGGATCCAGAATAAGCAGATGTTGCATACAAGTCTATCCCCTTGAAAGTGGTTTCAACATCTGCTGACCTCCTATCTACTAATCGTACAAGCTGCTGACCTTCAAACTGTTGTTCAAGTAAAAGGGCTGATGAAGACTAAAGCTCTGCTGTTCAATCTACTGCCTTGAGTCAAGCTCTGCTGATCATGACAAGTACTGCTGGGTTCACATCAGTGGAAGGATGCAGCAGTTGTTTTATTGTCTTTATGTAATGAAATGTAATAACAGTAGTTTAGCATAGCAGAGGTTTGTATAGATCAGAGGTTAGAGTTTGTTAGGAGGTTAGATGTCACTTTCATGGTGACGTCAGCTAAGATGCTCAGTGGTTTGCTAGTGCCTATAAATAGAACAGTGCTCTGTACTGTTCTATTAGCTCTTTGTAAAATCTTCTTCCTGCACGAACAAACATTGAGCTCTGGCTGAGGGGGAGTTTGTATTCAATCATTGCATTGTAATTGTTATTGAAATAAATTCAATCTTTAGGTTCTGTGTGAAAATGTTTGATTAAAGCAATTCTCTCGTTTGATTGTGTGCAAAGTTTGTTTCCATCTTAATTCCGCTGCACAACTCATCCATCTTCATCTTAATTCAAACGTAAAACACAATCAAAACCAAACTCAGATCCAACAGTCTGACCAGCTAGGACGAGACTACAACCCTTAACTATGTGTGTGGCTTCAAGACTTTTACCGTTTGCTAGTTCTACCATTGCTTGGTGTTCAAAAGTGTTGGGACGCGCTTAAGCATTTGACTAACTTTTAGAGACACATAGCTAGTATCGGCACCCGAGTCAAATAAAACAGTAACAAAGAAATCATCCAAAAGAAACTTACCCATCACCACGTTGGGATCGTTCCTCGCGTCACCCTGACTAATCACAAAAGCTCGACCCCTAGCACCATTGCCACCATTGTTCCCCTCATTATTGTTTCCGTTTCCCTGATTGTTGTTGTTGTTCTGTCTCTGATTCAGCTGGGGACAGTCTCTTTTGAAATGGCCTTCAGCACCACACTGAAAGCATCCTTTGTTGTTACCCTGCTGCTGCTGTTGCTACTGACGCTGATTCTGCGGAGCTTGTTAGTGGTTCTGTCGTCGCTGATTTGCAGGGTAGAGACTCCTGCAATCCTTGGCCGTATGGCCAGGTTTGTTGCACCTCTGACAAGTGCCCTTAGTACACGGTCCGCTATGATGGAAACCACATTGATTGCATTTGGGGTGGTTCCCCTTGTACCCACTCTGCCCTTGACTACCAGAAGACTGTTGACTGGGGCTCTTGTAGTCATCCGTCTTTCGCTGCTGAGACTGAGACTGAGCTGATGTTGAACCCTTGCTTGAGATTCCATCCCATTTGCGCTTGTTGTCACTGGGGGCATCAGAAGTAGTAGTAAATATACCAATACGTTTGGGCAGCCTGTTCTGCTCGACTGCCTGATCAGTGAGACGATGAGCCAAACGAATAACTTGCTGAATAGTGGCGAGGTTTGCTGCAGTCACATGACTCTGGATCTCTGGCACTAAACCTTTGAGGTACAGCTCGATACGCTTGATAGGAGGATCTACCATAGTAGGACACAAGATAGCCAGTTCGTTTGATCTCTTCATATACGCTTCGATTTCCGACCCGGTCATCTTTAAGTTGAAGAACTCTACTTCCAGCTTGTGGATGTCGTCACGGTTGCAGTATTCCCCCTTGATCAAATCCTTGAAGTCATTCCATGGGGTGGCATTAGCAGCAACTATCCCCAGCATTTGAACCTGAGTGTTCCACCACGTGAGCGCTACACCTTCGAGAGTACCAGTAGCATACTTCACCCTACGAGCCTCAAGGCATTCACACATCTCGAAGACAGATTCGAGCTTCTCGAACCAGTGGAGGAGGCCTACAGCTCCTTCAGTGCCGTTGAAAGTAGTAGGTCGGCAGTCCATAAAAGTTTTGAAAGTACACACAGGAGGCTGAGCATGTTGACCTGTCGTGCGGGTAAGAAGAGACAAAGTTAAGCACAAGTGTTGGTTCACGAGGGTAGGATCTAAGGATCCTAAAGTAAGTTGCAATGGCAGGTTATACCTCCTACCTGAGCGGCTGCGAGTGCTGCAGCAACTTATTCATTGATTAAAGCCGTCAACTGGGCCTGAGTTAGGTTGATTCGTCCACTCATGATCTTCACAATAAAGAGAGCATGGGTGAGTAATGTGTCGTGACAATGCGTAAGTGTGGAGTGACAGAAGGGAGTAAGCACACAATGAGTGTCTATCAATAGTTGCTACGTTAACCAAAGCATACCATGAACAAAGTACTATGTAACTAACAAGTAGGTAATATAACATAAACCATATCACCTAGAATGTTGAGTCTTGCATGTGTAGCGAAGCGTCGTTGTGGATCGTTGAGCACTGTACAGGTTATAGTCTGGTTTTATCAAAAAGCTTTTCCCCTTTTTAAAACCAAGTTCACTATAACCAATGGCTCTGATACCAATCTGTCACACCCCCAAAATCCACACGCGGAGTATAACCGCATGGAGGCGTGACTGACCAGGATCAAGCCACCAATCATATTGAACATAGCATGTAAATAAAAATAAAACCCAACACAATATAATTGGTGTCCAAACAAAACGTAGTTTAAGTTGTAAGCGGAAGCATAATGTTTAAAAACCAAAGTATAAGTTCAAATATATCAAATGTTTAACATGGCATATGACTATCCATGTCCCACAACGACCACGCCTCCTCATGCAAGCTCCATAAATACCTAACAACCTGCAAGGCATGTAACAACGAGTCAACAACAAAGTTGAGCGAGTTCACAGTTGGTGTTCATTGTTAAGTTGTTTCAAAAACCAGGAGTTCATTTGTAATTCGTAAGTTAACCAGTTTACCCTGTTTCCCCAAACATATCCATAATCAGTGGGGGCTTCCCCATGTGAACCACTAGACCCGTTTACCATATCGACCACTGACTAAAGTAAGTTGGTGTCCTGACGTCAATGTCTATCATCATTGACTAGTGCCCAGATCCATTAGTTCACGCCCGTCCTCTGCGGCACGGTGTGAGGCTTGTCAAACCTAAATAGCGCTATCTAACTAATGACCCGCTCGCCATTGGCCCGGCGATTAAGTCGATATAAAATGAGGGACTTCATGATAGAGAGTTTTGGTCTAGTATCCGTGTTGTCACCCTTCAGTAAAGAGGGTGTGTTCGTAATCCCCAAACCAGGAGATTATGCAGGTTCCGATTATATTCTTATCACGTGTTGTCACCCTTCAATAAAGAGGGTGTGTACGTGTCCCAAACCAGGAGATCACGTAGTTTCAATATAAATCCTTTACCCATTCCCAATCCTTGGGAATCCCATGCCTTGTGGAAAGTGTGAACTCACCTCGGTTTGCTTGGCAGGTATTTCACTTGTTAAATTCTTTAGTCAATCAAGTCCTGATAATAAGTTTGGCTGGGGTGGTGTTTCGTGAGAGGGGGGGTCTACTGCCGTAAGAAAGCTTGGAGAAGGTAGGGTTAAATTTGAATATGAGATAAGGGACTTTGCAAGTTACGTGCATATAAATGTAACATGATTGGCGGTTCATTAATTGGCCAGCCATGGCAATGGGCTCAAGCCCAAATGGGCCGATCCATATTGACAAACAGCCAACATTTAGTGATTAGGGGGGCTTCGGTTACTAGAGGTGCGGCCCAACATATTCACTCATAATTATTTTAGCAATTAAAGGTTACTAATTTTTATCGTCGTAAAATATATGAAGAAGAAATATCGAGAAACAGGATCGCGTGAAGAAAGATACAAACCTTGAAATTTCGGGTTGTCACAGACGATTGTGAAAGAACTCGAAAGGCAATAAGAAGATTGAAGAGAAAATTTCCAGCAGATGATGATGATGATGATGATATTGACGATACTGGTCTACCAACAGTTAGCAGTTGGAGTTTGGATAAAAAAAACAAGAACGGTTAAAGTGTCTTTTCAACACAGGTTCGAATATTTATTGCCAATGGGAGAAATGCTGAAGACAGAGAGACTACATCTTCTTGAACAACTATGTGATTTAGCACATTCGAACGACGCAAGATCCAGGGCTGTTATGATATTTAAGTATAGGTTGCAGCAAAGACGAGACGACATAATGTCGTTATACGCCAATGCATAACATGATGATGATGAATCTAAAGAAAGCGATGAACAAAGCGATGGGTACATTTATGATGTAATCCCATACACAGAAGGTTATTAGTTTGTTTTGATCTCGTCTTATTGTAATCTTTTGAATTATTAAAAACGCTATGAACGCCAAAAAAATTACCTTTATAAGATATATGATATTATTTCAACTGGTAAAATCTACAAAACGCCAAAAAATGTATAGTTTGAATTATTAAATGTAAATAATGATTTTGGTAACACCATGGACGCCAAAGATGTTAGAATTATTAATTAATTTTATTGAATTTGGGAACACCATAAACGCCAAACTGTTATCTATGTGATACAAGAACGATTAATTGAACAAGACAGATCTAAGAAAGACCAGTAAAACGCCAAATAGTTATTGAATATAACTAAACGCCAAACAAATCTTATACGCCAAAAATAAAGCTGTACTGTGACACACGGAAAATGAAAAAAGGGAAGATAAAAAGACAAAAAATTCCCTCCGCACTTATAATATCGCGCGCCACGTGTCCCATCAGGATGCGTTCTCACCGTTCTCACACTTTAGGGCATTTTCTTCTGATCCTGTTTATATATATATATATATATATATATATATGATCAATATCATTTTGGAACTTCAAAATAGTTTTAATTTTAAAAAACTAACTAATCATTTCCATATTATAAATTAGCAACTTTTTGTTACATTATAGTGTTGTACCCCAAGCTTTGGGAGTTTTTCAAAAAAAAACTTTGATTTTTCACTTTTAACCCAAACATTTTCATATTTTGTATTTTAACTCCTTTTAATTTTTTTACTTTTAGCCCAAAGTTTTCCATCTTTTATAATTTAACACAACACTTTATTATTTACAACTTTGGTCCCCCATACTTTTTATCGTTCGCAAGTTTTACGTTTCGTTCTAAATTTTGCAAGTTAACACGTCGTAGCGTGCATGTGAGGTTCAACATTTTTTGCTCTATTTTTTCATATTTGACAGACCCGTCGCAACGTGTCCATTTTTTCCCTTTTGACAAGTTCGCCGCAACGGCGGGTCCTAGATCGACTAAGTTATTATTTTCTACGTTTTACGTTTCTGGTTAATTTCTTCGCATTAACACACTTTAACGGGTGTGGTGTGCGTGGTTTAACGATTTCAAATCTGCTTTTCGTTCAGTGTAATTTTTCCCATTTATCTATTTTATTTTTACGATGTTGAGAGTCGATGCCGTTGTGGCATTGGTGCTACTTGGCACGGTTTTACGAACGTTTTTAACCTACTAAATTTTTTACTAATATTTTGTTTCGGTTTACCCCTATATTTCCTTTACTTAAAAACTATTTTTTACGTGCATGTTTTATGTACGGGTAGGTATAAATATGATTTGTTTATATTCCGACGGAAACGTTTTCTATAGACGAGTTAGGTCATATATAATACGTTTTCGTTTAAAGAAACCATTTTTACGTGTGTATTTTTATGTACGTTTTGGTATAAATTCAAGTTGTTCTACGTTTCGACGTAAACTTTTTTGGGAAATGATTCAGGTCAAATATAATATTTTTCGTGTTTATTTTATGTATGTTTCGTAAAGTTTATTTCGAACCGAGTGGAGTCAAATTATATGGTTTCTTTTTCTCCCATTTTTTCGAAAGCTCTAATTAATCCCTTTCGATTACATGTCCAGATTTTCCTTCATACCCGTTACGTTTTCTATGTATGAGTTGGGTCATATATAATACGTTATGATTGTTCGATATGAATTTCATTTACTTTACGTTTGATCCAATCACAATGCTTATACAGGTTACATTGAGTTCAACTGGATACGTCGAAATGTGTGTTTTCATATCGTTAATGCATCATATAACGTTTGGACCAATCCATTCAATGTTTACGATGTACCCGCGCAGCAACGCCGGCGGGTCTTAATCCTGCTTTTATTTATTTTACATATTTAATAGTATTTGAGGGTAGTTTTGTTATCATTTATATATAATGCACAACTTAATCAATCTTAGGGTATTCTTATAGATTCATTTTCTTATAAAGATAACCAATTTTAACATTTTGATCGAATCCTACGAACTCTATCTACTAGAGTTGATATAAACCTTTTCGGATTTTAACGAAAATCCAAATGATTAAATTGAACTTATTCTAGGGTGTGCGATGAGTGGTAGGCCTTAAAAGTCATGAACACTAAGAATGGGACAAAAGAAGTGAAACATGTTCTTTCCGTAGCAATTCTTTGACTACTTCACTTGCTAATTACTATCATACCCTTTGAAATTCAACGTCTTAATTAGTCAACTTCATGATTTAAGAGTAATTGGATTCTAATTTATGTAGACTAGGTTTTGCCCGCCCGCGTTGCGGGCCATTAAGCCAAATATTTCTTTCTCATAGCATGTATGTCTGTGTTTTAGTTACTTGTACATACTATTCATAACACGATCTCAAAAAAAAATTACATTGAGTAAACAAAGTAAAACAAAATACTACCATACTTTTGCTAAAAAACTAAAACGATGGAAAAACTACCGCTTGGCATGGCGAATAAAAATTAAATCGAGTCAACCAATTAAAACAAAACACTACCATAGTCTTCTAAAAAAAATATTAAAACGAATTTTATACCGGGGGCAAAATCGTAAATAAACACAAAAAAAAATCATGCCGAAATGTAAATCAACTTAAGTTTATATCGATACGTAAAACTCGATTAAAAAGTATTTAGAAAATTAAGGGGTTGTAATAGTGAATGCTGAAAATTAAAGAGTAAAAGTAAAAGAAAGAAAAAAAAGGAAAAAAAAAAAAGACAACACCACTGTAGCAAAGTGGTGTTGTCATTTGATATATATAATAATTAGTGACCAATTTGGATCTATTATAGCTAATTATTGAATAAACACAAAAATATTGGATAAAAGAATGACCAATTTGGATATATTATAGCTAATTATTGAATAAACACAAAAATATTGGACCATCTATAATATAATCAAATCCTAAAAAAATAATTAAACTTTATTGGGGTGGTGTAGTAGTAACATACTAACGATTCAACATTGATTTTTTACTTTACAATAGTGAATTTATTAGTTTTCTAGCTTCAATTTAGACCAAAAGATCATGTGTATTGGAAGAGCATGTGATGATGTGAAATGCTCTTTTACACAAGGTGTTGTCCATATTATCTTAGCATTTCATACGGTAAAATGGTATAGTGGTGATACATGTGAAATTAGTTGGTTATATATAAGATATGGAACTGAAAAAAATAAATTGACCAATCACATTTTGGAAATCATCAAGTTCATCGCGTGGTCTAAACCACGAGATTCGGCCAACAATGCCATTTCACGTGAGGGAGGGGCGGTAGTGCCCTCGTGGTTTGCTCGTTGTTGGCCAAACAACGAGCCATTACGTTTGTTCTAAGTCAATCAATCAGTCGTACCCATTACGTTTGTTATAAGTGGTCAACAAATTTAATCTTTTTTTTTTTGAATGACCAACTAAATCACTCTATAAGCATTCTGATATGCCCTCAATCGAGAAAATCTCCAGAGAGGTCTAGTTTTAAACTTCATTGCCAACATCAATGTCCTTCAAAATGATGCTATTGAGAGTTGATAATAATAGTTGTTATGCCCGTGTGATAAGTCTATTTTATAAATGCTTGTTGTTCAAATTGGAGTGGCGTTCAAAATCGGATATCGAATATCCGAAATTTTCGGATACCTAATTTCAATATCCGAATCCGTATCCGAAAGTCGGATATCCGACCGGATAGTGAGGACAGTGAACCGAATATCCGAATATCCACTTTTTTATGTAATATTTATTTTTTTTTTATTATTTTTAATATCCGGAACCGGATATTTCGGATGTCCGAATATAAATTTTCAGATATACGAAAAAAATAAAAATAAAAATTTCAGATATACGAAATATCCAAAAAAATTTAAAATCACTACCTGAATCGGAAAATTCGGATATCCGATGATAGTTTGGATTCAGATATTCGAGGATAGTTCAGATTCAGATATCCGAATATAGTTTGAATTCGGATATCGGATATAGATAGTTTTGAATACCCCTAGTTCGAAGAACTACTTTTTAACCCATTTGGTTAAACTTTGTATCAAGGATGTTTTGTAAAAGTATGTTTTACCAATATTGTATGTATAGGTTGAAGAATGTATAGACATTCTTTATCGAATATTGGAAAAACCATTCAAAAGTTTCTTTTACTTTTTGATAAAAATGCTATTTCGATAAGGGTTTCATACAACAAAAGAACCCAACAATTAACTTGGGTGTAACATCCAATTTAGCAATTAAAATATAAGAGCTCAAAGGTCAATACCAATTCATTATAGAATTAAACAAGATCTTAATTAAATCAAAAGCGAAAAGTATGGCAAGAAGCTCTTTTAATGTTGTTGTGTCCACAGAAATTAAGTTAGATGGGGTTGATTTTTCAATATTTGTCTCAACACAACTTCAACAACAAAGTTACATAGTTGCACCTCTCCTATGTAGTTGAGTCCCAAGTTGATCTTTTCACATCTTGCCAAGATCTTCTCAAGTTTAGTTAAAACAAAGATTGAAGAATCATGAAAACTAAGAATTTGTTCGTCCATAAAGTGCCCGATCATATCATGAAAAAATCTCAACTATGCACTACTAAAAACTTGTCGGTGAAATGCACATTTCCATTGAATGGGTTGTCTAGTCTTGGATAACCAAATCCTGCATCTAACATGTGTTTCACCACATATTTGATTTTCAAGTTAAGCCTTTTTTGTGGTTGCACATGAGGTTTAAAACCTTTTAAACGTATTTACCCCGTTTATATCTAAGATCTTCCAAGCTATATATTGCCAAATTAGGAGGTGTGTAGTAGGATTTGCAACACCTAGAAACCTTGGGGTTTGAAAGGGGCAACACTTCTTATGGGGTCTAAGGAGCAGGTCCCATGACAAGAGAAAATTCAATTTCATAGTTGAAAACCTCTTGAAAATGCTCCCGATCTGTTTGATTAGTTGCAATCAACTAGGGGTGTTCAGAAAAAGCTGTAACCAAATAAAAACCGTAAACTGAAGTGTAACCATAACTGAATAAACCGATCCAAACAATGAATTCGGTTTTTGGTTTGGTTTCTAAGCGAGACCGAATTGTGAATATGGTTTTTGGTTCGGTTTTGGATCCACGTTTTTTTTATTTGGTTTATTCGGTTTATTTGGATAACCGAATAAACCGTTTATTTAATTTATTATTAAATAAAAATAATAATGTTTAATAAACTATATAGAATTTATTAGCCCAAAATACTAAGTCTAATATCTAAGTATATGTATCCCCATTGTTTGAAGATTATTTATATTTTGTGCCATTAGACTTGTTGACTATTTAAGTTTCTATGATCTATGTTTATGGATGGCAATGGGTCGGGTTCGGGTCGGGTATTGGTAATCCCATACCCATACCCGGTTGTAAAATCGTGTCCCATACCCGACCCAATACCCGTCGGGTATTTGTAGGGTAATTACCCGTCGGGTATCGGATATACCCGCGAGTATCGGGTATGCCCATTAGTTTGTTAAAAGATACATGTTGTAATTTCCAAATACATGTCTTTACTATTATAATTATTATATAATTTTATTTATACAACAACTATTAGAAACAAAAAATGTACATTACATACATATAAGTTTTATCATCAATTAATAATAACTTTATAATACTTATACACTTATATGTATATACTTCACAACATATAAAACATAAATACTATTATTAAATACATATACTAAAAGAAAATTTATTTTTTCACATTATAAATATATTAAAAATAAATCACTAATAGACAAAAGTTAATGTAAAATAACAATAAAAATTAAAAAAATTCGGGTATATGACCGGGTATATAGTTCGGGTAAATGGGTACGTGGTTTCGGGTAATCGGGTAGGGTATCACCTTATCCCATACCCGACCCATACCCGCGAAATTTTTTAAAACTAATCCCATACCCGGCCCAATACCCGTCGGGTATCGGGTATACTCGTCCCATTTATGTCGGACTTCGGGTATACCCGTCGGGCTCGGGTATTTTTGCCATTCCTATCTATGTTTTGAAGTTTTAACTTTGTGGTTGTGTGTACGACTATTTTATGGATAAGTTTGTTTTATTTTACTATGTCTTTTATTTATATATTGTTAGGTTTAAATTAGTTGCTGATTTGAGGTTCGAAAGTTAGAACACAAGCATAAATATAAATTAGTAAAAAAAGTACTTAAGTACAATTTGGTTTCTAACCGAAACCAAATTGAATTGAATTTGGTTTGGTTCGGTTTGCATATTCCTAATTTGGTTTGGTTTTTGGTTTGGGGTATAAAATTTTGAAAACCGAATAAACCTAACAGAATAAACCAAATAAACCATTAACCAAACCGATGAACACCCCTACAATCAACTGTCAACAACAACCAAGTTACTGATGATAGAAGTGAATCATATACCGATAGAGCTACTAGTGATGGTAACCAGGTTAACCACTAATTGTTTTAACTGCCAATGACACACTTTTACTGAGGCGTTATGTCATTCTGCTAAACATTATGATGGTTTCCCAACTATAAAATGAAAGTTTTTGGTGTACTTTTTTTTTTTTTTTTTTTTGAAGGGTGACTTTCTATGTACAGGACCTATTGGTCACCGGGTTCATGTCGATGACAATCCCCCGTCAGCCCCGCTCTTCCGGACGCGATGTTCGATCGGGCCCCGGCCGTTGCGCAAGCTGACCTTCGCCCGGAAACCATACTGCCCCCACACGAGAGACTCGCTGGGGTAACAGCTGGGTAAAACCGGGTTGCCCTCAAGACCGCACCATGCCTCGGTAGGTACGATCCATCATTGGGACGTCCTCTCCCCGAAATGCCGCAGCCGGGTTTCGAACCTGTGACCTCCCAAAGGAAGACACAAGCCCAACCACATGGGACCAACTGGGCTTGGGAGAGGATTAGTTTTTGGTGTACTTATAGTGCATTTTTTTTTCACAAAAGAAATACATATTCTTTCTGTCTTTTTGGATTATCATATTAATATTTCGAGAGCACCATCGAAAATACTTTAGTCTGATATTATACACGATCTAGAAAGATTATCATAAATCCAAATCACAAAACCTACACATTAACTCTAGCATAGGTGGTTCTTCAACTGATGGTGTAGTTCTTTGGAATTTATTATTCTAAGAATTTATCAATATATCTTGGGTCTTTTTCTCATTTAGACTGCGGGGTATGGTGGGGCTTGGGTTGGGCGTGGGTTGGGGCATTTGCTGACACGTGGATGTTGAATGTTGACAACCCAAAGCCAAGTTTTAATGGGGTATGGTGGGGCTTGGGTTGGGCGTGGCTGGGCTGGCGTGGCCTAGCCACATCAACATTTTTTTTAATATATATTTAAATTTATTAACTACATCAAAAATAAACATATTTTTTTTTTAAATACATAAACAAACATAATAATTATTAAAATAAAAAACAAAAGCTTTAGTATAACTTGAAGAACTCATGGCGAGATTGTGTTTTATGTGTTTGATTTTGTGTGAGAAAAATGATAAATATGGTAAAGTATTTATAAAGGAATTTTTTTTTTTTTTTTAAATAGACCAACGGCTAGTTTTGTTTGGCCATTCACAACCCGCCATGTCAGCATGCTAGACCCGCCCCACGCCCGGCTTGAAACCCAAGCCCCAGGGGCCACGCCCAAACCCAAGCCCACCCGGGATGGTGGCTTGGGCGTTTTCCCCCTACCCACGCCCAAACTCCCGCCCCATACCCCGCAGTCTTAGTGTTATCATACTACCATTAGACACATCTTTTTCTTTGTTCGTCATGATTTCCATCAAATAATCGTCAAAAGCTTATATATATGATTTTAGTATAAAAAGGTTGATCATAATGTTTGTGTGGATGATGTTCAAAACCTTATCTACATTAAAAGCCAAGACACTAACATCTATTGATGTTAGATATTGTTGCTACAACAAATATGAGACCAAGGGTAGTGGACAGATTGGTTAGACAAAAGGCTTCAAGGGTTGAAGTTTGCCTAACGCAGGTCGTGGGGTTCCCCTACGTTTGCTAGACGTAGGAGGAGGTTCACTAGTTTTGTTGTTATTCACTTGAAATCCTTGACTGAAAGAGATTCAGCCTCGGATGTTTGTATTAGTGAAGTTGTGTTATTTGAAGTGAAGAAGAGAAACATGCATGAAGCAAGTTATCGAGGGAGAAGGAAGAAGATCAGAGATCAAGGAAGATCTTAGCTGATCAGAATGTTTTGCATGAATGACAAGGTTTGTCATTTATAGAGGAAATGTCTTCCCAAAGAGATAACCTTTGACTAGTGAACCTCAGCTGCAGTAGGGGACTTACTCATTTAGGGGTTGAAGGCTTCGGACCTGCGGGTAAAAGGTTGTTCTCTTTTGCACATGCCACTTTTGCGGTTGAGAGGAGAGTTGGTGGGTTATCAGTGATGTCACTGGTTACTGTGCTCGTTCTTTTTGCTCTTTACTATACTTCGCAGGTTTTGAACCTTTTAACCTTTTAAGTTGTTATGTGTTTTAGTCATATTATTGAGATTTGAGCTACCCTGTCATCAGATATATTGCTAGAAACGGATGTCAATAAGATTAACTATAAGATCCTCGTCCATATCCAATATAAAATCAATAGGAATAAAAGTGAAACTATCAACTTTTAACCCATAGGGGATTTTGCCCTTTTTATTCCATCAATCATAATTTTTAACTAGCTGTTTTGGATGGATAGTTTTATTTTTTCTAAACATTTTTTCGTTCTTTACGTTATTATCTTTCGTTAATATATCCTTTCTATAGATTTCTTTCTAATTGATTTTCCAAAAGCTCTAGTTTATGTTAATTTGTTTTACAAATGAAACATTTGAAACACTGTGATAAATTACATTATTTTAAAACATGGTTATAGTTAGACTCTACGTTGTGGGTTGACGCTCTCATTCTAAATCAGCACAGAGGTGCCAAACACCACCCCCTCTTGTTATTGAGTTGTTATTGAGGGGCGCCAATGACCATATGCCCCTTTGGGCATTAGCACGATAACGGGGAAGGGGCTCAAGCATGTGGGGCTTTACCTCTTCAATCAATCACATGGTTTTCTTTTTCTTTATTTCTTTTTTATTTATTGGATGCTTAGCATGTGGGGCTATTACCTCTTCAACAATCACATGGTTTTCTTTTTCTTTATTTCTTTTTTTAATTTTGTTTTAGTGATTGGATGTTTAGTTATTCCACTACACCTAGTTATTGGATGCTTAGTTATTGCTCAGATTCATACGTGACAGTGACGTGCCAATGATATAGCAATGATTTAGTTATCTCACAACACATGCTCTTATATGGCATTATGATGTCGTCTAATCAGTCTCCCTTGAATAGCCTAAATGGTTTTCCAGGTTATGTTGGCTATTTTGATCGGGTTATATTAACATGCTTGTAGTAACAGATGGTCTGATTTTCATGTTTGGAACAATACTTGGTACACAAATCAAGGGTTCAGATTTGTTTTCGTAGCGTTTAGGAATTTTGGTTTTCAACTCGATTTCTTAATGATATTTTCATAATAATTCCCTCCACAATAAATAGTCTCAATATGGTCCTCATATAGTTTCTCTTAATGGTTTTTTATTAAACAAATCAGAAAGATTCGTATAAAAAATCAGATGCTATTGCCTGGTGCCCAGCTTTATTGCTTTTGTCCAATCACCTTTATCTTCCTTTTGTTTGTCGAATAAGATTTTTTGATTTTTTGATATTTTTTTATTTAATTTTATTACAAACATAATGCCCCACAATGCCCACATTCCCACTACACCCATTTTAGAAAACGCCCCATAGTGCCCCATTGCTGACTAGGCTGCCACATGACGCAAAACGCCCAAGGGTAAGGGCATTACCACTACACGTGGTGTTAGGATACTCGGTGTGGGAGAAGTCAAGTCCTTGGAGGATCCCCCACCACCTTAGCACCGCGTCACAGTCCTTGGAGGATGCCCCTCCAAGGATGAAACAAAGGAAATGATTGATGGCCCTACCCCACTTATTTAATTTATTTTTCTTTTTAAATTCATCAAGTTTTTGTAACATTTAATAAGATATAAAACAAAATCTATAATATTAAAAAACAAACATTACATAACTTTAAAAAAAAACATAATCTACAAAATTAAAAATCCTAAGAATTCCATTTTTTCGTGATCTTTTCTTTCATTTTACGTAAAATCGCTCAGTCTTCTTCCGGATACGAGTTGATATCGTTTGTCCTTATCTCCCAATCTTTATATCCGTTCCTTTCTTGCTTCAACCGAACCCATTCTTCAACCTAACATTCCTTCGCTTTTGCTTTTTGAGCTGTGACCTCGGTGTATGCTTTGAACTGGGCCATAAACTCGTCCATTTTGGAACTGCCCCTAGTTGCGGCTTGTTTTTTTGCAGCCCCTGTCTTTTTGGCTTTGTCCCTGCCTGGGGGACGTGCCTGCTCTTGAAATTCGTACTCTTCTTCGTCAAATTCGGACTCTTCGTTTATATTTATTTAGCATCGTGCGTCCGAGCTCCCTGCACTATAACTTCCGGTCTCCGAGGTTTTTGTTCGTTTAGCCATTGCAACCTCGTTTGGAATCGGCGCCCACTTGTTATTGGTTCGCAAAACATCCCATGCCCGTACGTGTGGGAAAACGTCCTGATGCGTATCTTCGTATTTATGCATCGCCTCTTTAAAAACATCTTCGTCACTCATCCCGCTACGACGATTACTAGTATATAAATTATTATATATCGCGGCAAATCGGTTCACGACCGGATGCATCTTTCACCACTTCGAAGAGATGGAATCGATATCGCGATAATGACCTTGTTCCATAATCGCAAGGAACTTTGATAATATTTCTTTCCAAAACCCATCGCCGGTTTAGTTGTTACCTATATTTTACAATGTAACAAAAGTATATATTAAAAATGCAAAATTTATATATTTTTAGTATAAAATTTATATATTTTTACATACCGACAATGAGGCTTTTTGAAGTGCTAACCCACGTCTTCGCTAACGCCTCCTCCTCGATCTTTGTCCAAGGTTTTGCCTTGGCTTTCAAAGGTTGATCTTTGTCACCGTCTTCACGCGCCCTTTGCTTCCCTTTTTCCATTTCGAGGATTGGGGTTGCATCTCCAGTACACATTTTCAACGTCATCTTCTAAGGGTTGTGGTTGGGGAGACGATTCTACCAGTGTTGGCGAAGGTTGTGGTTGAGATTGAAATTACGAGTTGAACGGGTTTCGCATCATCATTTGTTGCAACGATTGCATTTGTTGCATGGATTGGATTTGGGTCATTTGAGAGAAAGCGTTGGGGGGTTTGTTGGAAACCCGAGAAAGCGTTGACTGAAAATTGCGAGTATGACCAACTCGATTCCATTGTAGGATAGTAGCTGGGTACTGAGAAAACGATTGGGTTTGGGTTCGGGTTGTTCGGATTGTATGGATCCATGGCAAAAGTTACAAAAAGTTGAAGAATTTTATAAAGTTGAGAGAGAGTATTGGTTGAGTGTGTAAAAAATGGTGTGAAAGATGTGTATTTATAGGTAAAATAATTATTTTTTTTTGTTTTTTTATAAAAGTAGCCGTCGGATTTGAGGGAAATGATTTTTAATAAAAAAAAATTCTAGCTGTTGTTTAACGGCATTGTTTTGTCCACACATGCTCCGTCCTCAATGTCTCCATCAAGCCGCTCAGAACGACGTTGTCCTATAGGAAATCGGGTGGAAAAAATAATGGGAGTTCATCCGCCATTTTGTTTTGGAATGATCGGGTAAATGTTTGGTTTGGTTGGGTATAAATTTGAATGTATTTGGGTATGAATTATGTTGGGTATTTATAGTTTAATTTAAAAAAGAAAATATATTTTTTTATTTAAACGGCTATATAGCCGTTGGTCATCACCCCAACGGTCAAAATCTGGGCCTTCCTCGATCGGTATGAAGTCACCGATGGGTATGAAGTTGCCGATGAACATACCTCACCGCGCGGCAAAGGGGGTTGGCGGCGGTGTTCCCGAGCGGCAAAGCGAGTTTACCGCACCCCTTTGCCGCCCACACTGTACACCCTTTGTGTACAAAAGCTCAAGAAATAGTTTTATGAATGTTAATGGATTTGTTTTAAAGGTGCAGAAATCGGGTTCTACGCTTAAACTATTTTGGTTTAGATCTGATTCAGGTTTGGTCAAAGATGTTCAAAATCAGGTTTTCTCAAACCTTGAATCTATTGCACTGTGTAAATTATATTTCTATAAGTCAAAGACAATGTTTTATCTTTCGTATAATATGCAAGACAATAAAACTTGGTAATATATACATATTTAAAAAAATATTTTATAATGATTTTTAGAAAGAAAATAATTTTTAGACACAAACTACTATGCCAAGCATGAAATATAACATCAATGAAATTTACCGGTGTTGCATGCTCTTCAACAATGTTCTATCGCTTTAGAGTCTGATAGCAGGGCCCTTCCAATATTTTTGGAGACCCTAAGCGAACTGTGAAGTGGGACTCTAATTTTACCCATAAACTCTCCTTCAATCTCGATGGAACCGTCACCATGGGTGATTACGGTTACTATTTTCGTCTAGTGATAGTCGATAGCCTAGAAATTGAAGCAGGTTGCGATGGGAAGTGGGAACGATGATTGCGGCTGTATTTTAAGGACTTTAGGCCGCTGAATAACATGATTAGGTCGACGGTTATTGTGTTGTAATAGCTAGAAATTTATGTGAAACATCTTTGAAACTGTGCAATTTTTTTTGCTAAACAATATCTACTTTGAGCCCCTTCAATGAAATACTAGTTTAGTTTTAATATAAACGTATTTATTTGGGCCTACTACATATACTATATATAAAAACTTGGGTAAATTACACTTTTCGTCCTTTATGTTTGTATCGAATTGCAAAGGATAACATTTAACTTCAATAATTACAGTCAGAATCCTTTATTTGGAAAACTCGTTACATCTTTCATCCTTTATCACTAACAAGGTTACAATTTTAAGTTAACTCAAAACATGTGCCTTACACATGAGGGTAGACTGGTAATTTCACTTTTTTTTTTATAAAACCCGGTCTCTTCTCTCAACCATCTCTTTCCCTCTTTCTCTTCAACCAACCTCCACCACCGAAAATTTTAACCTTGTTAGTGCTAAAGTATGAAAGATGTAACGAGTTTTCCAAATAAAAGATTGTGACTGTAATTATTGAAGTTAAATGTCATCCATTGCAATTCGATACAAACATAAATGATGAAAAGTGTAATTTATCTTAAAAACTTTCTAAAAACTTGGAGGCCCTTATTTTTTGATGGTCCTAGACTTATGCCAAGGTGTGCAAGCCTATGTAGCTGGCCCTATCTGGTAGGTATATAATACAAAAAAATGACATAATCAAATTCCATGTACCGGTAGATTCATCTTCCTTATTGTTGACAACACATAAAAAAAGTGTATAATGTATTTTTTAACGTTGAACTTCATGTATAATGTCACACCCCAAATTTCCACGTATTACCGGTGGGCCCGGTAGGGGAGTAACGTGACGTGGTTGGTGACATCATAGTCAAACAACACAATATATAAATGCACAGCGGAAGCAAAAGGATAAATATATTACAATCCGAAATAATGTAACATCAAAGTATTACAACGGAAGTAAAGGATCCACAGACGGATCATAAATAAAATAACACTGTTCAACAGACTTTAGGCATCTAAGCTTGCGAGACTCTTTATTTATGCTAGGAGTAGCCAGCCAATTCCGATTAGTACCTGCACTTAGCCTTTTTGGGAAAATACGTCAGTTTACACTGGTAAATACAATCAACCGACTCATTTTGAAAAGAGTTTAAGAAAATGGATTTAAGGCACAAGGCACAAATAATATTTTATAACTTGGGATAATTATGTAAATATATAAACTTGTAAACGAATTACATGTTTCTTATGCGTTCAGTAGCCCGATCCGTAGACCGGGTTAAAGATCAATGGACACACCACTTTATATAATGAAGACACTGACAGGTGTACGCCTACACCTGAGCGCTAAGGTCGTGGCCATTTCGTAAAATGATGCCAGGGATATCCGGGACATGGTCATTAACCCCCCAAAGGCTTTAAGCAACAAAACATTTCAAAACGGAGCATATCAATGATTTAACCTCTATTCGATTAAAGATTCAATGCTGGACCAAGCGGTATTTTATATACCGTACCCCAAGCCCGTATAGGGAAAATAAGTTAAAAGTATTTACCTGAGCTAAATATAAATTCAATCCCAGCCGTATCAAATCAGCAAGTGCAGATAGCTTTTACTGGGCTCCTAAATCTGGAACGAAGGTTTTTAATAACCTATTAGAATCCTAACGGGTCTTTAATTAAGCCTTGACTTAGACCGGTTAGTTTTCAAGAAGAAGATACGGTTCAAACGCATGATAAAGCGAAGACCGGAAAAGAATGTGATTTAGACCCGACAAGTTCAGAGACTTGTATAATATGGGTATATTATACACATTCTTGATTTTGAGATAAAACCGATAAGGTTTGACCCGTTTCGGCTAATTTATGTAAACTAGTTACATAAACCGAACCGAACGCGTATGAAGCGTAACGGGTAACCATAAGAGTCCTAAACAGGTTTCCTAAGTTAACATGCCTTAAATATTTTGTGATATCAGTAGGATACCTCCCGTTATGCCCAAAACGAGTTTAATCTCATATTAAGCCCCTTAGGGGTATTTTGGTCATTTTAAAGATTATAAAAGGGATCAATTAAGCTTCTGTGATCCGGGTCTGAATAAATCAGTAAAATAACTTATTTTAACAGGTTAAAACATTTGGTTATAAGTCTTATATGCCAAAATAGTTTTAAACCCTAACTATGCGTTTAATACGCGTATAAAGCCGTTTTAAGCGACGTACGGGTTAAAATACGATTCTGAGTTTCCTGATCAGTTAAACAGGTTCAAAACACTCTATTTAATATTTAAAATCAGTAGCAATTGGATTGGTGTCAAAAGGATTTGTAAAACTCATTTTATGGCCGAAAAGGGTAAATTTGGTATTAACCGAATTAAGGCACTAATCCTAGCTTATGATCAATTTAAAAATAATTAAAAATCTTCAAAAATCCCAAAATATTATATTACATCAGTGGGTAAAAGGTTTGGTGTCAAAAATTTGGGTTTAGATAGGCTTTACGCTAATGACGCCGTTTAATTAATAAAAGTGTTATAATTACGTCATTAAGCGTAACTCCTAATCTAGACTTCCGATTGACGTGAAAATTTACAGACATGTTCAATAATCAGTAACAAAGACTTTTATACTTTCACATCTTCAAAAATCTCGTTTTATAAACATAAGGGCATTATGGTCATTATTTAGGCATTTAACGGAAACGTCGGACGATCGAGGTTTCAAGTGGTATAAACGCAGAGGGTTATACCAACATGTAACTAGGTCCTAATGGAACTTTAAGGCATGTCTAAACCTATCAAAAACGGGTCAGAATCGAGGTCAAAGCAGAAAGTCAAACTATGCGACTTTCGGCTCCGAATCGGTTCAAAACTGAGAGTTGTCGAATCAAACAAGCCTAGACAAGTTTTCATACTTATTTTCAGATTATATAACTGATAAAACAGGTTACACGCCTTCTGTATCGTTAATTTTGCGATTTATGGTTCTGTTGACTTTTTCGGACAACCTTTGACTCGACAAACGACATAGTTAGATTGGGAATCAAAGGGTGCCCTTTTAAGGGTTAATTGTCCACAATAATACCAACTTGTAACAACTTTCGTTTCGACAAAACTCTGGATCGTTTGTGATTTATAGCTAAGTCAAACCGTAGTTACGACGGTTTGACTTCTAGGCCAAAAACGAAACAAGACTCAATTTAGAAGGTTCAAGGATACTTACATAAGTCTAATAGATGATTTGGAATGCTTGGTATCAGCTTGAAAGCTCCACAATTGATCAGAAGTGAATACGAGGTTGTATGTTGCAACATAAGAATTTTACAAGAACTTTTGATCCTCCTAATTGATGCCAAATGAGTGAAGTAATGATCCAAGGCCAGTACATGTACCCAATATAAGTTATAAACCACTTTAATCAGCCCATAGGATCGAAATACCATGTTTTAAGTCGGTTATAACAGCAACAGGCAGCTGTCTGTCTTATTTCGCGTCTGCAGGTCTGTCGCGGCCCGCCTCAGGCATAAGAAATTCTTTCGCGGGCCGCCTGGAGGCTGAAATCAGGTTAACAACTTTTCAATTATTGCATTTTCAGTCCCCGGTCCTCCTAAACGTCGCTTTCACCTTGTTTCTTGCATTATAAACCCTCTAAATTGATTTATAAGGGCTTCAAGACTTATACCATCTTTGTGAAGTCCTCGGGTAACTTTGTGATCACCCGAAAAGCCCTAAATTTCAACGTTGACGATTCTAACCCTCACACACGAATTTTATCATAACTTTCTCATACGGTAACGAAACTTGGTGAAATTTTTATGATGCATTCTTGTGAGCATAATTAATCGTTACAAAGCTTCGGGCTTGTCAAAAGGTCACTCAGAGGTATAAGTTAAACATGTTGACACATTTAACCCCTGTAGTTTGTAATCTCTCACTTTCTTTCACAATTCTCATCGTATGATCCATGATCCATTCGTTTAAGGTTATAAACATCAGGTAGGGTTATTGTAAAGTCTAATTATTCATTGTTGACGTTTTGAACCCTTATATTTACACAGTTTCATTGTTTGTCAACTTTAGTCCTTCAAGAACATTCTTTCACACGTTCGAACCTATGACACGTGTCAACACATTATAGGACGCAAATTTTCGGGGTGTTACATATAAGGTTACCATACTCTACAAATCAGAGAGCCCCGTATTGCCCAACTCTGGCCAGACTATGTTGTCTTAACCGGGCCCACGCTGGCTTCAGAGTTTGGCTTTTTTGGGCGTTCCCCCGGGAAACCATACCGCCGGCTGCCACTTGACAGTCGTTGTGCTCTCACAAAAGCAGAAATCTCAGGCGTAACACACGGTGGGACGAAAACCCGGTATAATATATAAAGTAACAACTAGCAACAGTTCAATAAGATGTTCTCATAAAGGCTGGTATTTGTATTTTCTGAGTACCAAAAAAACAACTTTACTCTGTCAATTCTAAATAGCCCACGCCCCACCATAATATCGCAAAGGGGGTAAGGCCCGAAAATGAAACAAGACCCGACCAGCTTAAAAACTTGGACCTTCGCCCAATACTTGTAAAGAGTATGTTTATAATATGGTAAAATACAAATCCAAAAAAAATTACTTAAATTTTTTTTTGAATGAATAAAACTATTATATCTTTTTTATATGTATAATCTAATTTGGACAGGTATTCTCAAATCTTAGAAAATTCAAATTAATAAAATCAACTATTTAACTTTTTTATAATTAAAAAATAATAAATAGCTATAATAGAATTTGAAGAAAACACAACAAAAAAAATCAAGGCTCTAGATGAGCGAATTTGGGTCTCAAAATTGAGCGCGATTTGTCACAAAACATTGGACTAGTTATATCGTTTACGTCCATATTTTATAGGTTATGCAACTCTAGATGGATCCATAGGGCTATGAGAGTATTAAATTGAGTTTATTGCTAGCCCAATTGGTTTTATAGAGTTGCTGCTAATTCTTGAATCAATGTCATATACTACAAGTTAACACATCTTGGCAGTCTATTACAAAAGGCTCTCCATATCAACACATTTGGCTTTCGTGACAAAGGAATTCTATCAAAACTTATCCCCCCCCCCCCCCCCCCCCCAAGGCAACCCTTGACAATAATAGAGTAGTAGAGTATGTCCCGAAGATGTTTAACTGTGAACTTGCCTTTTGTATCGAGGCTCGATGTCTAACGATCTAGACGATTTGGTGAAAGAGAAATATTAAATAGACCCGTCAAGTGGCAAAGATCGAAACACCTTTAAAGATATATTTTTTTTCACGAGCTTCCTAAGCTGTCACACGAAGGACTTCCACGTCAATAAAGAAACAAGAGCTCGATGAGCGAGTCACCTTGCTTCGGGGGCATTTGAAAGAGAAACCATCTTTACGTATTTTTCATGTGATACGATATGTAGTATTGTGATTACTCAAACCAACTTAATTAGGATCATTTTGCATATATTCATGATTATTGTTTGGATTCATTTGGTTCTCCCTTCTAATGTTAGATTTTGGTTTTGCGAGTTTATAGCGCTTTCGAATGTCACAAAGCGCAAACGTGAACGAAAAACGCGACTGCAGGAACGCACCGGCAATGAAACGAAGGAATTGGACACTCGTATTATCTTCAAAACTAAAATTTTACGATTTACCTTCATAATTAAATTTTAATAACCGCAGTCCAAATCGGATCGAAAAACGGATTAAAACGACTAACGACGCAACTTTACGCGATTATTACCGTAATCGACGAACGAGCGCGCAAACAATGTCTACCGAGACTAGTTCACGAACATTTAACCCAAAAATTTTATTCTACGACGTTATAGGAAGATCGGATGCGAAAACAGGTTCGTAGGCACAGACAAGCCACTCAATACACGGGAAATGTGCTTGTGGGCTTGAGGCCCAAACCTACTAACCAAACCCTATATATAAAAAACAACCTTATGAACACTTATCCTCATTTTGAACCCTAACCCTATCTTTAGAGAACACAGACAACACGCACAAGCTATGTCTCTGCTCTCTTTCTTCTTCAAAACCTAAAAACCCTAATCTTATCCCCCACCTCCATATCCTCTACAAACACACACCACCGTCGATCTCTCTCTCCCTCACACATGGTCGCCGGAATCCGGAGACGGTGCCGGTCGGCTGCAGTCAATCTCTGGTCACGCACCTCATGAAAACACCCCTCTTTACCCTCTCGATGTTCTTGACCGACGATCGAACCATCACCGGCGCCGGATCCGACAAACCCACGCCCCCTCCGACCTCCTTTTCGTCTCACACCCAAAATCTCATCTCCAAACATGCTCATCCCCGGACCCCTCGTCTCCTCTGCCAGCTCCGACGATCGGAGCCGCTCCTCCAGCGACCTCCGGCGTCTCTCCGGTTACAGGTTTCCTCAGGGTTTGTTGGTTTCCAAGCTTCCATTTGAGTCAACCGATTACAAGTGTGTGGTTGATGCGGGTGGTGAATGGTGGTGGCGCGGAGCGGCATCGGAGAGAGGAAGGGGTTGGCGCCGCCGCTGCGGCGGCGGTGACGGATCCGGTGACAGGGGTTCTCGAGGGCAGTGGTGGCTCCGGAGACACCACGACAGTGGAGGTGGTTGACCGGTCAGCTCCGGCGACGAGCGACGGGGTCCGGCAGCCGCTATTTCTTCGGTAAGAACACCCGTCTTTTGTAACGACCCAAAATCCGAATTTTTATATTCGCTAGCCCCAAAATACGAATTTTTATATTCGCTAGCATGTTTCCCATGTTATATCATGAAATAAAAAAATAACTGCTATTTCTTAAGAGTAGTGGACTTGTAACGCCCCAAAATTTAATCATATGCATTTATATATACATATCTATCTATACTACTATAACTAGTCGTTTACCCGCCCTAAGGCTATCTTCAGGGTGGTTCGGTTTGAAACATATCACTTAGGTTGGTAAGTAGGGACCCGCGCATTGCGGCGGAGTTGACGATTTGCAGGGTTATCTTTGTTTTCTGTTAGTTTGTCGATTGTTTTGTTTAGGTATGAATGGCTTAAAAGAATTGGTAATTAACAATTTAGTATTAACATGAGTAATAATACCTTTGTTCAAATCCACCTACATGGCTACATCTAACAGCAAGGAACCAAGTCCCCTCACCTAATAAAATACAAGGTTGATAAATCTCCATAACAATAGGAGAGTAAGAATAACTTCAGCCACTAGGACACCAACATATGCCAAAGGCTTTATAGACAATTGTAGAGCAAACATGAGTTGTGAGCTGTTCTGGTGCAGTTGTCAAGCAAAGATTTGCACTTCAAAAAAATCTACAACAAAAGTTAAAACATTTGTATCATATAAGATTACAACATAAGAATTTCAATTCTCTTTTGATATAAGCAGATGCGAAAAATTCACCCCATTTACTGATAGACGGGTCAATTTAGGTTTTGATCCCAAGCTGGTCAAACGAGTTAAATAAAAAAAGTAGCTAAAAGGGGAGCATGCCAAACAAGTTGGAAATCCTCCGGAATCTATTTCTTATGTATTCAACCTCCAAAATAGTTATAGTCATAGATTTAGATTAATATTGTAATAATAATATTTTAAATCATAAGTAAAGCATTAAAGGTTTATCAAAAAGTAAAAATAAAGTTATAAATGAATGCATGGGTCGGGACAATCCAATCTAGTCCCGTACTAAAAGATGACTCGTTGTAACTGAAACCCATTTGACCTGTTACCTAACTTTCAACCTCCAGATCCAATTCATATCCATCGATGCAGAATCTAGAAATATATTAGGAGAACTTTAATTAAAGGCAACAAAAGAAATTACAACAAGTGGCATTTCGCCTAACTAAACTAAATTTTGGTAGAAACTTGAACAGTTAACAAGGTTTCAAGACTTGTAACCAACTTACGGTGAAAGTTAAAAACAATTCTTTATTAATGGTTTTAGAAGCTAAAACAGCCACTACAAAATGTGTCTCAACAGTTAACAAGGTTTCAAGACTTGTAACCAACTTACGGTGAAAGTTAAAAACAATTCTTTATTAATGGTTTTAGAAGCTAAAACAGCCACTACAAAATGTGTCTCAACAGTTAACAAGGTTTCAAGACTTGTAACTAACTTTGTTCACACACCAATGTGGGACAAAGCATATATACAAGGGTATTTTGATGTAATATACATATAAAAATTTTCAAAAATCTTTTTCTAGTGTAATCGCTATTTATAAAATAGCCGTCGCTATTTGTCGCTATTCGCTACGTAGCCTATAGGTGCCTTGTCGCTATTTGTCGCTGTTCGCTATCGACAACTATGTTTATAACCAATAATCACAAAGATAATTCCAAGTCAGCAATCTTATACATGTCACAAATTGTTGCAAAAAAAACATATAATACAGAGCACACTTACCAATTGAGGACCATCGATTATACATCTACTCCATAAATGATGGATCTTTCACCTATTTCGGTCCACCTGACTTTCTCCATCCTCTTATCTCTGAAACATCAAAAAAGTTATTATAATTTATAAACTTTCTCTACTCTACTTTCAGCTTATATTTTAACACAAAAATACAGGGGTAGGTCAAAAGATCCAAGGGCATACCAGTGAAATCAGTATCACCGAACAAAAGTCAATTAGTTTTTCATCAAATTACCTTTAGTTTTTAATCAAATTACCTTTCTGCTTGCCATTTCAAACAAAAAAAAAAAAGATTTTTGCCAAATCACTGAGCTGAGCTAGGGCTTTGCAGTAGATGCCAAAGCTTCAGTCGAAGTTAGATAAAGATGAAAGCCCAGGCTTCAATTGGTTCAAACAAAATAAGAAAAAAACATAACTGTTAAACTGTTAAACATCTAACTTCTACAATATATGTCAAAAATGAACAAAAGAATTACCCAACATGTAAACCAGTTGAACCCACCTAATGCATTTGAAAACACAGCAAATATAGTAAAAAAAAAAAGATGAAGCAGATCTGAAAATCCAAAGCTTTCAAAGGTGCTCGAGTAGGATCAAATTCAATTTTCATAAATCAAGCATGCTAATTGCTAAGAAACCATGTTGGATTGTATTGGTTAACAATGAATAAAACAAATGATTTAGGATGCCTGAAATTCAAAAGACAGAAAATAAAACAAAAGAAATAAAGGTTACACATAAAAATGAAAGTGACTATAAATTCTTGACATGCTATCACTAATGTCTTTGAATTAAGTTAACCGAAAATCAATCAAAAAAGTTAACCGAAAAGTTCGTACATTGTTCAAAACACAATATCAAAAATCAATCTGTAAAATACAAAGTCCAAAACAAAACCACTACCTTCAAGCCTTGTTTCTTAACCAGGTTGTATCCACTCTGATTGTTGGATATGTTCCGCCTACAACCGCTCCGACCCGTGCTTTGTCGTACATCTCCCTTTCTTTGAATTGTGTAAAGGTTTCGAGATATAACTTCGCCTTTTGGTCATCTTCAGAAGATGGAATGAACTACATGTCCCCATACAACCAGATCAAATACAGTTACATAAAGATACACACACACATATCTATACTATATATAATATAATATGCATACCCATTCCACCCAATTATCAAGCCCATACCCACTGTGATTTCCGGCTACAAAGCAAACATGGTAAAGTGAAACACTAACCAGCCCCATAGTGTCAAGATCGTGCTTTACGGCTCTTCAACGCCCTTATAAGAAAGCCAAAATGACAAAACCCGTCAAACATTCTATTCCCAAACCGCCAAGCAGGTTATCATCCTCAAATTTTGGAATACCAAATTCCTCTACAACTCCCTTGAAAAATGATACTTGTATATCAATTCCAAAAATATATTAGAAACTGATTATTGTTTATTTTTTATTTCTTCTTGCATCTATATAAGTATAAAACTATATGATTTTCTCGGATCATTAAATAATTGAGCTAGCATGCCTTTGTGATTCAATAGCCAAAGTCATTTGTGTAAAAGGGCATACTTATTTGAACTTGAAAGTTGGAATCATTCAAAGAGTTGCCTTACCAACAACATCCAAGCCAGTTAATTTAAGCATGAATCACCTAACATCCTTGCAAGAAAAAAGCTTGCATGAAGGCAAAATAGATCTTTCACTTCTCAAAACAGACACCTCTTTGCTAAATCGACATCTGGTGGCTTCACTATAGAAATATCAAATTCTCTTTGCGGTCACTACACATCATATAGCAGTTAAAGCATAGCCACGATGAACTGTAACAGTTGAAACACAAATAGCATGTTTTTTTTTTCCAAATTTTGATAATCATTTACCATATAATCATTTTAACTTTTACCCAAGATTCAAACCCCTTTGAATCGTGTCAGCACTATCATGATGTGGCGGATGACATAGCGACATTAGCCCAAAAACTGCCACAGTCTTCCAGGGGTCTCTTTAGGTCTCTATAGAACTTCCTATCTTAACAAAAAGATATAAATAAAGTAAAATAAACATCAAATCCTAAAACCAAATAAAATAAAATCAGCAAAGCAAGCTTTGTGTGTTAAAAAGGACATTAATGGATCACCTGGTAGCTATGCAGTTAATAGCGGCGCTATAGTGATGCTATAGCGGTTAGCGGAGGTCTAGGCTTGTAGCGGTCCAAATAGCGGTTGCTCATAGCGGTTCCGCTATTAGCGGCGCTATAGCCCACTATTTGGCCGCTATTTGAAGACCTGTATAGCAGCTACAACAGCGCTTTTAGCGGTCAGCCCAAACATAAGGAAAAACCCACTTTTTTTAATTAAACCCATTACAGTAAAAGGACCGGATGTTTGATAAAACCTAGATACGACCAATTAAACCTAAATTTATTATGTTCGACGACCAATGTCTGGAGCGCACACTGGTTTGAGGTCGCTGGAAGCAGTTCGTCATCATCAGGAAGCTGTTCAAAGTTGATAAAAATCCGAATCAAAGTTGTTCGTCATCTTTCAATTGCTGGTCTGATACTCAGAGTTCATCTTGAATGCGAAACTATGAATTTTGATATTACTATTAATATTTTTCAAAGACATATATATATATATATATATATATATATAAGTACATAAATTATGCATGGTATAAAAATTACCGCTATATCACCGCTATAACCTATATATCATATAGTGGACCTTGACCACTATCCGATATTTTACCGCTTTAACTGCTTAGCCTGGTAGTATGCTATAGCAAGTGACCTTAACCTGCTATCTGCAAATTTGTCAATGAAGGCATGAATGTCTGATTTGTTGTGTGCAAGATTCAAAATCTACACCAATTTAAAACAAAATTATTAACCAACTAAGAAATATCAAATACATAAAAAGAACTATTTTTTTACAACAAGCAATATTAACCACAAAAAATCTCAAAACAAAAGATAAATTATAGAAAAAGAAAGATCATGTAAGAACCGAAGAAACGTGATGATGACCTGCTAAAGAACACACAACCTTTTTAACCCTCCTTTCATAGCCTTCACAGCTAAGCAGTTAATGCGGAAAAATATCGGTTATCGGTCAAGGACCGATATTTGAGATATCGTTTATCGCGGTGATATATCGGTGAGATATCAGTAACTTCTAATATAGTGCATAAATATATATATATATATATATATATATATACACACACATAGAACCTATATAAATTTATATATATAATGTTAAGTTTATACTTTTTATGCATAGATTTGTAAGTTTAAGGACTAAATGTAAACTAGTGAAGATAGAGGGGTTAAATATTTATATACACAAACTAACAATATGCTTTTATATAAAAAAAATACAAGTTTAAAGGACTAATTATAAACTATAGAAAGATAGAGGGGTTAAATATTGAAATACTTAAAACTTATTTAACCCTAAAATAACACACGCATCATCATCATCATCATCATCAGCCGCTACTTCTCCTTCTTCTGTTCTCAGCCGCCACTGGTTTCCAGCAGAAATTCCGGCAGAGGCGTCGGAATTGGCCGCCGGAGGTCGCTATACGGTCGATAAGTGCCAACAGGTATGTTTCTTCTTCTGTTTTCAGCCGCCGGAGGTCGCTATACGGTCGGAATTGGGCCCGGATGAGATATCGGCTAGACAACCGATATGGTTTTCACAAAATATCGGCGATATATCGGTGTTGACCGCCGATATTATCGTTGACCGATATTTGACCGAGATACGAAACCGATATTCTGGGCTAGGTCCGATAACCGATATACCGGTGATATAGCACCGATATATCGGCCGAGTTAACTGCATAGCTTCACAGTCCATCTTCACCTTCATTCTTGAGAAATAGACCAACCCCAGATGTAGTTCCACTGGTTCCAGATCTCCCAGCCAGTTGTCTTAAATGTTCTTGCAGAAAACTTGAATGTAAGTCCTAATTTACAAATTAGCATCAATGATAAACGGCTAGGGTTTTCTGGCATTGTCTTTCTCCTCATTTTAACCATGGAACCGTCAACAATGTATGGTGGCTGTTAAAGACCACCACTGTCACACCGTATAGAAGCCTGTAACCTGAACATCACCACCATCACTATCTTCCGTCCCTCAAGGGTTGCAGACCTTCATCGATCGGGTGAAATCCTCACAGATCTGGTCATGAAACGGCACCTGGAGAGAGATCTGACATGATATTCTTGAGTCGCCGAGTGAGAGAGAGAAGGTCTGATGAAGTTTTATGAGATGTGAGTTGTGAGAGAGAAGGGAATGGAAAGGTTGATCCGTGTGAACTGAATATCAGCCGTCCAGATCGTGATCCGTGTGAAAAAAGTTGAAAAAAATGGACGGTTGATAATGATCCGGGTGAAGGGTAAATTGTTTGTGTTTTCTTGAGCTTTAAATCTTGTACAAGAAAACACAAACAATTTACCCTTCACCCGGATCATTATCAACCGTCCATTTTTTTCAACTTTTTCACACGGATCACGATCTGGACGGCTGATATTCAGTTCACACGGATCAACCTTTCCATTCCCTTCTCTCTCACAACTCACACATCTCACAAAACTTCATCAGACCTTCTCTCTCTCACTCGGCGACTCAAGAATATCATGCCAGATCTCTCTCTCCAGGTGCCGTTTCATGACCAGATCTGTGAGGATTTCACCAGATCGATGAAGGTCTGCAACCCTTGGGGGACGGAAGAGAGTGACGGTGGTGAAGATCCGGTTACAGGCTTCTATACAGTGGTGCCGCGGTGGTAGCTAGGGTTCAGGCGAAGTCTCCGACGAAGCTCCGGTAAGTTCTCCTCTAATTACATGTTCCATCGGTTTTTAGTTTGGTTTGTGTAATGAAGATTGTGACCATGACCAGTTGTAGTTTTATTTTGTCTGCTGCTAATGTGGGTTTTTTCACTCGGCCAAACCAGTCAAAGTGACCAATAACATTTTGGTTTGCGTTACTTTTTGTATCTTACTTTTACTATTATATAGGAATGATGATATTAAGAACTGAACAAATGTTTTCATGGTTTAAAAAAACGGCCGAGGCGTCCGTACTGAGGCGCGCCTCGAGACGGAACGGAGCAAAAACGCATATGAGGCGCCGCCTCAAGGACAGAAATTACATGTACGCTATGTTGTCAAAGACGCAAGGCTCAGGCGAGGCGCATCGGCCTCGCCCGGAGCCTAGGCGCAAAAAAAGCGTGGGCTTTTTTAAGAAAAGCGCACATAGAGAAAAAATATAAAAAATTATGTTATGCTTTGAAAATAAATAAGATTCCACATATATAATTAAAAAAACTATTATATATGCCACCTTAAGGGAAAACGCCTCGAAACTCGTTTCCGTTTTTTTAAACCTTGAATGTTTTGTGAAGCTGGAGAGAAGTGGCCTGATATTATCCCAGAGGAAGATGGTTCCAAGGTTAGAAAAAAGAACCAAATTATCCATTGTTTTTTTATTATTATTACAGCACTAAATTAATGCAATGAACTAATGACCCCATGTCAATTAATAGTTATGTTTGGAGGTTACTAGGCGTGGTCTGTTAAAATAATCTGAACCAAAGCTTTTCTCAAAACAAAACGTTAGTTGGTACCTATGTTGTCAAAAGCGCAAAAAGCACGCGCCTAGGCGCACCGATAGCGCCTGGTGGCAGCCTAGGCGCAAAAAGTTTTTTTTTTTTGAAAAAACCGGTCTGAGGCGCGCCAAAAACGTTCTGAGGCGCTGCGCACAAGCAGGAAAAAAAACCAGAAAAGTGAGTGCGTATAAAAAACTGCCTCACGCGGGCCTGGGGTTTTCGGAGCTGCATTCGTGTCCGCAGGAGTTCAACCAAATTCAAGCTCAGAAACTCATTTTTGCACCCCCCCCTGCGCGCGGGTAGGACTTGTGGTAAAACATGTCATAAAGCTACAATAGAGTAGTAAAGACTTTACCTTATAAACAACCACTCACTTTGTCCCCACACCGATGTGGGACAAAGTATTTACCACCTTTTGAGACTTTTATTCACACACCTAAAACTTACAACATATAAGTCCTAAACTTTTGCTACTAACTATTAGCTCCATGATCTTAAATGGCATGTATAATAGTTTTTTTAATTATATATGTGGAATCTTATTTATTTTCAAAGCATAACATATTTTTTTATTTTTTTCTCTATGTGCGCTTTTCTTAAAAAAGCCCACGCTTTTTTTGCGCCTTGCGCCTAGGCTCCGGGCGAGGCCGATGCGCCTCGCCTGCGCCTTGCGTCTTTGACAACATAGGTTGGTACAATGACATTGGGAATTGTATAATATCGACGATAGTTTAGCTGGTGGGTTGATATTACTTTGGTATTGAATTGGGATGACCTAAAATTAAATAAAGTTCTCTTTTGGAATGTATAGCCTTGAGGTATCTAAATCTTGTTGAGGGCGGCTGTTAGTTTAATGTGATGTCTTGAATAATCACTAACTTGAAAGAATATTAACCGTATACATTAAAAAGATTTATATTAATATTGTTGTCTGAGATCAATTCAGACCATAAGTATGCCCATAGATATGTGAAAAGTGTCACAGACAGCCTTCCCCTGTAGAAGTGGTACAAGGAGCGGGCCAGGCGGGGTGTGTTATGGCTTCAATGGGTGATCTTTTGGTATGGTCCAGGTTGAGCTGCAAACGTTTTTTAGACGTACTACTTATCTCAATAGAGCTGGTCAAACTTTCAAATGTAACAGGATTTTCAAAGGGCTCAAAAGTTTTACAAAACAAAAGCCAATTTGGAATTTGAAAAGCTAAATAAACATTAGTTTTGGTTGAAGCTTATCGTACTAGATTCAGAAGTCTATTATCAATTATAAACCTTTTTTTTTTAATCACTTGCTAAATGCTTTGTGTGCTCGTGCAGGATGCCTTCCCATTTGAAGAAATGAATCTAGCTGAGATGCACTGTCAATAGGCCGATGTTGTATTATGTTTGGGTACCAAGTAACTAAAAATATGCAGTTATTACTTTGGTTCATGGAGTATGACTGGTTGCAGTGTAAATAAATGATTTTTTTATGGCTGTATTGATAAATTCTACCCTGTTCAGTTTACAAATAACTCATGTATGCAATTTGCCTCGAAATGTTTCCCAGGTGGTGGCAAGGTTGTTATTGTGAATCTTCAGGTATTTCCTAATTTCACTTTTTTAATATGTAGTTTTAGAATTTAATCTTATTCTTTTCTCAATTTCGTTTGGTTTCACTTTCACATTTTCTACAGAAAACTCCAAAAGACAAGCAAGCAAGTCTGGTGATCCATGGATTTATAGACAAGGTGCAGTATGTAAGTAATCAAATAAACAAAAATCCAGATTCATTTTTTTAATAACTAAAAACTTCATACTTTTATTTGTAAAATATTACTTGGAACTGGTGATTGGTGGAATCATGGACCTTCTCAATTTACGAAAATACCCTTTTGTCATAATAGATCTTCTTCAAACAATTTTCACCAAGGAAATTAGTTTAGGTAATATCCCTTCTTTATTTGGATATGGATCTGATTCAAAGGTTCGATCACACAAATCTGACACTTGTTTCTTACTTTAATCAGAGATATTTTTTTACATTTTTTAATCGTTGTTTAATCAAGTTAACAGATTATGATGGTCGGAACCCTAAACTTTCAAGCTACAGAAACACCGTCATGCTCTTCACCACTGGTGGATCAGAGGTCCATTTTCTGTTTTCAACTGTTATAGTCTTCTGTTGATTTTTTTTATTAATTAGTTTCTTATATCATTATTTTAACTATAGGCTGAATGGGGACCACTTCGTCATGTCCGTGTTATCAAGGAGCGAAATTCCGGTGGATTCGCATTTATAGATTTCCCGACCACGGTATTGGTTACGTTTCCTTCTCTTTTTCTTTTCTATATTCTAACGCAAGCATTGTTCAGAATTTATGTATGTATTGCTGCACATCAGGGGTCTGCACGCTCGATGATAGATAAAGTTGGAGATGAGGGTCTTCTTGTTGATGGTAGGAAGCTATTCTTTGAGTATAGGTATACTCTTATTCGATGTTTGAGTTTTTATAATGGAACGTTTAATCAGTAAGCCAGCTGGAGGAGCCGGTGGACCTTTCTTCGGGTCAGACGGGTCATATGAACCACCGAAGCACAATGCTTCTTTCGGATTGGATGTGCACAATATGTGGCTGCGTTAATTTGCCAGGAGGACATCATGTTTTCAGGTGATCATTTGGTTATACCTTAAAGTATGCTTCATTATTAATTTGAGATGGTTAGTTCTGAATTAGTGTAACGAACCTAGGACAGATGATGCTCCTCTTGCTGACATAGCATCATCAAATCATGCTTCATTTGTTAAGAAAGGAGAGACAGGCCTCACTCATGTTTTGGTAGTAAGAGGATTAGATGAAAATGCTGACAGAGCCCTACTCCAATAGTTATTTCCCTTTTAATCCCTATAGAAGGTGAGGGCTTGAGTGTATTTGAGAGATCCAATAGCCTTCAGTTTGATTCTTTCAATTTGTCGTTCCAGATTACTGTAATTTGTTCTAAGTTACTTTTTTGTAATCGTTTTGTTTGATATAAAGTTGCGAACTTTTGTTTGCAGTTTGGTAGTGAAGAGTCAACTGCAGTAACTTGCAAGACCGATGTACAGTAATCCACCCGTTCATGGTGCATTTATTGTTTCGACTATTCTTGGTGATCCAGATTTGAAGCAGTTGTGGCTCAAAGAAGTCAAGGTATTCATTATCTTTTAGTTTCTTGTTAAATTGGAAGTCAAAGACCTCATGAAGCAATTTTGACCCGTTTACTTGTGAACGATTGATTCGGGTTATTTTTTATCACCAACATGTCGAAGAAGTAAAATGATAATAAGATCAAAGAATCGATATTTGATTAAGGTCTATGCGTAATTAGAAAGAAAAAATGGGAGAACATCATATTAGTATACTGGCAAGAAATAAAGTATTAATTACTACACTAAATAAATATATGTTCATTAAATCAGTTTCACCTTCCAGGGTATGGCTGACCGTATAATCGGGATGAGAACTCACTTAGGGAAAACATCGAGAAGTTGGGCTCTCCGTTATCATGGGAACACATAACTAAACAGGTAAATTTACAAATTTACCCTTCAGTCATAGTTATTTTATTGAATATAAAAAATAATCATGCTTTTATATGCTTAAACAGATTGGCATGTTCTTCTATAGTGGAATGACTCCTGAACAAGTTGATCGCTTGACAAAAGAGTCACATTTACATTGTTGAAGCGGGCCATGCTTATTGTTCTAATTGTTGTAGCTGGCCATGCTTATTGTTTTGCTAATTGTTATGATAGGACATAAAAAACTGTATATGGGTCACTGTTAAAGCTGCTTACATTGTTCGAATGATACACAATTGTTTTTTTGAATACGTGTTATTAGTATATGGGTAGTTGTAACGGACCAGGTAACGGGTCAAAACACGCTCCGGTCAAAACGGGCCATTTTAGTACGAGTCAAAACAGTGTAGGTTGACCTTTGAGCACTTTTTTACAGTGTAGGTTGACCTACCATCATTTATTTTCCTCACTGTACCCCTCAACGTCTTCATTTATGCAGACCTTGTGGTTAGCAACCCCGAGTTAGTGAATCTATGAAAAAAATTGGAAAAAAGTCACAAGAGTTTGATAAATTGCATTGGATACAATCACGCTCGACAAAAGGTGGTCTTGGATACAATCGACTTGGTGATGGGAATTTTTGATGTTTGTTATGAAATACCTTTGAGAAAACAGTCTTCTTGCAAACTGCAGAGGTTTGGTCCACCTCTTCTACTGCAGAGGCGTTTTATCTCTGAAAAAACAAACAACACCTTAGTTAGAAACATGCGTATTACATTTTGAATAAAGAAAATAGGATATATGAAACAATATTTTAAACTAAGAAATATAATATGAATGGTTGAAACAAGATAAGCGGGATATCAATATTTACTCACAAAATTCTAACACACGAGACAATCAGTTACATATTCTTCGGTATGGATGATGATAGATTAGGTGTAAATGATTATAATATAAAATGTATATAAGTGCACATATGTTCTTGATACGTTAAGAACTTTACAAGCCATTATCTTTCTAGAAAACCTAAAAGTTCCATATTTTGGATTGAGTGCCCTTTCTCGACATTTAGCCTTAAACTCACAAACCTAAGTGATATGTTTCCCACCGCATCGCGCGGGTATACGTCTAGTATATATATATTGCTTTAGTATGCTACAAGAAATAACTAGGAGTGTGAACCTAGTTAGAATGTGAATTAGAACTTTAACTAAAAGGAATAAGTTTTAGTCATGTAAAAATAAGTGTTCATATGCGAGGGGTTGAATGTGTAAAGAATGAAAGTTAAACTGATAAAACAAATAAAAACACACCACACACACAGGTGTCGCCAGGAACAAGAAGGGAAGAAGGGTTTTCCCTCATCTTCACAAAATTAGGAAAACTGAAGGGAAATCATGGCTTAAATCACTGCATGAACACATAGAATCGTTCATCTAAGCTAGTCTAACAAGAGGTAAGTTGAATTTTATGATTTGATGAACTTTCATAAGTGGTGGGTTATAATCAAACAGTGAAATTGAATGAAATTAAGTATGAACATTTTATAGAATCATTATATAAAAGCTGAATTATACTTGAATTTTGATGTTCTTTATGATTAAAAGTGAAAAACCCTTAAAGTAGGAGTGTTATGAGATGTAACGAGGAATTCTTGTGTAAATTAGTATAAGGGTCATGTATGAAGATATTCATAATGATAACTTGTTAGTTGGAATTGAATTAGATGGAAGAATATATGAAATTCAATTGAGTTCGATGTTCTTGTTAATCTTGATATGATTTAGTAAAATTATGCATATGATACTTGTACATTATGCTTTGAAAATGGTATGCACACCAAGTATCTGATGAAATGCATAAGTGAGATTATTAGATGAGATTGGATGTAAATAACGAATGAATATGCATAGGATGTAGACATGATATATTTAGTAATAAAATATCATGAGAAGTATGTTCTTGATGAAATTCCATATGTGAAAGTAGTTCATTTGTGATTAAGTAGAAGTATGTTCTAAGAATGTGCTATATGCTTGATTGATGTAACGCTTAAATCGTTTGTGGGATTTGGGTGATGAAACAGAATATGTCCAGAAAGTTACAGCCGAATTTAATCGGCTGTAACCGGGTCAAATCTTGTCAAAACTGACGTTTATTGAGTTTGTGATGAACTTCCAGGAAAAACCTTTCAAACCCATATGGAATTGCAATTTTTCGACGAAAACTGAACATTTTAGAATTTTTCCGTATCGAAGGTCCAAGCTGCGTTTTCTGGCAGAATTTGCAGCCCATTACGAATGTCATAACTCAATTTAGGAATTGAGTTATGATCTCAAATTTTTTACTTTAGGTGGCTTCAGGAGGTTATGAAAATCTCCAACTGCAATTATGTCAATCGGAAAATCAAGGATTTTTAAATGAATTTTTCCGTGGGCTGCAGTCAGAAAGTGAAGAATCCAATTGCTGCTTAGTAAATGATTTTTTATAAATTTTTGGTAGAGAGTTAGACTCTAAAATTTAACACATGGATAACCCCTCCGAGGGTCGTCACATAAAAAGATTATAATTTTTGCAAGCTCGAATGTACAGTAAACGGACGTCCCAAAACAGCCCATTTTCAGTGAATTGAGCTATGCATGTTAGTGAATGATTGATGTTGTATGCTATTATACATGATTTACATTGTGTTTATGCCCAAATGATGTTGTATGCTATGATACATGATTTACATTATATTGTGCCGCTCTGATCACTTTCTTGGTAATGGGCGACTTCTTATTTCTGCCCAGGCTGCATTTTCTGGCAGAATTTGCAGCCCATTACGAATGTCATAACTCAATTTAGGAATTGAGTTATGATCTCAAATTTTTACTTTAGGTGGCTTCAGGAGGTTATGAAAATCTCCAACTACAATTATGTCAATCGGAAAATCGAGGATTTTTAAATGAATTTTTCCGTGGGCTGCAGTCAGAAAGTGAATAATCTGATTGCTGTTTAGTAAATGATTTTTTTATAAATTTTTGGTAGAGAGTTAGACTCTAAAATTTAACAAATGGATAACCCCTCCGAGGGTCGTCACATAAAAAGATTATATTTTTTGTAAGCTCGTAAGTACAGTAAACGGACGTCCCAAAACATCCTATTTTCAGTGAATTGAGCTATGCATGTTAGTGAATGATTGATGTTGTATGCTATTATACATGATTTACGTTGTGTTTATGCCCAAATGATGTTGTATGCTATGATACATGATTTACATTATATTGTGCCACTCTGATCACTTTCTTGGTAATGGGCGACTTCTTATTTCTGTATTCTTTCTACATTCTTTGACTTGTTGTGTTGGTTTGCTGTTCGTTTTCGAGCCGAGGGTCTCTCTGGAAGCAGCCTCTCTATCCCTAGGGATAGAGGCAAGGTCTGTCTACATCTCACCCTCCCCAGACCCTATAAGTAGCTCTGCTATTTGTGGGATTTACTGGTATGGTTGTTGTTGTTATGTTAGTGAATGATTGACTAATGAAAGTAATGCAACTAAGAATTTGGAATGATGCATTGTTGAATTTATGACTTGTGCTTGTTACAAATGATAAGTAAAAGTCAAATGTGAAATATGCAATCTATATGATCGTTAACATGTACAATTATGTATGCTAACAAGAATGTGATTGCGATGACATGAAAGTATAGGGATCATGTCGAGATGGACTCAAGCGCGAAAGGCTAACGGGTCAAGAAGAGGCAAGGAAGCGGATACAAACACGGACGCATAAGGTAAGTGAATCCCGAATTCACTTCGTATATTATAATTGATGTTTGGTATGATTTAATATAGGGAATCATATAAGAAAGTATAGGTAATGTAAACATAAGGTAAGTTTTATTGTTATGCATGTATGTTAGAAGCGAACGGGTCAAGAATAAAGAAAGTAACATGGCGTAATGTGGTACTTAGTTTGATCACGTGGTTAAGCGTTAGAAAGATTTAGGAGTTTGTATATGATTATTTTACATATTGGAAGCATGAAAAAGGGAGAAGAAAGAAGTTCGGGTGTCTAACGGTCGTATACGAACGTAAAAAGAGAACAAAAGTTAGCTGAACTGGGGTCTACCGTAGCTTACGGTAGCCACCGTAAGCTACGGTAGGTACTGATGGTCATTTCTCCACAGTAAGACAGTAGATTGCCACCGTAGCTGTTTTATATGCCACCATAAGCTACGGTAGCCACCGTAGCTTACGGTGGAGACCAGTTTTATGTGTGTGATTTTATGGAAGTATGTATTTAGGAGTATGTGTGTAAATATATGTATGTATGTACGTATGTATGAAATGGGATTGAATGAATGAGCGTGTACGTAAAAATACGAGGATATGAAATAAATCTAGAGGTATGTATAGGTATGGGTTATGGATTTACCTACGTGATAGCAATGAAATCCATAGGCAAGCATGATTAGAAATGAGTACGCTCGTAGGTTGATACGTATGAAGATTTAATTATATGGATGTTTGTGTCACACCCCAACCGACGGCGGAAACATCGGGGCATGGCACTGAGCGAAACAGATTGTCCAGAAGTTTCCATAACAATTATCATTACCAATTAATTTAAAGTAACATGTCCCATACCATGTCTCAAAAGGTAACCAAATTATTACAGACAAATCTAGTCAAATTGTTCTGTTCCGACAACTCAGATTTCTATTACAGACAATTGTTTATTGGTTTCTAGACCTGCCCTAGCTTCAATTTCATCACCGCAAAGTAAAGCAATTAAGCATCCTAAGCACCTGTCACATACGTTAAAGTAAAAGTCAATACACATAGTGTAAAGGTGAGCATACAAGTTTGATATAGCATATAGAGTTCAAAATCGTTACGCATAACCAGCACGTACACAGTGTGAAATGAGGCATGTTAGTTATCGACATGAACCTATCGATACCAATGACTGAGGGTTGACTGCCCAAGGCAGTTTGCGATACATACTCACCACTGTGAGCCATGTAGGTAATTGTCCTTAACAACCCCCGTGTGAACGGGTGCTGAGTCCAAACTAATAGTACTACCGTTGCTAAGGCAGGTAGACAACATTCCATGTGTAAACATAACAAACAAGCATTCATTAAGTCACGTATAACATGCGATAACGGTTAGCGTTTAAAGTATTGCGTAGTGTGTTCGATGTGATTTGAATAAGTAACGTATGTAACACCCAAAAGTGCGTAAAACAAAAAAGGGATCGAGTATACTTACAGCGATTGATGGATTGAAGGGAGCGCTAGAGAGTAGGGTTAGCCTGAACAGATTGACAGTATAACGATAAGCGATGCGTAAAACGAAACAAGTGATAGTTGGGGTCGATCAGCAGTTCGATCGGATGGTAGTCCGATCGGACAGCCGGTCGTTCGGTTTGCCAGTCCGCTCGGATGGTCATCCGGTCGGGTGACAGTTCGAGTGGATTGTTTCCTCCTTTGTGTATGATGGTTTGACTCTTGAAGTTTTCGTTGTAGTATTTTGAAAACATAGAAGTATCTCTACCTTTCAGGTCGATAGATCGAACGACCGTTCGATCGGGCGACAGTCCGATAGGTTGGACACTTCAGCGAGAACAAGTTCACAGCAGGTTATCACTCGATCGGACGGTTGTTCGATCGGGTGGCATCCCTTGTGTATTGAACATGTTGAAAATTGTTTAAATGTTAAAGTCCGAACATTACATGGTCGAGTGGTAGTCCGATCGGATGGTAACCCGATTAGTCAGCCCTTCGTTCAATGTTTATCCTTCAAGGTTTTGGAAAACAAATATTAAGTGTGGGACCAAGGTGTGGATCGAACGGGTGACAACCCGTTCGGACGACAGTCCGATCGGACGGCATTCCGTCCTGGTCGTTCCGTTCGTCTTACACTTGGTTGTTTCGATACTTTGTCGTTTTATCGAGATGTGTTGATATCGTGCTAACCAACAGAACCCCATCCTAAGCTCTAGTGACCCGTTTGTACAGGAACCACCCAAGTTCAGTCCGTCCACCGGTTTAAGACGATTGTTCTTGGTTAACCCGGAATCGATGATCTCGTGGATAGAATACGGATCTTGAACCAACACAACCACAAGAAAGAGTAGTAAGTCGGTCACAAGCTCCGATTCTATCGGTTTTGAATGCATTGAGTGTAAAAGAGTTGAAAGAAAGTTGGAAAACCATCTTTCAATCCTTTTCATTGTGATTATGTTTAGATCTATGAAAGATCTTTGTTTGTTTATGTGGAAATCGGTTAGATCTAAGTTGTTCTTGGTGGGTTGAGGCCAAAACATGAAGTTCTTCAAGAACACATGATGACGTCATCCTAGAACACTTGAATCTTGATGATTTCATGGTTAAAAGTTATGATTCAAAAGATAGAAAGGTGTAGAATCAAGTGTAGATTAAAGATGTACAAAATTTAGGTTGAGATCTTATCGGAATTGCGAGAAATCGAAGGAAAAAGCGAGCAAGAGCACTGGTCGGACAGAGAGTTGCTAAAAGTGGAAAGTTTGAAAGTGACATGGGGTATTTATAGGGTTACCCAAAGTGGAAAGGAATGGAGAGAGGCTGGTCGATTGGTTAGGCAGTCCGATCGAACAGCTGGCCGATCGAGCGACAACTCGATAATAACGAAAACCATCTCTACTTGCAAACGAAAACCAATGGACAATCAAATGTGTTAGACCACCTGACGATAATAACGAATGGGCCTAGTGGGCTGGTCATATGAAAGAGTTATATATGAATTTAAATTTAAAGATGGAGAGGACACTTGGGCTTGGGTGTTGGAATCAAACGATTATTTCTCGGTTGCCTACGTCAAGGATCAAATAATTAAACGTTCTCTTACAAACATTTAAAAATATTATTCAAGTTCTTACTTTTAAATTTATAATTATTGCAGAAAGATAGGAAATATATTGTAGTTATTTATTTAATAAACTTATTAGGGGTAAAATAGTAATTCTATAAGAGTATTTTTAATGAAATGGATAAATATGTAATATATATATAGGGTTTAGGAAGGTGAAATATATAATTAAATTTAGAGATTGGGGAAATATGTAATAAAAATTTAGAGATTGGAGAAATATGTAATAAGGCTTCTTTAGGAAGAGGAAATATGTAATTAAATTTATGGGTTGGGAAAATATGTAATAAAGCTTCTTAGGAGGGGTAAATATATAAAAATCCCTTGATTTTTTAGGTTTCTTGTGTTAAAGGATAAAAGAATGTCATTAATGAATAATTAAATCCTTATATGTAAAGTTACTAAAATACCCTTCTAATTATATGTAAAATTACTAAAATACCCTTCTAACTAACATGTATTTTTAACTGAGTTAGAGTCATGGAGCAAACTGACAATAAACTTCAGGAAGGAAAATAACACTTTTTAAACTATTGGGGCAAAAACGTTAAAATGGTTAAACCACATACAACAAAAACAAAGTTTACTCTTAATAGTTTCATAATACTACTAGAAGTTTAATATTATTTAGGGTTATTGGATTTTAATAATCCTAAGGTTCACCTGTTGGCCGATAATAATCCCAACTTTAAAAATTTCCTCCAATAATCCCAACTTGTAAAAGTTTGGCCGCCATTGATCTTTTTCTGACATAGATGCACTTAAATCAATTAAGGAGTCTGTAGGTGTAATTGGATCTATTGAGTAGACCAAATTATTATATGTTTGAAAAGGATCAATGGCGGCCAAACTTTTATAAGTTGGGATTATTGGAGGGAATTTTAAAGTTGAGATTATTATCGGCCAACAGGTGAAACTTAGGATTATTAAATTGGTTTACTAAGTTACAGAATCAATCCCACAATGACAACAATTACTTTAGCTTCAATCTTCTTAAAAGTCGCAATAATCACTATGGAAACATATATCCAAACATCCCCATGGTTCATGGAGAATTGGACATACAAGTAACATATCCACGAGGCATAGTAGTCCAGTGTACACGAGTCGGGTGAGTCTGGCTACTCGTGAACGACTCGCTAAAAGATCAAATCAAGCCAAGCTGAAGCTCAAAACGAGCTTGTTTAATATACGAAGTAAGGTAAAGGCCTGAGCTTCATAATCCCAGGCCTATTATTATATTAAATATATTAGCATTTATATAATATAATACAATAGCTAGAAGTATTATACATCTAAATTTAAGAAAAAATAGTTTATATACATATATTAAAGATATATAATTATAATTATAAATTAAAATAATTAAACATTAAAAAATAAATGAGATAGCCTGAGCCAAGTTTCAGAGATGAAGCTCGAAACGAACCAAGCTCGAGCACATTTAGTTTAATGCGCTGAGCTAGAGCTTAGTCAAGTTCGGGTTATCCAAACCACTATAGCCAAGAAAAGATGCCAAAAAATGAATGTTCGTTTGATTTTTGCAAATCTAAAAAGTCATTCAGCTGATGTTGCTTGTCAAAAAAAAAAAAACATGAATATGATTGTATTAAACTATGAATGTAATCATAAAACCCTTCAAAAAAAAGATCAACTGGTACAAAACAGAAAGTAACAGAATCACAATTTCGCCATGTCTACCTTATGATCATCCTCCATCATTTTAACAATTTCGCCTATCGGTTTTCCGTTATCTACATGCATCCTGATTAACAATCCGTACACGGGCAAATCCGCAAGATTTAAATCCCTAAGAACCTCCAAAAACCACTTCCCATCTTCCAGATTCCTACTTTTCTCCACATACTCCAAAACAGACTCAACAATCGCAGGCGACGGCCTCCAAACACACTGCTTCGACATCCTCAACGCGTTCTTCATTGCAAAAAACCGCTTTCTCCATACTTCCATTTCTCACATATCCCTCCACGAGTATCTCCCATGTCTTATAATTCGGACACCCCCCTTTTTCCATTGTTCGAGCATGTAACGCCTCGGCTTTTTCCATCAAATTATCCCCAACATAAGCACCAAGAAGAATATTACTCACTCTAACGTCGTACCTTACACACTGCGACTCCCATTCCGCAAATATCCTCTCGGCTTCATTAACATCCCTGAGCTTCACCAAACATGACATAATACACATATAGTTTGTGCACGTGAGTTTCCGGTCTACCCTTTTACAAGCTTCCCACACGCGAATAACCCCCTCTTTGTTCTTCAAAGATGTATAATTTGTAATGAGGAAAAAGTAACCGAAATGGTTATATGACGATAGCTTACTCTCTGCGTCTTTAAGTGCTAAATTCGCCCTCTCGTTAAGCCCGGATTTCATGTAGATGTTAGCCAATGTACAAAGCGTACTCCACCCGATTTTCACATTCTTGTCACGTACCATCTCATCGTAAACCGTATCTACACGCTCGACGCCATAGAGCGCGTTACACGCGCTCATCCAAAGATTATACGAAAGCACGTTTATTGGGATTTTGGTTTCCTTCATTCGGGATATAACGGATAAGACTAAGTCAAACTTGGATGTGGCGATGTAGAGTTTCATCATTGAGTTAAATGGATGTGGAGTCACGTTGGCGCCAACCTGTTCATTTTGATCATAAGCGATTCGGCTTTTTCTACGGCTTTTTCTTTAACGTATGAGTTGAGAAGATGGAGATACGAAGCTTTTTGTGAAGCAGTGTTAGGTAATTTTGTGAAATAGTCTTCTGCTTCTTGTAAAGTACTAGCTTTGATGGTTAATTCTAACCTAAAAGCATGATCAGATTCTGAAATCTGGAACCGATCTTGACCCTCCATCCACTTCATCACCTATAGAAAATATTACATTTTGATCCTAATCAAAGTCATAAACTCATAATAAGAATAATAATCATACAATTAGTTTTCAAAATGCAATTCTCAACACATCCTTATTTTTTCTTCCTCATTCTGTCTTGCTTTTTTTAAACTGAAAATTACAGTTCGGTTTCGGTTATGACTCTCTCAAAAACCGAACTATAAAACACGACAGCACTGAACTTGTTTGAATGTTTATTACTGGTTTTATGGGTCCAAATTCACGATTTTGGGCCAAAAGTTTAATGCCCAAATTTATTATTAGGTAATTAACAATGATTTTAGGCCCAAATTAATTATTTTTGACCATCTCTTTTATAGACCCAAACATTGCCGAGATGTAATAACTGAAAACAGACCCATGACCGAACCGAACCCATATGTACAAACTGTAAACCGAAAAACCAAAATTTCGATTTTAATTCGGTTTGAGCCCTAGCTACAGGTGAAAACCGGGTTGGGAACCAAACTAATCATTTTAACCTGAACCGAAACCAATTTTAAAACCGTTTTCGATGAAATGGGTTTGGGTCAAATCCAAACTGAACAGGTAAAAAGCCGGTTACAAACCCAAACCGCTTTTGACCATCTCTGACCCAACCCGGTCTGGTTTGGACCCAGAACCCGATTTGTGCACCTCTTACCCCTAGCAGAAAGAACATGAAAGCAATCAAAGAGGTTTCCATTGTCATATATGAGGTCGATTGTATAAAAAACAAACCTCAAGAGCGTGTTTGTAGCGCCCACGTTCCACAAGTTGTTTAGAAACCTCTCTAAGATCATAAATCGAGACTTTTCGGCCTTCACTGACCCAATTCTGAAGCACATTCGTGGCGCTTCGTCGAGGATGCACGCGGAAAAGTAGCTTGCTTTTGAGGTCGGTGTCATTGTTGTCCCTATACAAGGTCTGATCATGAAATGAACATGCCCATAAGTTGTTCGATGAAATGCCCCTGAGAAAATTGAACCCTTCTGCAATCCCTTTGGTGCGAATTATATGTAAACTGCACAAGATTTGTTGTGGGTATCGAGTATTTGATGTATAGATACAGCGACTGAGACAAAGAGGCATACCGCAGTGACTGAAGGCGGGTGAGCAGCGGGCGAATCGCCATGGTAGTTTAGTATCCGCGGGAACTTGCTGTGACTTATTTGGAGTCGCCTCAAAAGGTTTCAAATAAGTATTTGAGTTAAATGCTTGGTTGGTCCCTGTGGTTTCCGAAAATTGCAGACTTGGTCCTAATGGTTTACTAATTACACACTTGGTCCCAGTGGTTTTCAAAAATGCACTCGGTTGGTCCCCAGCCCTAACATCAGTTAAGTTTCTCAGTTAACTATGTGTGAAATGACTATATTACCCTCTGCATCATCTTCATCACCAACATATACCCATTTCATCACCAACCAAGCATTACCCTCTGCATCATCTTCATCACCAACATATACCCATTTCCCTCTGCTCTCTCTCGATCTCACACCGGTGACCGGCCGGTTTTCCGGCGTCTCCGTTTTCCGGTAGCACCACACCCACCTCCGACAAACCCCCAACAACCACCTGCCATCCCCCTTGTTTCCTTCGAGCTGGTGACCGGTGCACCTCTGTTCTCCGTTCTCCGGTAGCACCACACACATCGCCGTCGACTTCCTCTTCAACTCCACCTCCATCTCCCTCTACGGCAACTCCACCATCCAATCCACCACTCTTACCCTCACCCCCTTCACCGACATCAACATCGCCACTGTAATTCCTCCGTCTCCGCCACTGTCACCTCCTTCAATTTGCAAACCAATTGAAACAGAGAAGTTAGAGAACCTTTTCTGTGATTTTAACCCCAATTTGCAGACTTCAGATTCTGATCTTAGTGACATCATCAACTCAACACCAAACTCGGTCACAAATTCGCCTTTCGGGGGTTACGATTTGAACTTGGATCTGGATTTTGATCATGTGGATTTTGATGTCGCCGACTCTGAGATGTTCGTGTAGAACTCAGATTACAATTGTTGCTGCTACCTCATCTAATGAAATTCTTGGCGTTGCTTGTCGTCACCATCAACATCCCTCCTCCATCATCAACAGTCGATTAAGGTACATATCGCCTCTTAGGGTTTTGAGTTTTGAGTTGAATTTGTAGATTTAGAACCGATTTAGGGTTTTATTGGTTGGGTTTTGATGATGGTTGTTGATGACGGTGGTGGCAATGATAGATGCGTTGACGGCGGAGAAAGATGATGATGGTGGTGGTTTAGATGGTGACTGTGGTGGTTCAGAGATGGTAGCTGTTGGTGGCTGCAGGCTGGTTTGGTCAGAGATGGTTCAGATGGTGACTGTGTTGGTTTAGAGGTTGAAGAAGATGATTGGGCTTTCAGGGGTAATATAGTCATTTCACACATAGTTAACTGAGAAATTTAACTGATGTTAGGGCTGGGGACCAACCGAGTGCATTTTTGAAAACCACTGGGACCAAGTGTGTAATTAGTAAACCATTAGGACCAAGTCTGCAATTTTCGGAAACCACAGGGACCAACCAAGCATTTAACTCTAAGTATTTACATAGGCATGGAAATTTCATATATCATCACAAACAATTAGGTTTTGGTTGACCCCTTTAAAAACATGTTAATCTAACAAAAGCTGCTTAATAGATTATAGATAACTAGCACGATAACCGTGCGATGCAACAGAAGCGACACATCGTATTACGATACTCGTTTTTTGTAGTTTTTTTATTAATATAATATTTATTGTAGTATCATAGTGATATATACATTAAAAGCGAAGAAATCGGGTAATCTATTTCATTGTGATGTGCATGGTTCGGTCGGTTCGGTTATTATTCTCAACCGAAGCCAAAACCAAAGTCATTAATTAGTCTATTTTATTAACATTGGTTTTCGGTTAACCACTTCAGTTTGTTTAGTTAGATTGACGGTTTTTGGCTTGTTTCATTTAATTTCAATTAATAGCAAAAAATAAACTTGAGCTAAAACTTTTGCTTAAAAATATATGTAATTGAGATATAAATATATGAAATTGAAGTATAAATATATGAAATAGAGATATAAAATATGAAATAGGGTGGGGTTCTAGAGTGAACACTAGTTTATTTGTGAACCAAGTGAACAAATCCTGTCCATTCATTTAGAAGATCTAGAGCTTTTTATTAATGGCAAGATTGTAATTATAGAGTTATAACTTCTCTTTGAAATAAATGACATGAGTTATTTTTGTCATTCGTAAATTGCATTGTTTAAACAATATAATAAAAAATCCCTAAAATCTCGCTAGTTTCCGTTTATATAAGATACACAGCTGTTAGTTTATACACATGTGTACAGAATCGCTAGAATCAGTTTATACAAGATATACAGATGTTAGTATATGCACATGTGTACAGAATCGCTAGTATCAATTTATACAAAATACACAGCTGTTAGTTTATACACATGTGTGCAGGCTTTGTACATATGTGTATTATATTCAGAAATGCTTACATTTGTGTATATTAACTAGGGATGAGATAGGTACGATACCGGTACCGTACTGGTACCGATACCGTAAATACCGTTACCGAAATTGAGGAAATTTGGATACCGAATAACGTACCGGTACCGGTATTTCGTACTTTACCGCATTGGTACAGCTTTGGTGTCATCCATTGTTTTACCTAAAAAAAACTTCATGTGCAACCCATCCATCCATTATTAACTAAACTAGAGTAATATATAGAGGAATGTAAACTAAAGGTAAACATATTAAGTAGTCAAAAAAATCAAAAGGTAAACATCCATGGGTTCGACTTTTAACATCCAAATTCCAACATGTCTAAAAAATCATTATAATTGATTAAAAATAACCAAACAAAAGAAATTTGATATAGGTTTTTATAAAACAATGTTCAAGAAAATATAACTTCATAGTGGTATCTAAGATAATAGCAAAATACATAAAGTCATTATTAAATTCGGTATTAATACCGGTATTTATCAAAAAATACCGGTACCGCTACCGTTTTTTACCGATACCTAATTTCGAAAAATCTATTACCAATACCGGTACCGTTTATGATTGGTACGGTACAGCATCGGTACGGTATCGGTATTTCGGTAAAAAATCTCATCCCTAATATTAACATCCACCACTTGTGGCCTAGTGGTAGGGTGACTTGGGTTCTCCAATGGAGACTCAAGTTCAATCCCCACTTATGTCACTTTGGTGGATAAGGCAATGTAGATAGAGAGCCTAGCCTCCTTGCATGTGACAAACGACACAAATCCAGTAACTTATGTACTATTTTAATAATTATTTATTTTCTGCAATTATGTGTTTTAACGTCAACATTATAGGCTTGCATGTCATACATTTAAATCATGCATATTAAACATTTCTTTTATCGTATTGTGAAACAATTTAAGCGTTGCGTCGAAACAATTAGTAAACTCACCGGTTAGACAAGCTGTGTCAGCACAACCTCAGTACTCAACTAAACGGTAGATTTAGGACTTAGATGTAGGTCCGACATAAAAAATGTATTAAAGCCCAAGTGGGCAAACAAGGGTTTATAATAACACTTTCCGGAAACTTAAACAAGCACTCAAAACTGTCCGAAACACACTATAAACAACAAATTCTGCAGAAATTCAGCAAAATTCAGCGTTTAATCAATTATATTAGATGCAGAAAATAGTATAAAACATCCAGAATAACTTGTAAGGTGTCGGGATTGAAATCATAACACAAAAGGTACTTCATACCGTATAAATTACGCAATATAACACTTTAACGAACTGACAACGGAACAATTAACCGGACATTACCAAAACACCAAAAATGAACTAGAAGCATAGTTTTAGTGTTATTTAGCTAATTATGGTCATATAACACCCTAAAACACTTAAAAACACACATAACCTTAAATTAAACACCAAACTTACACCTTAAACCCTCCACTTCTAAATTTTGACAATTTACCCCCCTCATGATGTGGACGGTTTATTCTTAATGATCTAACGCCTGAAACGCATTATCCGTTGTAACATCCACCATGTGAGTTGCAATACATTTTTTATATATGTTGAAAGGCGTGTTGGAATCGTCGGTATATGATTTTAATTTTAAATAAAATCTTATTCTATTTATTCTTAGTTAATATCTCGTATTATTATAAAGCGGAAGCATGTACAAACTAAAATCGACAAACCCGTCCAGTGAACCAATTGCAATTCGTTAAACCCATTAAACAACCATAGAGGGTTTTCGTGATACTAACAATTGAAGAAAACCCCAAGCTTCACACATTGACTCAACGAACCTCATGTTAGTTTGAAATGGATGGAGGAAGGTGTCTTCAAGGGTTTTGGGTTGGGCGAACTCAACAAAGTTTGAAATGGAGGGAGGAAGGGCTCGGAACCTAGCGGTGAGGCCGATGTTGTCGCTCTCAATTTGTTTGATGTTCCAAAACTTGTTTTCGAGTTGTTGGAGCTCGTGGGGAGGACAAAATTCATCCTTCATGAGCTTCTTGAGCTCGGTCCAAGTCAACGCATAAGCGGTGCCGTCCCCATGTGCGTTGCGCTCGGCAGTCCACCAATCGAGTGCCCTCGATCGGAAAATGCCAGTGGCCTTGGTGGTGCGAAGATGTTCGGGACACCCTTTGTGACGAAAGGTGACTTCAATGGCATCGAACCATTGGAACATCTTCGTCATTCCCTCTTCGCCCATAAACAGCATCGGGCTACAAGAGTTGAATTGCTTGAACGTAAAGCTCGACTTAGGTGGGTCGACTTTGGAGTCAACCGAGGCATGAGGGGATTCGATGTTATTGGTGGGTTGGATCTTGCTAACGATTTCTGGGATAACCTTGACCATTTGCTTGGCCATGAACTTCATCATATCTTTCTTGGACATTGCGTCGGAGTTGGACTTGGAGTTCTTCTTTGAGTTCGAGAGACGGGTGGAACCGTGGAAGACATCTAAAAGATTGAAATAAGGGAAAAAGATGAGACTTGATCATAATGTGTTAAATTACGTTTGTTTGCATGATTGAGCATGATAATATTTCCACATAACACGTAAGCTTCACATAGTTTGCATAAGTATAACATGTATTCACATTCTATAATCACGAATAAAGACGATAAGGAATGTAAATTTAGTTTGTTCTTGAGTATTAGTATTGTTTTAGATTGCGAGTAACATGCGATTCGTGCTTCAGTTTTGAAACGAATGAAGTATCAAGTATAAAAACACATTAAAATGGATACGACATAAAAGAGATTTTAATGTAAAATATGGAGTGTCTTGGAACGAAACTAAGACTATTCCAAAGTGACCGAAAGTTCTTTCGAGTTAGGGAAACATGCTTTGGCATAATATGTAGAATACTCTCACCGAGGAGAGGTTAATGGTATTCACCCTTCCGGTTACTACATGTCCCTAGTCCATTGAAAATTCGAGACTTTGGCGGGATTGAAAATCGAGGAGCGGGACTAGTTTTCCAGATGCGGGTTTCACCCCTAACTTGGCAACGTCGTACCCTAAGTGTGGTTAGTACTCACCGAACGGGTCAAGGAAATAAATTCCGACTCATTGGTAATGGTCCACTAGAGTGTGAATGGGAAATTTTACATCAATGTGTGGTTATCACTCCTAACTTGATGACGTAATTTCGTGAAAAAGTGAATACGTGGATTGAGGGACTCGTTGGTAAGGGTCCACTAGAGTGTGAATGGGAAATTTTTCACATTTTGGCTCCTGAACTTTGATTCCCTTACCATTTTATGCTAAAACTTGGTAATTTGACATGTTTTCAAGTATAGAATGCGCATGCAAGTATAATTCGTGTATCATGACGTATGTATGGGTATTTGCTCACATAACACGTATCGGTTTGCAAGTAAACACATATTTATTGATTGATTGTATGTATGGCACGTATGTGTAAAGCATGAATTTCATTACGATCAAAGTCTCAGATTACAAAGTTGGAAACAAAATACGAATACAATATGATTACAAGTTTCCAAAAAATAGAAGTACGATTACATCTTTCTAAATAAGGAAATTACAAAAATGCGGAGCGTTACAGTTACATTGATTTATTAATTATATTGTATATGTTTAGACCACACGGTGGGCATGGAAGGGGTGGCATGGGCTTCCCGAACATCGGCACACCACCCCTTCCCATAGCGTGGTGGCGGCGTAGTGACAAGGGTAGGGGAATTCTCATGGGCGTGGAGGTTATGAGGGTGGTGATGTGGTTAATTATGATTGGTTGTTGTTTTGGTTGATTGTGATTGGTTGTTTTTTATTTTTTTACTTCTTTTTTAAAACACCACTTTTCAAGCTCATTTAACCCCGTGTTTTTTTTACCATGTCCCCTTGCTGATATGGCTGCCACATGGCATTTCATGCCTACTCTTCATGCCCTCCCACACCGTATATTCTTACACATACAATCGTCAAGATAAAACTTTTTTATGAATATGATAAATGCTAATTTAGTTAAAATGTACTTAGTATTCTAGGTATTTTTTTCGCGTAGTTAAGTTAGTTTAAATTACAATCTATCTACTATAATAATAGAAACCAACTTTTGGACACGTGTTATTCATTGAAGGTATCCTCAAATCTATACTTATCTTATATTAACTAAATAAATAAATAATAAATTAATATTAAATCTCATTATACTTTAATAAAATATTATCCTCAAATCTAAATTGTTAATTTAATATATTTTTAAAACAAATACCTCTCTTTCCTATTTATCTTATATTAAATATATAAATAATAAATTAATATTAAATGTTATCCTAATTTATTAAAAATATAACTTTTTTTTATTATTTGGTATACAAAATTATATTTATTCAACTCGTGTAAAATGCGAGGTTTTAAAAAATATAACTTTTTTATTATTTACTATACAATATTATTTGGTATACAAAATTATATTTTATTCAACTTGTGTAAAATGCTAGGTTTTGAAAAATATATGTTTTTTTATTGTTTACTATAAAAGTTACATTTATATAACCCGTGTAATACAAGAAGTTTTTAAACATATAACTTTTTATCATTTGCTATGTAAAATTAGATTTATTCAACACGTCTAATACAGGGGGTTTTAAGGATATAATTGTTTTTCTTGTTTGGTAGATTTTTGACTATACACGGGTTTTTTACAGATACAATGTTTTTATTATTTAATATACAAAATTACATTTATTTAATATGTGTAATACACGTGGTTTTTAAAGATATAACACTTTTATAGATCTATTCAACACGTGTAACATACGGGGTTTTTAAGGATGTATTTTTTTTTTATTATTTGGTAGATTTATTCTACCCGATTATACACGAGTTTTTTTAAAAAATACGACGTTTTTAGTATTTAGTATACAAAATTAGATTATTTAACATGTGTAATACATATGGTTTTTAAATGTATAACTTTATTATTATTTGATATATAAATTACATTTATTTAACTCGTACAATATACAGGGTTCATAAAGATATAACTTTTTATTATTTAATATATAAAATTACATTTATTCAACCCGTGTAATACACGGGGTTCTAACTTAGTTATAAATATATAAACACATATACAAAATCAAGAACTAAAAGTTAATTACTTAATGTATAATAATTATTCATAATTAATAATAACTATCCAAAATTTATATATGTTGGATATCTCTAAGTATATTTTTTAATCATTATTATTTAAGGCTACATGGTATGGTGCCCATCCTCCTTTGGAGGATGATCCGCCACCTAAGCGCCACATCATAGTTATCCCAAGGATGGTCCATCCCATAAATTTAGTGGAAATGGGAGGATGATCGTAGATGATCCTACCCCACCACTTTTTTATTTTTTATTTTTTTAATCTTCCACTTTTTTTTAACATTTAACAAATAAATTAAGAAAATATTTTCATTAATATTAAAAAACATTACATAAACTTAAAAAAAAATCCTAATAAATTAAAAAAAACATAAACTTAAAAAAAAATAAACCACTTTGATGCTTCTTCATGATGTCGTTTTGTAGTTTTATCAAAGTCGAACGTTTCGGCTCGGGATAATTATCAACATCCATCATTAATATTTCCCATTCCTTGAGCCGAATCTTTTCATCAGACAATCGAATTTTTTCTCCCGCCACGCGTAACTTTACTCCCGCTAGGCGTGACTTTTCTTCGATGGCCTGCTCCTTCGCCTTCGCCTTTTGGGCCGTGACCTCGGTGTACGTTTTAAATTGTGTCATAAACTCGTCCATCTTCGGGTCCACATTTTGCTTTTCTTTCTCCTTTGCTCGCTCCTTCTTTGATTTGTCCCGGCCCGGGGGACGCTCCGCTTCATGTACGGCGTATTCTTCTTCTATGAACTCGGCGTTATCGTTTAAGTTTATGTGACACCTCGCGTCCGATCCACCGGCGCTATAACCATCGAATTCCAGTGTCCTTTGCCGCTTCGCCATCTCCACCTCGTTGGGAATCGGCGCCCATTTTTGGTGCATTTGTATAATTTCCCACGCGCGAACGTGTGCGAACGAGGTATTATTATTGTTCGACTTGTAAAGATCCAACGCCTTTTTAAACACATCCCCGTCGCTCATGACGCTACGACGCCCACTTGAATATATTTTATTATATTCTTCGTAAAACTTATTGACGAACCCGTTCATTTTTCGCCACTTAGATGACACCGAGTCGATATCTCGATACGGGCCTTGGTCCATTAGCTCAAGGAACTTCGCCAAAACCGCCTTCCAAAATCCTTCACCCGTTTAATTATTATCTATAAAATATGTTACAAAAAAATATGTTACAAAAAATAAAAAACTAATACTACAAAATATAAACTTAAAAAAAAGTTATTTTTACGAACCTTTTATCGGGTGTGTAGACGTGCCTATGTAAGCCTTCGCAAAGGCTTCTTCCTCGAGTTGCGTCCACGGTTTCGCCTTTACTTTGGACGGTTGCTCACCCACCACTTGTAACAACCCGCGTTTTGAAGTCAAAGTACAGGTCAAAGTCAAAGGAAGAAAAGATTGCTAATTGCGATCTGTCACTGCTTGCTTAATTATTGATTGTACTTGTCACACCCCAACCGATGGCGGAATCATCAGGGTGCGAGCACTAAGCGTTCAGATTGCTCATGAGAATCCATAACACTAATTAGTTTCAATATAAATTAGATTCATTTCATGCAATTGTCTAAAACAACATCAACCACAAAATATAGTATCAAACCAAAACAAACATAACCATTGTTTCAAAAGTTTCTAGATTTAGCTAAGTGGAGTATCTAAGTTCCATCCTAGCTTGTTTCACGATTCCTAGCATCCTGTCAGCTTGCAACATGTATTAAAATAAAGTCAGTACAAAAATGCACTGGCGAGTATACAAGTTTGAGTAATAGCATAATAGATTAAAACAACTCATATCCATCGTGTAAATGATACAAAAATAGTTTCAGCCATGCTAGTGTTCGCAGTCCAACAAGTGATAGCCCAAGTATCCCGATGCTTTAGTGTTTTCCCAAGTCTCAAGGAAAACTAGAATCCTCCTAACAATACCCCCGAGAATAATGGGGAGGTGCATCTCCTATAGCGCTACTATTGTTAAGGCGGAACTACACACTCTGGATTAAACGTCCACATAGCACAAAGAGTCTAGATTCAAGAATCACAAGTTTCACATTCATATAGGATAGAGTTTAGATCCAAAAGTTTCAAGTATCATAGTTTAATAGAATACATGTTGCATCCCAAAGTTTAAAACAAAAAGGGATCGAGTATACTCACAGTAATTGCTTAACAGATTAACTGTTATTGGATCAAAGGGAGCTGTTTAGGTTTAGCCTGATTAGATTACAATAAATAAGTGTCGGACAAAGCAACGAGACTCAAACCAAGTGTCGGATTAGTCATCTTGATCGGATGGCTATTCGATCGGATGGCTATCCGATCGGATTGCCATTCGATTGGGATGACTATTGAGTGGGGGGGGGGGGGGAACAGATTGCCATCCGATCGGATGGTCATCTGTTCGGATTGCCATTCGATCGTATGGTCGTTCGATCCAAGTGTCAAGTTTCCAAATGTTCAAGTTTCTGAAAAAGTTTCTAAGTGTTTAAAGAGTCCAAGGAACATTGTCACCTCGATCGGATGGCTATCCGATCGGGTTGCCATTCGACGATCAAGAATTCAGAGTTTCAAAGTGCTTAAGGTTAAGAGACAAATGTCTCCTGATCGGATGGCAGTTCGATCGAATGGCTATCCGATTGAATTGCCATTCGATTGGGTTGTCCCTGTCCCGTTCACAACCTTGTAAAGTTTCTAAGTTTTTGCTTCGACAGTGACGACACGATACGATACGTATTGAGACAATGGTAAACACACCATCGTACAGCCGTTCTGATCGGATGGGAACCACCCCAGTCCGTCTAGTAGTATGTTCTTGGAGGTGCTTATGTCGGAATCCGCACTCCGGTCATCTTCTCCGACAACAATCCATTTCCAAGCTGACTCAAGACTAATCATCAAGTCTTTAGCCCGTTCAGATCCGGATTCCACCGTTTTAAGTGAAAAGTTAAGAAAAGATGAGAGAAAACATAAGTTTTAGCTGAAAAAGTCTAGATTTAGTTGAGATTCAATGTAACACACATGAAATTCCTTAGATCTGAGTTAGATCTTGGTAGGAATGACATCACACCATAGTTTGTACAAACCAGCATGATGACGTCACCCGCAAGAGCTCAAAACTTAGAGATTTCACGGTGAAAAGTGAGATTTCAAAGGAGAATCATGTAGAGAATAACGTGTAGATCAAAGATGTACAAGAATCTAGTGTAAAACGTACCGAAAGCACCGAGAAATGGAAGAAAAGTGGGAGTGCATGCGTCTTGGTCGAGTGAGGCTGTCACATCAGTGAGAATGATGTGACAGGCCTATTTATAGTGTCAGAGAGAGGGAGTGAGGCGGGTGTGCACGAATCGGATGGCACTTCGGTCGAATGGCCATTCGATCGGTTGGTCATCCGATCGGATTGCCACTCGGTCAATCCCATCATTTCCGCGTTCCCGTCTTTGATTCGTTTCGCGAGTTAGATTAAGCGTTGCGTTGCGTATTATTGGGTAATAGTGTCACATAACTAGATTATATCATTAACACAAAAACTTCCATAGTTTCCGCCAGTGACAAGACTCTAGTCCCTCGTTCAACCAAGTCTCAAGTTTCACGAGCCTCAAGAGTCAAGCACCAAAGCATCAAGAATCATAGCTTCCAAGTATCAAGTATCATGAATCATAGTATTAAGAATCAAGTATCATAGCGTAAGATTCACCAAGTATCAAAAGTGTCAAGTATCACATAGTGTAAGGGCTAAAAGTGCCAAATAGCTCAAAGTCTAGGGACGTAGGTGTTAAAGTACTCTCTGACTTGTTAATCGATACTTTAATTTGTGTTACTTTAGTTGTATTATGTGGAGTAAATGCAAATAATCGCTATTAACCGCTAATGTATTTATCGCTAATCTCATCGCAATCGCATCGCAACCTGAATTGCATGTTCTGGATATTGTTTTACGTGTGTGTGTTATTATGTGTTACTTGTGCATGCTTACTTATATGTTTGCGGTGATTAATCGAAAACGCAATCGCAACTCTATCACAACGCAATCTCATCGCAAACTGGAAACGCAAGTTTATAATGTTGTATAATGTATGTTAGTTGGGTTATTTGTGTAGCTATTATTTAAAACTATCGCATCGCATATTCGACACTCTCTTAAACGCATAACAACGCTTAACGCACGAAACGAAAAGTCGGAAACCAACTCGCAAAACCCATCCGATCAAAGGACCATTCGATCGAATGGTCATCCGTCTGGATGACCATCCGATCAGATTGCCCTCCGATCGCACAACAACACCGCCTCTCCTCTCCTCTCAGCTATAAATAGCCCCTATCACATCACTGTTCATGTGATGTGACAGCTCTCCTCCGACCCTTCGACTTCTCAGCTACTTTTCTCTCAATTCCTCGCGATTCTTGTAAGTTTCCAACTCAAATCTTGTACTTCTTTAATCAGCACACACTTTCTCATCATTTTCACCATCAAATCTTAACTTTTCACCATGAAATCAGCTGATTTGGGATGTTCTAGGATGATGTCATCATGGGTTCTCATGAACTTCAAAGTGTGACCTCATTCCACCAAGAACAACTCAGATCTAAGAGATTTCAACATGTTTAAACACTAATTTTACCTAAAACTAAACATTTTCAAACCGATTTAAGCTTCTTACAACCCTTTTACACTCTTGCACTCAAAACCGATAGAATCTGAGCTCATTCAGGCCCTCTGCTCATTCTCTAGCAAAGTGCCGATGTGAGAACTGATTTCTATCCAAGAGACAACCGATTGACGGGTTGAACATGAACAACCGTCAAGAACAGTTAACTGATCAGACGGGGTGATTCCCATCCGATCGGATGACTTGGACTTGGTGGAGTTTCCGTTGTTTAGCACGTTGTCATACCGTCTCGGTCAAACCACAAACTTTCCAGACTTAACAAAATTTTGCAAGTTTCAAACGATCAGGTCGCTGAACGGATTGCCGTCCGATCGGATTTCCATCCGATCGAAAGCGACAATCCAAACAGATAACTTGTGGTCTCCAACACTTAAACAATTTTGCAAATATCAGTTCCAATGAATAGTCATCCGATCGGATGACCATCCGATCGGATGACTATTCTAACCAATGGACTTAAACTTTAAAACATCTCACTTTGAACGGATCACCATCCGACCGAATGACCATCCGTTCGGATGACCGTTCGATCGAACGACCTGAAAGGTAGAGATATTTCTCTCATTTTAAAATGCAACGGTGAAAACTTCAAAGTCACATCATACACAAACACATCCATCCCAAACAAATGACAATCAGACCGAATGGCCATCCGTCCGGATTGTCATCCGATCGGATGACCCTTCGTCGCCCCACTTCACTTCGACACCGTTTTACACACTGTTCATCACTTATGCTATCGTTCTGTAATCAGGCTAACTTTCCAGCGCACCCTTAAATCCAAGACGGTGTTTATTTATTAAACTCTATCTATGAGTATACTCGAACCCTTTTCGCTTTACGCACTTTTGGGTGTTACATACGTTACTTATTCAAACCACAATCGACACACAACGCAAACACTCTTATACACTGACCGATATTGCATGGTATACGTGTTACTCGATGAATGCTTGTATGTTATGTTTACACAATGATTGTTGCCTGACACCTTAGCAACGATAGTACTATAGTTTGGACTCAGCACCTGTCGTGGACAGGGGTTGTTAAGGGTTTTACTTCACGTGTCACAGTGGTGATATGTGTTGCGCATTCTACAACTCGTAGTCATGTCTGTGCATATTTCATTGTCGATAACCTACTAGCTTCACTTTGCTACATGTTACATGCTGGTTATGCGTAAACAACTCTTGAAATCTATTATACTATTAAACTTGTATGCTCACCTTTACCCTATGTGTATTGACCTCTATTTTAACGTATGTGGCAGGTGTTTAGGATGTTGTGCTTGCTAGCTTTTGTGGAATTAAGTTAGGAAGAGTCTACTAACAAACAATTAATTTGTAAGTTGTCGAAATAGTTTTCTATTTGTCTTTGAGAACAACTTTTCTATAATAACTGCGTTACTTTTTATGTTACGGTATGGGACAGAATGCTTAAATAATTGGTAATCATAGTTGTTATGGAATCTCTTGGACAATCTGTTTCGCACAGTGCCTCACCCCGATGTTTCCGCCATCGGTTGGGTATGACACCACTTGCTTGCCTTTTCTTCGTTTGCCTTTTTGCGGTTGGGTCTCGGGAACAACTTCCACATCCTCGTCGAGTTCGGATCATTCAGGTTGCGTCGGGTTCGGTTGGGGTTGAAAGGGTTGCGTCGGGTTCAGTTCGGGTTGAAAGGGTTGCGTCGGGTTCGGTTCGGGTTGAAAGGGTTGGATATTAAAAGCACACTGCATCATCAATTGTTGTAGGGCTTGACTTTGTTGCGGTTGAGCAAAAACGTTCGGTGCGTGTTGGAATGCGGCAAAGGCATTTGTGGAATATTGAGAGAATTGGTTTGGTTCTATCGTCGGATAGTATCCCGGAACCGAGAAAACATTCGGGATGTTCGGTTGGGTCGAGTTGTTGGGGTTGTTCGGGTTGTTGAAGGGATCCATGGTAGAATATAATTTTATAAAAGTGGAAGATGTTTATAAAAAAATAGAGAGAGAGAGATGAGTTGTGGTAGATGAAAAGTGAGAAAAATGGTGTAAAAATTGGGGGTTTTATATAGTTTTAGGAGTGATTTGGGTAAATTTTTTGAATTTGACCGTTTGTTAATTTTTTGAAATTGGAAATTTGTTTTTATTTTTATTTTTAAATGGTAACATGGCCTTAAAAGGTGGGATTTTTTGTCTTAACATGGCCCGGCTCCAACGTCTAGCACTCGACGGTCTCGACGAGGAGGGCGGGGGGGGGGGGTGCGGCACGGTGTTGGGCACAGCGACGGGGCTGGACGGGTGGGGGACGGTACCGTCTAGCCTAATAGAAGTGAAGCGAAAAAACTAATTTTCTAAGACCCTTGAATGGTAACAGATGTTTTTTAATTTAGTTGTTTATTAAACTAGGTTTTAGACCGCGCCGCGTTGCAGCGCCTGTCAAACAACCAAAAAATCTAACAGAAAATTAAACATATATATACGAACACACACAATTCAGTGTTGAAGCAAACAAAAGGCCAAACCTAAAACCTTACAAATTACTCAACAAAGAAGTGACTCACTATTTCTATAGCATCCAGTTAAATTAACTTTGGCCATGCAAACTTTTCTCCAGCCAACAATATGAACTAAGGCGGCTCATCACTATCCTGTCCAACCAAATCCTAGTATATTAAAGATCGATGCAATGATATGTACATAACTACAAATTTACAATATAAGACAAATTCATAGTCATCTCACAACATAAAAACATGAGACGTTAAATTCTTTTTTACTACTTAAAGGAAGAATCTTATATGCGATTTCCAGGTCTTGTGCATCTTACAACATTTGAAAGTAATAAACTAATAAACACCAAGCAAAACTCGGATAATTGTGGTGTTGTCTTAGTTTTTTTTATGTTCTTTTAATGAGAAACAATTTAATTGGGAAAAGGAATAAGAGATTGACTTTTCATTTGCATGTAGTTTGTGCCATATCCTACACATCGATTGCAGGTGAGTTACTCTATGACGAACTCTTATTGGGTAGTTTGTGCCCATATCCTACCATATTAGACATCTTCATTGAGCCATCTCCTAATATATAGTCAACCTGCAACAGATATACAAATTGATAAGTTTTCTCAATGAGTTAACCTGCCAAGATGTATAAAAAAGAACAACAAAAATCAAGAAAGATACATGTTCCTTGCAAGACTTATTAGGGTAGAAAATTAAGAAAGCAATCATTTTTTTCGTGGGCTATAAGTATGCACAAATTCTCAATTCAGCGAGTATTGAGTATTGAAAGTGATTAATGATCAGAAATAGGATGTAAGTGTGTTTTTTGGTGTCCTAACTCAATCAGCTGTCTTAGATATACATTAAAATTGTACTGTAGCAAGTAGCCTAGTATACGAACATAACATTATTCATGTGCAATGCATTCTTCTTATCTATTCTTGTCCGAGAAACAACCATAAACTTAAATTTATCTGGGCGTCTAGCTCATATGTACTAAATAGAGTAAACAATATATTATCGTTTGGGATAGCAAGATAGGTGTTTGAATATTAATTCAATATAATCTATTGAAGATGCATTGCACTGGTTTGAACAATGAATATGATCTTTTGCTGCAAAAAAGGCAGATCTAGAATTGATTCGTTCTACTTCAGAAGCAAAAAAAAAAAAAAAAAAAAAAAAAAAAAAAAAAAAAAAAAAACCGATGAGACTCCTATTACACAGTATGCTTCAGCAAGTACTTACCTAATAATGAGTTTCTTCTTGTAGGATAGATGTATGGCGACTAATACAAATCTTATACCTAATGAGAAGGGTTCTTCTTGTAGGATAAATGTATGGCGACTAATACAAATCTTATACCTAATGAGAAGGGTTGTATTAATAATATACATTCCAGTATGCTATACGATCTAAAGGCGTAAATTTGTAGAAAGACATATTTCGATGTCAATCTAAAAAGATTACAATGCGAATTTGTCTTAACTCTAAGATAGTCAAAAGCATTATTATGCCAATATGGGAAGTCTGTCCATAGCACCAACAATGATCTGTATGATATATTATCTCATGAGATAACTTAAAAGGAGTGTATTAATTTGCCCAAGCATGTTTTCAGTACTCGAAAGAAGCTCCTATTATCATAATGAAAACAACAATTTAATATATTTCAAGAAAACACACATACCCTGTTGGATGAATACCAAAGAGGCAAAACAAAATCTAACGATTAAAGCTTACCAAACATATTGCCTTCTTAATCGTTGGTACCTTCAACTCTCTGAACTATAAGGTGACTGAAATGCGTTCCCCTATTTTGAGCGGAGCCGACCGTCCATATGTTCCATACGACCATCGTTTGACACCATCGATCGCCTGAAACCTAACCCTCATCGTCTCCGTCATCACCTTCGAGTCATGAACCCTGGTTGTCGACTGTATGAGGTTTCAATCGAACCACCAATGTTTCGTAATTAGACAAACGATCATCATCATGAGCCTCAGCGTGATCTAAGCTTCCGATTCATAGGGTTGACACGCCAATACAATCAACGTAACTTCCCCGGAGTTCACTTTTCTATCACCGGCTCCGTCTTTCTATCTCTTATACTTTCTTGAAAGAAGACTATAAACACATGAATTATTTGATCAAACTGCTCAAGATTATAGGATGAGTAGTCTCAGCCAAGGAATGTCTATCAAAACTATATTTATACCACTGTTCCGAAATATAAGAAGATGGATCCTGTCAATGTATGGATTTATAGCTATAGCATGTTAAAAATACATTAAACATCAAAAATGATAAAATAATCAAAATTTCAAACCAATTGCAACATGACTTCCACAACTATCATAAAACTAACACTCCTCACAACCGCAACTGCACCAAAAGTTATATAAAAACACTATGTCTAGTTCCATTTGGAATGATTTAGTAAATTTTTATTCATTATAATATTTATCTTACAATAAGTGTGCCAAGGGTTGCAATTTTCCATAATAATGATTTGAGTTTTAAAGCTTTGTGATGAATAAGTTGTTTTAGAATCAGCTCCAAAGTACTGTGAAGCCAAGATTTTACCACCTACTATATCCAATTCCATGCATTATCTTATCAATATCAACTAGATTTATCACCCGCCGCGATGCGGCGGGGAGCCATTCATATGCATCATACTTGATAAAAACCAAGTGTTTGTTACATCAATGTTATATAGTCGAATCGCCTAGCCTCTATATGAAGGATGTACAAAACGAAGCTATACAAATTATATTCGCCATAAAATTTAATAAAAAAGTAATTGGTTTAACCACAAAAGTCAACATTATATGGTCAAACAGCCCACCAGCCTCACATAACCTGAAAAATGTAACCACAAAATCAAGTTCTTGACAAGTGAATGAAGCACTGAAAGAAAAAGTAAACTCTGTTATTCTACATACTCCATATCTATGTACGTGTAGTATCTTCATAGGCATTATGAAACTGAACCACATTTTCATGTCCACTTAAAGCTTGCATTATATTTACTTCTCTTTTAACATCTTCCACAGCAGCCGGAAGAGTCATCTGTTGAAAACAGCTAAAAAACATAACTTAAGATCATTAAGCTCTATTTCAAAAAGTATGAGGATCTTGTGCAGCTGGTTAACTATTGCATCTTACAAGTTGTGAAATCTTAAGGTAAAAATCTCTAATTTGTATCAACAATTAAAACATGAACCAAACAGCAAAGACAACATGCAAAACAATTGAACCCAAATTAAAAAGTCATAAACAAAAAGCTTTAAAGATAAAAAATTTAAACACAATCCAAAACTCGACCAACATATCAAAACCACCAACCATCATCAGAAACCCTAAATAAACAACACTTTGAAGCACAAAAGCAACAAAGCCAATGGCCAAATTGCAAAACCTTAAGCCATCCGAAAGTAAAGTTGATACAATAAAACGAAGGACAAATACAGGAGCAAATCGTAAAAGAGGGAAACCAATCAGGTTACAGGTTAGTGAAGACTCCGATCGAGATAAATTACGCTTCACATAAACACGCGAGCCTGCATTTAGCGAACAACATATCAAAAACCGAGAAAAGTGGAAAGCCGCAAACAAATCACAGGAAGAAAACGATAGGTGGGGAAGGCACCTCATAGTACACGCGACAACTTTGCAAGACAGTATAAATAGGATATGCAAGGGTACAAACAAACAAAGCATAAACAACCTATGCCTAACTTTCAACACACATGCAGCAACATGTTGCAAATTCATAGTATATAAATTGTCTAATTATAAAATCATGCCTAAATATATTATCGTGTTCACAGAGTTCAATGTGAATGGTTTGCCTTCTCGGGTGTTCGGTTTGCGAACCCGTTTGAATCTATCAATAGAAACTGAGTAGTCCGTTTTGGCCCGCTATTGAGTTCCAACCATTTCTCCAACTCTATTACACCAAAACCATCCGGATCACCACCATCGCCGGCACGTGCGGCTGTTGTTGTTCCACTCGATTATCTCTACTGTTTGAGTCACCGGATCTGTTGTATACCATCGCCGACAGGTGCGACTGTCCATGTTCCGCTCAATTATCTCCACTGTTTGGGTCACCGGATATGTCGTTTACCCTCACCCCTAAATTGTGGTTTCATCAACCAAAGATAATAAAATAGACATGACAACTTTTATATTGATTCATCAGCCAAAAGCAACATGAAAATAAAACTTACTTTTAACTTTATTTAAGATAAAATCCAATATTCTACGACCTCTTTACTTCGACATCAACAAAATTTTAAGAGCCCTAACTTGAAAACAACATAATTTTAAATACATATCTTTCTTGATTCATTCACCATTTTCACCACTTCAATTACACCATTCCTTATGCATAAGGAATACTCAATAAACCTAAAACTTTTAAACAAAAAACACTTACCGATTCTCCTATTCATGGCTAGATGAGAAATGCTCAATAAACCTAAAACTTCTGCATCAAAGCCGTCTCTAAGAATGAAAAGTTTACCATTAACAAAATCGGGGTGTACATTTTTCTCCTTCTCTTCGTGTAGACATACATGAAATCGAACAAATATATAACATATCTAGATGAAATCAGTGAAACAGACTCATACCTCGAATGAAGACAAAATTTTGACAACTTTCGCTTCTTGCTTTGTCGTCGTCGGATCAGCCGGCGTTGCCTGAATAAAAAGGAAACTGTAAAGAGGAAAAAACATAAACGAAATAAAAAACTCTAATCTGAACCTAGGTTTTGCTAATCACAACTTTTAAGACCTAGAAAAATTTTACCTCTTCATTGCTACATTCACGTTCACCGGAACCCTAGGGTTTCGGCTGTTGATCTGAATCGACGACGGGACCCTAGAACCCACAGCCGTCATTGTCGGCTTCATCTACCACCATACTATCACGCTTAACCCTCGTCTACCACCGCCTTCTAACATCGTTTCACGCGTCCAACCCACCACCGGTCTGACCTATCAACTCATAATTTCATTCATAATTCAATATTGATTACAAAGAGGTTTATATATATTCTACTAGTTACAATAATAACCCTCTAACTTATGACAATTAAATATTTGGCTTAACATTCCCCCGCAAGTTGAGGGCGGGTAACGACCTGCAACATGGATCTTAAAAATTCAAATCTTTGAGTTGATAACGGTTTCGTGAAGATGTCGGCAATTTGATCATCTGTTTTAATAAATTGAACCTTCAGATTTCCTTGACTGACTTGCTCACGAACAAAATGGAAATCTACCTCCACATGTTTAGTTCTAGCATGAAGCACCGGGTTTGCTGAAAGATACGTAGCTCCAAGATTATCACACCAAAGAGTGGGTTTATTCAACTTAACTCCCAGTTCTTGTAGAAGAGACTTTAACCAGATTAGTTCAGCAACCGTATCAGCAATAGCCTTGTATTCGGATTCAGTAGACGACCTAGAGACAGTTTTCTGCTTACGAGCTGACCATGATACTAAATTCGAACCCAAAAAGATAGCATAGCCCCCCGTGGATCGACGGTCGACCGGGCAACCAGCCCAATCGGAATCCGAATATGCTGTAATAGGAACCAACCGCTCACCCCAATGTGAATCAGCAAAGGCATGTAATGTAGACGTTGAGTTCGATGTAAAACGAAGGCCCAGTTGAGACGTTCCCTTGAGATAGCAAATTATACGTTTGACAGTCGTCCAATGGGATTCGTGAGGTTCATGCATGAACTGACATACCCTGTTGACAGCGTAGGCAATGTCGGGCCTAGATAAAGTGGCATACTGAAGTGCTCCAACACAATGGCGATATCTTGTAGGATCGGACATAAGTGGGTCGTCCTTGGTTATCTTATCTGTTTTGGCATTTGTAGGTGTTGCAAGCGGTTTCAATTCTTTTAACCCGGCTCGGTCAATAAGTTCCTGGATATATTTCCGTTGAGATAGGATAAGACCCGAAGAGGTGTGAAGAACTTCAATACCAAGAAAGTAAGTAAGACGACCCATGTCAGTGAGAGATACCTGCTGACCAAGTGAGGCAATAATGCGATTAACTGTGTTGAGATCGTTGCCCGTAATAATGATGTCGTCCACGTAAACTAGTAGGTAAACCTGTATACCCGAGCGATTAAGGATAAATAATGATGGATCGGTTTTGGAACCATGAAAACCAAGATGCTGTAAGACATTTGAGGGTTTGGTGAACCATGCCCTGGGCGACTGTTTTAAGCCATAAAGGGATTTGTGCAACTTGCAAACATGATTAGGATGTTTAGGATCCTCGAAGCCCGGTGGTTGACGCATGTAGACCGTTTCATGTAGATCACCGTGTAAAAACGCATTTTGCACATCAAGTTGTTTGAGAGACCAATTGTTAGAGACGGCAAGAGAAAGAACCGTGCGGATGGTGGCTGGTTTGACCACAGGGCTGAACGTCTCATGATAATCAATGCCAGACTGCTGTAAAAAACCCTTTGCTACCAATCGAGCCTTGTGTCTAGTCAGGTTCCCATGCTGATCAGTTTTCAACCTGTAAACCCACTTGCAATCAATAACATTAGAATTTGGAACCGGAGGAACTAACGACCATGTTCCGTTTCTGTGTAGTGCGTGCAACTCGGCTGCCATGGCTTGACGCCACTCCGCGGATTCGTTGGCAACAGTAAAGGAAGTCGGTTCAGAAAGAACGGTAGCGGTGGTGGCGATATTGGCTGAAGGGTCAAAAATTTGTCGGGGTTTAGGATGTGGCCGAAGGTGAGGAGGTCGGTAACGGGGCGTGGTTGGTTGCGAAAAAGAGGAAGTAGGTTGGGTGGTGTTGGTCTGAGGAATAGGGGCGGTTTGGACAGGTTCAGAAATAGGTGGGGTGGGTGGCGATGGTTCGGTTGTAGGAATGGATGGATTATCGAAAATGGTTAATGGCAGATCAGGAATTGTAGAAAAGGAAGTAGCGGCTGTGGAGGATGAAGGAGGGCCGATGGAGGGTTCAGTATGGGAGGGAAAAACATGCTCGTTAAATCGGACATGGCGAGCAATGTAGATTCGGCGAGTAGTTTGATCAAGGCATTGATATCCATGATGAGATGGGCTATAACCAAGAAATATACAAGGAGTTGAACGAAAATCAATTTTGTGTTGATTATATGGACGTAAATAAGGAAAACAGAGACATCCGAAAACTCGAAGAAATGAGTAATCGGGAGGACGTTGGAAAACTAGTTGATATGGGGATTTATTTGAGGAAAGACGAGAAGGTAGACGATTGATGAGGTAGACGGCGGTTTGAAAAGCGAATGACCAAAAAGTTTGAGGTAGTTTGGATTGGGCTAGTAAGGTGAGACCGGTTTCCACGACGTGGCGGTGGCGACGCTCGACAATACCATTCTGTTCACTCGTGTGAGGACACGAGCGACGATGTAAAATACCATGGGATGTAAAAAACTGAGTAAGGTTCCGAAACTCGCCACCCCAATCAGTTTGAACACTTTTTAGTTTGGTGTTAAATTGGCGTTCAACTAGGCGAACGAAATTTGTAAAGGTGGTAAAAACGTCGGATTTTTGCATGAGCGAGAAATACCACATATAGCGGGTATGATGGTCAACACATAACAAAAAATAACGATAACCGTCAAAGGACGTGGTAGTATGGCCCCAAACATCACAATAAACCAAATCAAGTATGTTTTTACTACGAAAAGATGAAATAGGCAAAGTAAGTTTGGACATTTTTCCCAATTGACAAGAAGTACACAAAGATGAACAAAGTTTGTCAGAAACAGGTAAAGAAAATGTTTTAACAATATGTTGAAAAACTCGAAAGTGAGGATGCCCAAGTCGTTGATGCCACATAGTAGATGGAGCTCGAAAAGCAGTGAACGCCATCTTGGAAACCGGTTGAAAAGAAGGTAGGCGAATGGTGTAGAGACCCTGGCTACTGGGGCCCGTGAGGAGGATAGCCCTGGTAGCCTCGTCCTTCACAACAAAAAAAGAAGTGTGAAATTCAAAGAAAACGTTGTTATCTTTGCAAAATTTGTGAACGGAAAGTAGGTTACGTTGCAAGCCCGGGACATGAAGTATGTGGTTAAGTTGTAAGTTTTTGTTTGAGGTAAAAAAGGATTTTGAACCGACATGAAGAATTGGAAGAGAGTTACCGTTACCAACATAGAGGGAGTCATTACCGTAATAGACGTCCGAGTTGTCCATACTAGCAAGATCAGGAGTACCATGGGAATTAGCGCCTGTATCCGAGGTCCAAGTAGTATATGAGCCCGCCTCCGAGTTAGCATAATTCACTTGAGGTGATCCACGAGAGGATCCGGTGTGATTCGGGCACTGTGAGGGAATATGACCAATACCGCACCTATTGCAATGACCGTAAACCATATTTTGAGTGGACGCCCAAGCAAATTGACGAGAGCCTTGTGAACCACCACGGCCACGGCCCCCGCGAGAAAACCCACGGCCCCGACCATATCCACGGGTCGGTCTTGAAGAAGCAGATCGAGAAGCATAATTCGCCTGAGGAGCCGATGGTGAGGCCGACGGTTGAGTTGTTGAAGCAAGTTGGTTTGCCAAAAGTTGAAGGTTGGTAATCTGTTGCTGAATCGAAGCCAAATCAGGGGCTGGTGAAGTAGTTGTTGCGGCAGTGGTAACATTGAAGACTTGTGGAGAGGCCGATGATGAAGAAACAGTGGACCGAGTGATATATTCATGATCACCAATAAGGCCGTGAAGCTCGTTAAATTGAACCGGTGGGGAGCGGGCAAGAAGATTACTTTTCAAACCATGGTATTCCACACGTAACCCGGCTATAGTAAGCATGACGAGATCTTTGTCTTTGACGGGTTCACCAATATTTGCAAGAGCCGTTGCATATTCTTGAGCGCGGCTGAGATAATCGATACCTTTTTCACCATCTTTCATTGAAATCTTTAAAAGCTGCGTTTTTAGTGTGAACTCATGAGATGCATTCGAAGGAGCATATGCACGTGCTAGACTTAACCACACTTCCCGAGCCGTGTCTCCTTGGATGTGTTGAAACGAAGACTCGGAAACGGTGGATATAATAATCATGCGGACATGTGCATCATTAGCAATCCAGTTTGTAAAATTAGGGTTTGTAGTAGTAGCATCACCGGTTGTAATTTTCTCTTCCGGGCAAGATAACGTGTTGTCAACATAACAATATAATGCATTAGCCTTTAGAAACGGTTCCATCATGGCTTTCCAGTAGCCATAATTGTTTGGTGTAAGATTGAATGCAAACTTGTGGGAATTATAGGATGTACGTTCTTGAAGACTGAAGCGAGTAATCGTTGTCATGATGAGGAAAAAAAAAACAATGATTTTGATACCTGAGAGTAGAACCGGTTAGATGACGCGACAATTGTTGATTCGATGTTGGCTACAGAGATGTTGCAAGTCGATGTTACTGATCGAATCACTAATTATTGTTTTCGAATTCAAAGGTGACGGCAACAAGCACAAGTGGGGGCTGGTGATTGGTTTCAAGAACCAACAGAGGACCACTATTATTTTCGTGAAGATTGGTGGCAGAAGGGAAACAAAAGTCAAAGCACCAATTGCTTTTTAAAAAGTGATAATAATCACCGATTGCTTTTGCTTTTGTCGTCTTCTGCCTTTGTATCTTGTTATTTATTATTTTTTTTCGAAACAATCAATCTCTGGTTGCAGATCGCTGCCTGTCTTGTTTTTTCTTTTCTTTTTTTTTTCTTTTTTTTTTTTTTTTTTGAAACAATCAATCTCCGATTGCAGATCGCCGGCTTGTTGATGACGGCTGTTGACACGGCGAGTAGGGTTTGTTTAGGGTTTACAAGTTGATAGGCTCTGATACCATATCAACTCATAATTTCATTCATAATTCAATATTGATTACAAAGAGGTTTATATATATTCTACTAGTTACAATAATAACCCTCTAACTTATGACAATTAAATATTTGGCTTAACATGACCGAAGGCGAAAACGGTGGCCGGCGTGAGACAATCGTCGTTCCGCCATCACCTCCGCTCCTCTCTCTCTCTCTCTCTCTCCCATTCTATCGCTGCTGTCTCTCTCTCTAATTTTCTGGACTTTGAATCACTACAAAATAAAAGTTGGAGTGGTGGAGGGCGAGATGTATAATCACGTGTCAGGTATGTGAAAATCCTAAACTACCCTGATAACGAATAGGGTTTACCGGAAACTTGCCAGAACTTGGTCGGAGCCCTAGCAGCTTGACCGTCATCATTGTCGGAGCTATGGCAGCCATCGATCTAACATCCCTCGTCGCTCTCTACTCGTGTACCGTCACAAACCCTGCTCGCCGCCGTGGATCCGCGACAGCTCCGCCGCGCGCCGCCGTGGCCGGCTCCATCACCTTTGACGCTGCATTCTCTCTTTCTTACACAAAGTCTTTATTTACTGGACAAGACACCTGTTCCCTTTGTATACATACACGTAGTAACTCTTTGGTATGAAATACCTAAAAAGCCCTTTGTTACTGTTTCTTACATTTACATTCGTTTATTAATATATAGGATAATTATTTATATAAGCAATAGCTGCTCTACCAAAAGTGTGAATTAATTATTTTGTTTTCTTTATAGCAGCAACAACAAAAACACCAATCCTCAATCACATGCATAAAATCCAAAAGAAACCCTAGCTCAGAAACAGTTAGTCGAACGCAAATTTAATACATAAATTCAGCACCAACCAACAATCCTAGAAAGCATCAGTCACATGGTTAATAAAAAAACCCTAGATCTGAAAAGGAAAAATGGGAACTTTTAACCAAAAGCTATGTTGAATCGTGCACTTCATACCTTTTCTGGCATTCACCTATTCAAGGCGGCGGCGGTAGAAAGAGGGTGGATGCGTGGGAGGGATCGACAGAGGGTTTAGGTAGGCTCTTTTAAGGGTTTAGAGAAACTGGTTTGGGATGGATGAAATCAAAATGGGAGAGAAAGCAGCAGGTGTCACGCATTAAAGGCATAGAAAAGGGCTCTCCAGTTATCAAAGGCCACTACCTAAGGCAAAGAAAAAAAGAAAAAAAAAGCAGGTGTCACGCATTAAAGGCATAGAAAAGGGCGGTCCAGTTATCAAAGGCCACTACCTAAGGTAAAGAAAAAAAAGTCACCAAGGAATCGAACCCAGCCAAATGAATTAACTTTGAGACAGCCAACCAATTTACCAACTCCTATAACATATTATAAGTTCAAAATCAGTTATATTTAAACACTATTAGAACGCAGAGAAAAAAAAAAAAAAAAAAGAAACAAATCACAGTGTGACATATGGCTAAAGTACTATTCACAAGCTTATTTTTACATATATAATGTTATGGACATAGACGTAGATATATCCATGCATATTAAGTTATTTAATACACTTGGCAGAAGATGTAATAACTATGGTAGGACAAAAAGAAAATCCGAACATATATCTAAATTTGGATGTGAACGATTCCACTCAAACTTTATTATTCTTTAACGGTTAAATTTTTGTTAACAATGGAGTCTCCATTTGAATCTTTGACCACAAGAAAAAGTCGTATCCAACATCTTAATAACACAAAGAAACTTTGATACACAAATATTTAATATAAACTGTAGTGGCTAATATACAAGAAGTAATTTAGGATAGTATTGATTGATAATATATTACATACTCTTCATCCATATTTGTACATACAACACACAAAGGCTATAAAAAAATTTAATAACCACCACGCTAAACTATCCTAATATATCAAAAACTTTTTAACAATATATGTTTTGGAGATTTGTAGCACAATCTTTATTGCATCAATCTCACATTTTTCACATTTTTTTTTCTTCAAAAAACAAATCAAACTTTAGACCCGTCTCCTGTCTCCTAGTTGGTTGGGTCTTGTAGCTGGTTTATATACAATAAATCAAATGCATGCTGTTTCCAATCTTCTTAAGGATTGAACAACAATCCTCCTAGAATACCATGCTTGTATGGCAAGTATGTTTTCTTCTTCATCTCATTCGAATTTGCACGGTTCAAGTTGTAATGAAGCTCATGAGCCGATGCACGCCCCCTTCGTTTCGAAACCGAGCCAGATTCACCCGAGTTTCGGATATCTTGATCATTTTTCCGGACAACGGTCGAGTATTTCTTCAAGGGGTCTTTTTCCATTGCTCGCCCATCCGAAGCACTTCGGAACAAAAACAAATCCTTAAAACTCCATCTTTTCGACACGCTTTCTGTCGAACAAGCTGGAGTGGAAGGTTGTTTTGTACACGTAGTTATTGGTTGTCGGTCCCTACGATAATCCGAAACCCCAAGTGGGGACAAAGATCTTGTTCTTCTACTTCTAGAAGGAAGACGAGAGGACGAAAACCCTCTCTCTCTTCCTCTTGAAATATTAATATTACCTTCACATGTGTAGGTAACATGCGCATTCGCAAAATCATTAACTGCCCTAATTACACCCCCTTGGAATAAATCTTCAGCCGCAACCGAATCTCCTCCCAACTCGCAACTTACATCGAATGAGAAATCGTCTTGGAATAAATCCGTGGACGTCTTTGGGACGCCCGGCTTTTCTTCCCAAGCAAATGGAACTGCGGCCAGAGAACCACCTTGGTTAGCTCCGGCCGCAATCAACAATTCATCGAATTCGCAGTAGAATTCGGTGAGTCTTGTGGGGCTTGATGGAGCACTAGTGTAGTAACCGTTGTGTGATGATCCATTGAAGTTGAAATCAATGGCTGGTGCAACGTCCATGTTGGTTTGTGAAGAACTTGACAAAAACATCAATGATGGTTTGATGGTTAATATAAGTGACAAGTTGAAGTTAAAGAAGGTGGGAAGAAGGTTCTTGCCGCCAAATTTAGTTGACTGTAAATATTAAAAAAATATATATATTTGAAGAAAAATATTTTTTGGGTGGTCAAATTTGCCGTCTTGGTTGTTGTCGTGATTAGTGGCTTCGACTTCTTGTCATTTATTGCATGTTGGTTGGATAAGTTTACAAGTTTCTAATATTATAATATATGATTCATAAAATATGAACAAAATTTTGGAATAAACTATATTTTGCAAACTTTAATATTATTTATTTTGGTAAAAGGGATAGAAATATATTATGCTAGAGGGTATGGTGATGGTCTTCCAAGGGAGGATGATCCGTCACGTAGGCGTCACGTCATAGTCTTCCCAAGGATGACCCATCCCACAAAACTAGAGGGTATGGAGGATGGTCCTAGATGATCATATCTCATCCCACTATGTACAAGTAACCATGCCTAATGTACAAACACAAACAAAGGGGGCCCACCATGTTTGGTTCGTCGCAAATGGCGACATCTCGACGATGAGGACTGACCAGGATGAGGACGGAGAGGGGCGGCGTGGAGGGGGTTTTGTCGCCGGATGGAGGACGATGCTGGACGGTCCCCATACCGTCCAGCCCTTAAAATGTACTTCAACGTGGTTGAAAAAACAATTGCAACTACTTTTGATGATATTCCAATATCAACTACCAATCATCGAATCTAACCTATATGTTACAAACATGAGTCTATTTGAGTTTTTTAAGAGTGTATATACAAATTTATAAATTTATATAGTAATCTACTATTTATTTTTCCTTTAGATATATTGGTTTTATTAATATTAATTATTATTATTTTTAACAGACTAACTCAGAGATTCTCTAATATTTCTAAATTTCTATAATGATAAAATCATACCTAAACCTCTTGTAACAGGGACGTCTTTCCTTCCCATCTTGATACACTAAACTATAAACTTTTTGGTTTACATCTTTTGTTCTTAGCTTTGATAATTTGCAAAAAAAACATCATTTATATTTATTGTTTGTCACAAGTTTCGTCATTTTAATTCTTTAACTAATCATGAATAGATTTTTTAGTAGTGTTTCTGATAAATTACTATTTTATATTCTATTATATTGTTTTATTTCTTCTTTTTTTCCCTTTAAATTTTCTTATATTATTAGGTTAAATTACGTTGTTTAAATTATTAGGTCGCAATGTACATGTAAAAAAAGTCGAATTCGTTTTTCATAACAATCATTTTACAACTCAATTTTTTTATTTACGTTTCGATTGCCTAACAGAACATATTCAACTTCACATGCTTCTCTTTAATTGCCTATCCATGTTGATTTCACAGTCGTATCTAGGTTCGCAACAACGTTACGACGTTTGTTTTGAAGTTGGCAAACGTGCCCTTTAACGGGTTAATGTCAGCGTAAGGCCCCGCCACAACGCACAAGGTAACTAGGGTCGTTTGTTTAAAATATATATATTTTTTTAATTTTATAAAGCCGTAACATGTGAGGTATAAGATGGTTTTGATATGTATTTTTATATGTACTTAAACACGTTAGTATCACTGCAAAGAGTGTAAGGAAGTTCGCAAACGTGCGAGCAACTTTGCTTGTTTACTAATAAATGACAACATGTGCAAGTTTCACTATTAATTTCTCATTTTTTTTCTTTCATTTTCTTTCTTTTATTATTGTTATTTTCATCACTTTTATTTGATAATTGTTAGATCTCATATCTACATGTTTTTATGTAAAATCAATTTGTATGCACTTTTGAAGTGTAGGAATGGGTGTGTGATGCTAAAAAAAGAACAATCATAAGAAATCAAGAAGATGCGAATGAAAATCAATTTTATCACCACAAATTTATTCAACCTCCATGGATTTTGTATCCATGGAGTTCTTACATCATAGATCTATGAAGTTAGTACACACATACTCCTTATGATGAAGGTCGCTATCTATTTATAGTACAAAATCCAAATCCCTAACAATATTAGGAAAATAGAATAAATGGAAAATAGAAATATTTTGCTAAATGATATCCATAAATTGCAATTTGGTCCGAGTCTTAGACTTCTTCAAGGTCTTGATAAGAGTGGCAATATGCATATTTTCATTTGACTAAGTATAGTTTGATTCGGTTTCATTCAGTAGGGAAGTTCAGCGCGGGGGTTGCTTCTTCGTTCATTACTCTCATTCCGAAGGTGGGCGATCCGGTTAATCTTGGGGATTTTCGGCCGATCAATCTTATAGGATGCATTAGTAAGGTGGTGTCCAAGGTGTTGGCGAACCGGTTATGCGGGGTTATGACTAAAGTGGTTTCCGAAAATCAGTCCGCATTTTTAACTGGCAGGTACATTCTTGACGGCCCTATTATGACTAATGAGGTTCTAGCTTGGGCGAAAAAACGTGAAAAAAAGTGTTTGTATTCAAGATTGATTTGATAAAGCATACAATAATGTGAATTGGGATTTCTTGATATCGGGTTTTTGAACAAATGGCTTTTCCTTCAAAGTGGTGTGATTGGATACGTGGGATATTGGTCTCAGCTAGATCTGCGGTCTTGGTGAATGGATCGCCTACGTTTGAGTTTGGTTGCCAGAAAGGTATTCGCCAGGGCGACCCGATTTCTCCTTTTTTGTTTATTATTTTGATGGAGGCGTTTTCCGGCTTAATGAATAAGGCATGCGACATAGGCGCTTTTGATGGTATACGGCTTCCTAATGATGGTCCGGTTCTTTCACATTTTTTATATGCAGATGATGCTATGTTAATGGGAGAATGGTTTCGTTAACATGAAAAGGATCCTGAGAATATTCTTTTTATGTTCGGGATTGAAAATTAATTTAAATAAGTCAGTTTTGTATGGAGTTGGGGTTGATGCTGAAGAGTTAAAGATTCAAGCCGAGGGTCGGGGTTGTAAAGCAGTTGAGATTCCTTTTGTTTATTTGGGAATAAAGGTGGGGGCTAATATGAATAGGATTGCAAATTGGGACCCGGTAGTGAACACTTTCAAACGAAGGTTGTCGACATGGAAAGCTAATACCTTATCTATCGGTGGCCGGGTTACGTTAATTAAATCGGTCCTTGACAATTTGCCTACATATTATTTCTTTATGTTCAAAGCGCCGGTGAAAATAATTAATACGTTGGAAGGTCTTATAAGGCGCTTCCTATGGGGCGGTTCGGACGAGGTGAGGAAGATGAGTTGGGTGGCGTGGGAAATAGTCACAAAACCCATTCGTGAGGATGGATTGGGGATAGCTCGGCTGGATATGAATAATATGGCATTGCTTGGTAAATGGTTGTGGAGGTTCTATAATGAGCAACATGCGTTATGGAGGAGAGTTATAATGTCTATCCATGGTGCTAGCCGAAGTTGGGGAGTTGCGCCAGTTAATAGCTCTATTACCGGTGTTTGAAAGAATTGTGTGACGCATTGGAATAAACATAAAGTCCAAGGCGTCGGTTTTAATAGTATGATTCGGGGTCAACTTGGCAATGAGAAGCAAATTCGGTTTTGGTTAGACGTGTGGGTGTGCGATGAGCCGTTAAAAGACAAGTTTCCATCTTTGTTCATGCTTGAAAGGAATAAGCGGGCATTTGTTTGTGGCAGATTGCGATTACAAAACAATGTATCGAGGCTGACTTGGGAATGGAGCCGAGCTCCTAATTCTGTGGAAGAGATCAACGCCAAACAGCAACTTGAGATGTTGATTCTTGATGTGCGGTTACAAGACATTCAAGATAGGTGGGTTTGGAGAGTTGGTGACGATCTTGGCTTCACCGTGGCATCGGTCAAGAAATGGTTACGTGGAGCGGATAATAATAATACAGGACGCTTTGGTTTCACGTGGAGCAAGTGGGTCCCTATTAAATGTAATATTTTTATGTGGAGAGCGTTTTTGGATCGTCTTCCTACTAAGGTGGCTTTGATGAGACGTGGCATTTGGTTAGATAGTCAACATTGTAATTGGTGCGAGAGCAGTGAAGAATCTATTGAGCATCTCCTGTCGGGTTGCGGGTTTGCAGCAGGTATCTGGCAAGGTATTTCGACATGGTGCAAGATTCCAGGTACGTTTTTGTTTCATGTCAATGAATTGGTGGAATGGCACGAGCATTGTGACACAACCAGGAATAAGAAGATGTTGCTTCATGGGATTATTATATTTGCTTGTTGGAGGATCTGGAAGGCGAGGAATGAATCTATATTTTCGAGTAAGGAGCCGAAGGTTGTGGACATGATCGCGGACATTAAGACCTTGGGTTTTTTTGGTATAAACATAGGTTTAAAGGTGGTGTCGTTGATTGGGATAGATGGTGTTCTTTTGATGTGATGTAATGTATTTTGTGGCTTTCAGCTTCCTTTTTCCTTCTTGGAAATAGGTGGCTGGTGTTTTTTGGTGTTTCTTTTAATGAAAGTTAAGTTTAAAAAAATATAACTAAGTGTAATTGAATGAAGAGATGGATGTTCCCTTCATTGCAAATGGCTTTATTGAAAAGGTTTATTTTTCACTTATTCAAACCCGAAGCAATCTTCTTGCATTTATGTGTCTTCCATTTAACTTCTCCCTCCACATTGTAGCTCTCCCTAAGATCAAGCATTATCTTCTTTCTATTATTACCCAACCCAAGAAATCTAAAAGAGTCTGACTTTTACGAACATAGGGTGTCAATCCAAGTGTAGGGCCTCGTCTTCCTTCACATTAACATTTTGACATACAACATAAGGTTCAATGACGAATGAAATCTATGAAACCATCATCCAAATGCTTTAGAGTCTTTTTGACTTTTTCTTGTGTAATACCTGGTGAATGAAGAAGTGATGTGAATATTTGGACTTTTGATTTTTATCCAAGCAAGTGTTTACTTTTTAAAACAATTGTAGCTTCTTTCAAGAACTAATTTTTTAGTGAAACTGCTTATCAATTTTTTAAATTTAATGATTTTATCCAGCTCTTTCTCTTCCTGAAACTACTTGTTGTAATACGCTTCGCATTTTTGTACTTTCATTTTTTAGAAAAATGTAATCGTACTTCTATTTTTGGAAACTAATATTGTATTCGTATTTCGTTTCCAACTTTGTAATCCGAGACTTTGATTGTAATGAAATTTATGCTTTATACATACGTGACATACATACAATCAATCAATAAATACGTGTTTACTTGCAAACCGATACGTGTTATGTGTGCAAATACTCATACATACGTCACGATACACGAATTATACTTGCATACACGTTCTATACTTGAAAAATGTTAAATTGCCAAGTTTTAGTATAAAATGATAAGGGAATCAAAGTTCAGGGGCCAAAGTGTGAAAAACAAAACTTAAATGGCCACAAAGGCCACCGCGTCACGTGACCCCCTCCCCTATGCCTTCGCGTGATGCCACGGGGTGCGATCCTCAGCGAGTTGTTTGCCAACTACGGGTTTATCACCTTTTTCCAACATATTTCTTCCCCAATCACCTTTAAATTTCATTAAACTCTAAACCCTAATCCTCAATTATATAAGCAAGCTTCCTACACCTCTTTTTCACTTTTCCAACTCTCTTGCACTCTCCAAACACTCCCAAATCAGTTGCCAACACACGAAAAGGGAAGAAAACTCTAAGTCCTAAAGTGAATTCAAACTCACCTTTCTTCACCATTTCTTCCACTTGAAAGCTTGGAACACCTCTAGGAGTGTTTCCACAAGTTTACCATGGTAAACTAAGGAGGAACATCACCATTTTGAGGTCCAAACTTTCTGTTTTGGAAGAATATTTATGAATATGTTTATGAACTTGTGTTTATTTATTCAACCTTACACCTCTTTTGCTTTGAACCAAACCTATGGTTAGGAAGCTTGATTAGGGTTGATTAACATGAGTTTAGAGGTGCAAACACCCTTTAAACTTTCTGTTTTGACAAGGTTTAGACAAGCTATAAGTGTTGAGACCATCCAAGTATACCATAGTTCATATGGAAAGACTTGGGTTTTGTTAAAGGTGTGAACCAATGAAGCCTTGGCCTTCCAAACTTGTTCCACCACCTCATTTGATGTTTTGTTCATGTTGAACTAAGAAGTTTCCTAGACCCAAAGTAAGTTAACCTCGCCTCGCCTCCAACATTTGCCATGTTGGGTATGACATGCACATGTTGTTCTTATTTGGCCACTTAGTATCTTAGTAGATTAGTTTACATTCTTATCAATCTTGACCAACCGGGTTTACCAACTTTGTTGGTAAACTTTATGCTTTGGTGAATTCATACAATAAGGTTTAATGGATGTTAATGATCCTACCTCCGTGCTTGACTTACATGATTTCCATGATTATATATGATGGACTAAATAATAACAAAATCTATATACTATATAAGATATAACCAAATTCTTGATGATAACCGGATCATAGTTATATGTCATGAACATAGGTTAACTTATCTTTGTTCTAAATTCCTCATTTATGATTCTAATGGGCAAGTTTGAACCCATCAAATCACATAAAATCTTAGTGTCAAAACGAGTGTTTAAGACACGAAATGTGTTTTTGTATACATACTTTTATATACTTAAATTTCGAATCCGAATTCTTCACCAAATCCGAATACTCGCACACCTTCATTTCTCAATGTAGGGTAACTTCAGTGTTTCACTATCAACGCTCGTTAAAGTCTCGGTTATTAGGAAAACTTTGCAAAACCATGAATGTACATGACCCCTTTTATTTTTCATCACTTTGGGTGCAATGCGTATACTTTATGAAACTCACACAGTCACATAATTTATGCTTAAAACACAAACAAACGATCCAATATACCTGCTTAACACGTTATGCTTGGAACTCATACATGCTAGAAACTTATTTGCAATATACTTTGTCATTAACTTCGATCAAGCCTCCCTTAACATGTATAACGCTATAGGACTAACGCCCCGCCCGTATTCATGAGGTCATGTTAGTTAAACAAAACGGTCTTATCGTTGCTACGATAAGATTACGCTAGCGGGAAACTTTGGGTTGACAAGTAGGACTTGCATGCTAGTATTGCCATGATATGTTCTAGATTACGTTTATGCCATGTTGATTCGTTTAACCATTTTTATACTTATGTTAGTACCAAAATTTATGTGCTCACCAATGTCACACCCCAACCGATGGCAGAAACATCAAGGCGGGACGAGGACGAGATTGTTCGAGACTTCATAACACTATCGTGACAATATTTAATCAAAACCGATTTCATTTCATTTAAAAAATTGTCAATTACAACATGTGAAAATCAAAGTACAACATTTTCAAAACAAAACAACATATTAAAGTAAATGAAATACAACAATAATTCTAGTAGTCTAGGCGTGTATCTAAGTATCCCTACTAGATTTCATGATCATCGATGTCATCAACCTGCAACATGTTTTAAAGTATAGTTCAATACACAATGTATTGACGAGTATACAAGTTTAAATAATAGACTAAGTATAAAAAGAGTTTAAACAATCAACATGGCAAATAGTTATCTAAAATTAACATACGATTGAGATGCGTCTATAAATGTCAACCCAAAGATTACTGCTAGAGTAATCCTATCGTAGCAATGATAGGACCATTCTGTTTAAACTTAACATGACCACAAGACTACGGGCGGTGCGTTACTCCTATAGCTCTATACATGTTAATGGGAAGCTCATATGAAGTTAATGACAAGTATACCATCTAAGTATGTTCCAACACGCATGAATCAAAGAACAACGTATAAGCATGTATGAATGATTATCTGTGTGATTGCATAAAGTATAAGTGGTTGCGTGAATTTTGATAAAGTAAACATATCGCACCCAAAAGTGTAAAGCGTAAAAGGGCATTCGAGTATACTCAAGTTTTGCAAATCTTCATTCGTTATCTCACGAGTTTGAGAAGTTGATGAGAGGAACACTGAGGTTACCCTTCAAGGGGTAAACGAATGTGTGAGTTGCTGGACTTTGAACGGAGGATTCGGATTTTAGATTCTAAAGTGTATAAGTATAAAAGTACAAAAGTATAATTAAACAGAAAATATATTTCATCCAGGCACTCGTTACGACACTAAGTTACTGTGGTTTCATGGGTCCAGACTTTCCCATTAGAATCAGCAACGAGGAATGTGGAATTGAAATAAACGGAAACCGAAACATCACAGCTCCGTTCGTGCGAATGGACAGTTCGTGCGAACAGAAAGCTCTCTTCCCGCGAGTGGGATCTGTTGGTGCGAACAAAACTTCGTTTAAACTTTTTAACCATTAATCAGTTACGTTGTGAGTTAAGTTATGTTATTTATTATATTATATAGTATTGCAACAGTCCAGTATGTCATGTAGTTCATAGAAGTCATGTATGGAGGTAATAACCTCATTATATGTTTCACCAAAGCTCAAGTTCGTTAACTTAGTTAACAAACCGGTTGGTCATGAATTCAACAGAAAGTATAACAGAAAGTAAATACTAAATAGCCAAACAAGGACAACCCAGGTGTGCTGTTTCCAACATAGAAGGTAGGTACCAAGTGCTGGAGGTTGGATGGGGTTAACTCATTCTAGGTCTAGGAGACTGTTTGGGTGTTTGTTTGCAAGTTCAAGCGAGGCGGTGGAACTAGATTGAAAACCAAGGTTTTCACAGTTCACACTTCTGTTAATCACAGATTTACCCATAATGAAGACGAGGAACACTTAGAAAAATGCCGAAACGGGAGAAAACAGACCCTTCGCGCGAATGGGAAGTCCATTCGTGCGAGTGGGAAGTCCAGTCGCACAAGTGAGCCATCCCTTCGTGCGAATGGCTCCGTTTTGGGACGAGTTTGGTTTGGTTTTGTTTGAACATGCTCGTTTTCTTGGCTGGAATCAACCGCAGCACTAGCCAACAACTATAGACTTAGCTTGTGAGCTCGGTGGGTTCCAGATTCGGCCAAGTTTCAACATTAGAAAGTTGTTTATAAAAATTTGAAAATTATAAAACTTCAATCTTCGACTTGGACCTCATTATGGTGATCTTCATTATTCAGACTGCCATGGCAAGTCTGTGAATGCTTCATAGAGGATAACCAAGCTATGATAGATTTGAAGATAAGTAGAAAAGTAGAAGATGATAAGAGAAATGATAGTGTTAGTAAGTTTAGAACTCACTTAGAAGATTCTTGAAATGCTCAGTTGCAAGTGCACGAATTCAGAAAGTTGGAGAGAATTTCAGAGTGTAGAAGGTGAGAAATGAGGGTTAAGGTTCGAATTTATAGGCTGAATTAGGGTTTGGAGCGAATGGGCTTTGGGCGATTGGGCTTTTGAGCGGCTGGGCCTTGGTCTTGCAAATTCCACACAATTTAGCACGTGGGTCGATAGTACATTTTCCAGAATGTTGCTTTCTGCAGTTACTGCATTTGGGTCTGTTATTAGACCGACTAGAGTTTTTCCTAAACTCGAAGTCTTCTTTGTTCCTAAAACTTCCCTTTTTCTTCTCGTCAGATCGATGAGAGTTCTCCTCTTCTCTTTCCCTTTTTCCCTCGCCAGAAGCCTTAACAGACTTATTTCTGATTGCATCTAAGGTGAGAGATAAGGATAAGTCCACCGCGGACCTATATGTGGTAGGCCTAGATGCTTTAACATTTCCCTTTATATCTGGTGCTAGGCCTCCAATAAAACGCGCTATGCGTTTAGGTTCAGGGGAGACTAAGTAAGGAACTAGGCGGGACATAGTGTTGAAACTTGTCACGTATGCCTGACAATCCAAATTCTTCATGACAAGAGCCAAGAAGTCTGATTCTATCTCTTCTACCTCATGCTGAGGGCAATAGTTTTCCTTTATTAATGCAACAAATTGATCCCAAGATAAGTTGTAGAGTAGGACCTTTCCCGTGGCTTGGAGCAATGATCTCCACCATGCCAACGCTTCTCCTTTGAATGATTGTGAAACAAATTTCACAACATCTTGTTCCGCACAACCGCTGATGTCAACAACAGTGTCCATCTCATCGAGCCATGTCATGCAATCGATGACCCCTTTTTCCCCTGTAAAGTCTCTGGGCTTGCAGGAGACAAAATATTTATATGAGCAGGTCTTAATTGGTGCCTCTTGATGAAGCACAACCTGTCTAGGCGGAACACTCCTCTGATTTGATGAGTGATGAACATCGTCCTCCCTTGACTCATGTGTTTTGGAAGGGGGCTTACTACGAGCCACAGATAGAGTCTTAGAGTGGGTATCATTTGATTCATCATACTGTCTGTCAAGAGATCGAGTAACTACATAATCTATTATTGCCTGCAGTTCTGCTCCAGTTACATTCATTCTGGTAGTATCATTGTTCTCCTTCAAGTGACTATTAACTTCATCTAATCCAGCCATGTAGCTTGATTGCTTCATAAACATTGACAATGATTTATTCAGAGCTTATTATGAAATTATCATTTTTGATAATTTATTAACCATGGTAATATAAACCATATGGGCTAATTTGTTAATTTTATTAGTATTTTCATTATAATTTATCCTAGTATATAAAAACACTAAGGATATTAAAGTGGCACAGCAGCCTTGTCACGAGGACAGTTTTGAATTTATAAGCCATGATCGTTTGGGACCGAGGCATTTAAGGTTTGAGCAAAGTCGGTTACTTTCCTTGACAGAGAGTCGAAGACTACAACTGCCCTTTGTCTTTTAGGACAATAGTTATAGCCCGTGGGCATTTCCCTTCTGAGGGATGTTTATGATATGATCATTGTTAGGCCCTAAAGTGTGAGACTGACGCATCAAATTAACATAACGGGCTATGGTTACAAACTGGGCTTTACTGGGTTAGTTTATATTAGGTTGTGGACCTTTATAGGTCACTTGGGCCAAGCTTTAGGCCATGTGGGCCAAGCAGGCCCAAGGGGAGCCCATGTAGGGAAGTGGGCTTGAGTTAGTATAAAAACAAGTTTCTAACTTGTTTTTAGGTTTGAACTTCTTAGAGCCTCAGTTACAGAACTTCTAGAGTTACAGAGAGAGAGGCGATTTGTTGGTGGAGGAACTTGTACCAGACGATTTTGCTTGTTCAAGTAATAGAATCGTGTGCAAGTTTAAAAGTGATTTTTCGGTATTGTGTTCTTCATATTTCATATTTTTTTGGTTTTTCTTGAATCACCTATTGATTGGATTCCGCACAATCAATAGGCTGTTTGATATCATTGAAAGATCCGTTTCACGGGACTTACAAGTGGTATCAGAGCTATTAGAACCTATTTCTAGGCTCGGTGTGATATCAAAGATTCAAGATTTTTGTAATTTTTGAGTTGGTGTTCTTCGTGTTCTTCGCGATATTCAAAGTGTTCATCGAGTTTCTATTGAAAAATTGTCATATTTTGGTATTTTAATCTTTTGAGAAGGTGTTAATTGATTTATCTATGTATTTGAATTTTTTAAAATTATTTTCAAAAGATTTAGAAAATCCCGAATTTTGATTTGAAAATTCAAAAAATCTCGGAATTCCAACTGTTTGAAAGTTTTGAAAAATTTGAAAGGTTCACTTTCCATATCTATACACAGCTGTCATCTCCTCCACACGGTTTCGAGTCCATCATTTTAGGAAACTGTTCTCACAATTGGTCATCACTGGTCTCGACTCGCAACCGCTCTCAAGGTCTCGACTCACTGAATTATATCTACAATAGGTCTCGAGTCGCAATCTCATTCTCGAGTCACCATCTTCCTAGTCTCGAGTCACTCTCCACCATCTCGACTCATCTTCACCCGGTCTCGACTCATCATCATCATCACGGTCTCGAGTCTTCAACATCACTTCACATAGGTCTCGACTCATCAATTTTCACAGTCTCAAGTCGCAACCGAGATCTCGAGTCACCTCTTTTTGTTTTCAAGTCGCAATCATCAGAGATCTCGAGTCATCTTGTTTTGTTTTCGAGTCGCAATCATCAAAGGTCTCGAGTCACGGATATTTGAATCGCCGGAAACCTGCAACTCCTTCGCTTCGTATCATCATCACTGCTTGATAATCTCCATTCATCACTGGTCATCTTCTCATCTGTTATCACCGCCACTTCCATCATCACCGTCGACTGCCGTCCTCCGCCGACATCATCCCTCCATCATCGTCGGCAATCATATTTCATCTTCATCATCGTTCACTTCATCACCATCTTCATCTTCATCAACCCCATCTCCGGTCACCATCTCTGTTGACAACAGCCCTCCACTGTTACCACTGTACATCACCGATCATCATCATCTCCGGCGACCATCACACTCCATTTTGGTTTTTGGTTTTGGTCTGTTGCCGGGAACGGAAGAGAGAAGGGTGTGACGGCTGAACATTATTTAGGGTTTTTGCTGGGTTCTATCGAAGAAGAAGACATACAGTCTTTGTTTTTTTTATAATATTTTCCATCAGGTTTAATAATATTAATTAAAATAAAAAATTGACTAATCATTAGATCAAAATTATCTAATCATTTAGTCATCATTACATAATAATTGGTTTTTATAATAATATTAATAATAATAATATTAAGTGTTACTTTCTAATTAAAAAAAAAAACGGGGGTTGTTGTTTGTGATAACAGTTTTGACAGATCTATTCAGAAAGCGGGATTATTTGGCTGCAAAGGGTTTGAGTTAGCAAGTACTCAGGTTCTCGCTTTGGGATTGTGTTGAGGAAATAGTTAAAAGATCACATTTTTGGGGGATCACTTCTTAAAAATGTCTTCTAAGAGAGAGGTGCTTGAGCAGGAACTCCAAGGATTCAAATACTCATATGGTGAATCTATAGAAGCACTTACAGGCCGGTTTGCTGAACTGCTTTCTAAAATGGAGAAGGCAGAGATGGTGTTGTCTACTCGCATGAGCAACAGAAAGCTTCTGGGTGCTATAAAAGGGATTTCAGATCAGGCGAACTGTAGTTGGTTTACCAATGTTAATCAGATAATATTGACAACCGACTGTTACAAAATGAAGCCGAATGAGCTGATCTCAATCATCAAATCATATGACAATGCTGACAAGCAGTCTACTCAAGGCAACACATCTGCTGCTGTTTGCTCATCCACACAAAATTCAGCTCTGGAAAATCAAGCTGCTTCAAACAACATTGCTTTCATGACCTCAACTGATCAAGTTTCTGTACCAAAGGAGGAGGCATCAGCTGAAAACTTGGCTCTCATGACCCAGATTCTTTCAGCTCCAGTCAAAGGTCTCACCAAAGAAGAGGTACTTTCTGCTTTCTGTACTCCTGAGTGTAGAGAAAGAGTTGAAGTTTATAGAATACACAACGCTGAGCTAATTCAAGATTATCAAGATATCAAAAATAAAAACTTTACTTTGTCAAAAAACGAAAAACTTTATAAAGAAAAGATTGAAGCTCAGCGAAAAGACATCGTCAAACTCAAGGATGATGTAAGTGTGAAATCATCTCAACTCTTATATGTTCAGGAGAAACTGTGCACTGTGACTAAGGAACTGGAAGATATCTGAGATAGATATCAAATAAATGAATTTAACATTAAGAAATTTGATTCTTCCAGCAAATTAGTCAAAAACTTGTGTGATCAACAGCTCGCATACAAGGAAAATAAAGGGCGTGGTTTGGGTTTCAATCAGGCTCCTCCTCCTTATAATGACAATTATACTTATTTACCTATGACTGAGGAGGAGATGATGAATGAAAGTAAAATGACTTATGGTCCCAAAAACAATAAGTCATCATTTACTGGCAAACCGGTTGAGAAACAGAAATCTACTCCAATAAATTTTGTTTCTAAAGGCTCAATTGATCCTAACGCTTCGTCTTCATGTGCAGATAAAGTATCTGAAGTAAAATGTGGAGATGTTCTTGGGAGTGAACCAGTTGTTCATTCTAATATTTCTGAAAATTATTTTGAACAAACTGAATTTGATATTGCTTTTAGTAGGTCCTTGTTTGCATCGTTTTCTGCTTATGTTTCGTCAAGTGAGCCTGATGTTTGGGGCAAAACTGATGATGTTTGTGTTGAATCCTTGAACAATAAGTGTGGTGATGATGGTTTTTCAGTTAATGCATGTGATTGTGATGTTTCTAATATTTCAGGTGTTGACAGTGTTACAGGTGAGGTCCCTCAGGACACATTCAGTGAAACCACTGAAATTTCTTCTCAAGAAAATCAAGAGTATCCTGATTCTTCTTCTGAATCTGTCTCAGTGGGCGTCCCTAATGTTGAATCTAGTGGGACCCCATTGGAAACTATAGTTGAAATCAAACCTAAATCAGATTCACATGATACATGTGTTGATGAAACACATATTGATGAGTCTTCCACATGTTCTAAAACTGAAACTGAAACTGATTTTAGTCAAGAAGAAAAGGGTGTTGAAATAAATGAACAGTCACCGAAAAATGTTTCTGAAAATAAAGATAAAACTGACACACCGGTTTTTCAAAATGATCATGATAAAAGTGAGAAGGATAAATCTCATCATCCGTCTACATCTCATGCTTGTGCTAGTTCTGATCAACAGGTACAGAAGAACTCAGAAAAGGCACATGGAACACAAGCAATGCAAGCTCGGTCATCTAGACCTATCAAAATAGCTAATGCTGCTAGCTCTCAGAATCTCCATACATTGAAAAGACAGACATGTTTCAATTGTGAAATTCCTGGACACATTGCTAGAAATTGTGTTCATCATCTAAAAGTGCAACAAAATGCCAACACTCACTTGTGTGCTGATGTTTGTGAGCCGGTTCACAACACACAAAAGGAGCCAAAACGAGCAGATCAAAGTCGAGGATATAAGAAGTCTGCTCATCAAGGACAATCACGATCCCATAAGGCTCATGACAAGGTGATTGAAAGCTCCAATCAGGGAGAAAAGACGAAGAATGGTGCTCAAAGCAACAAGACTTCTGCAACCAGCACATACAAGCACCCAAATTCGTCTTCGTCTGAAAGTAAAGTGCAGGCGCATCCAACGCAAAAAGGACCGGTTTGTCCTTCAGGATCTGCTAGAGCGAATCAAGCTGCTCAAAACGTCTTTCCGATGAAAAGACAAACTTGCTTCAATTGCGGCATTGCTGGTCACATTGCTCGGAACTGCACAAATCATCCCCATGAACTGTATTATGCTCAAAATCAGAGGGTTACACCTAAGGATAACTACCATTCTAAGCCAATGAAGGTATCTTCACCTAAGGCAATGAAGAATGTAAATCCCAAGGTTAAACCTTCTGATGGGGATTGGATTGCTGCTAAAAACAAACGCAAGGCTGTTCAGGAACAAAAACGTGTTGAAAAAATTAATAAACCTGAATCAGCTAAAGTTGCTCAACCGAAGGCAACAAATACGTTTGTTAAACCAAAACAGATTTGGAAACCCAAACAAAAAGCAGCTACATCTCCAATCCTTGAAACTAAAGGGGACTTATGTTTAAAGGAAGTGTCTTATTTTGATGCTTCAGGAAATCCCAGGACCACGATGGCCTGGGTACCCATGTCTTACTAATCTCCTTACCTTTCAGGAACAACCAAGGAGGAGCTGTTGACCATCTCTGGAATGTTGATAGCGGTTGTTCCAGAGATAAAAACGGGTAACATTTCACTGTTGCAAAAAGTTCAATTTTTTTTTTTACAGCTGATATGTTTCCTTTGGAGGAGATACCAGAAGTAAGATAATGATCAGCAAAAGGTACCGTTTAAATTCAGTACTTTGATTTGAATTTGATTAGTCTTCAATCTAATGACGGAACGGTTAAGCAAAAATATTTTTTCTCTTTCTTCGTTCATTACTTTGTAAATAAATTGTCCTTTCTCTAGTAAATGGTAAATTTGCGCAAAAATACAAGATTTATGCACAAATTTAGGGGGGGGGGAGAGGAACATAGAGATAGATATAGAGTTTAGGAAGAGAAAACTCAGAAAAAGAAAAACACAAAAAGAGTTTGCTGTATATATATGCATTGTTTTAGGGGGAGAAAATGAGAAAATACAAAAACTTTAGAAAATGAAAAAGCGAAAAAGAAAGATTGCATGATATGGGAAGTGAAATAAATGTTCGTGTTAAAGGGTTTGACTAACACATGTAAGGTGCCATAGCTGAAAAGACTAGGATCTACTGCGATATGTCGATAGGCTTGACGCTCAACATGATAAAAGATACTAAGTGATATAAACATAACGAACTTTGTACCATGTGGGTAACATACCAACGGCGTATGATTTTATGGTCTTAAATCTTGCGTTGATAGATAGCCAATATCTGAGGTTTCGGGTCTTTATATTGTTGAATCATCCGGGGATATCTTGGCTGTTTTTCTGTTCAGAACTTAAATTGTACATGAACCCAGGAAAGAAAGTCACTTGGAATTAGCTCATTTCTATTTGAATGTCTGTATGTTGTCCCGATACACACAATTTTGATCTGATTCTGAAATCTTCTCTGAAAAAGTCGTGTACCTCCTCTGCTGCATCCAGATATATGCTGACCTGGAGGTGCTAGGCAACGTCAGCTTCTGCTGCATCCAGATACATGCTGACCTAGCTGTATGTTGTCGCTCTGTAGATCAATTATACACCTGAAAGAGGCCCTCAAGTGCCCAAAAGAAACCCAAGAAACCTATATCAAATTGAGAAAAACTCATTTGATTTGTATATTATACCATCTTTGCTTAAGATCTATTATGTTCTCTTCTCAATCTATTCCCAGTTAAGATTTCAAAAATCTGGATTGGACTTGTGAAATATGTGGTAGGGAAGATACTTGCATGATAGAGTGTGCTGTTTATATTTCCAGGATTTGATTAGTATTTATTTGGGTGTTCATTGTTAAGAAATCAAAACATGATAAAACATATTATATGCAGATCTAGACACAGTCAGGATATCTTAAATGATGACATTAGTATACTCACCTGCTACGATGAATTGTTGTGCTTACCTTGATCGCGGGGGTATGCCGTGGAATTGGACACACGGGTATAATAGTATAATATTACCTAAAGCATATCACGAAGTTGAAAAATTGAAAGTTGAGCGTTAAAGTTTAAGTGGACAAACATATTGGCAATCGCATAGACCAGTTTGATTAGGCTCGTACTGAAAAGTGTTCCTTAGTCTGCCTGAGAACAAATTTTGATCCCATTGCAATTGTAATTGTATATTATGGTAGTTGTTAATATTTTGAGTTTTTATTTGTTTTTAGTTCTTAAATTAAAAAATAAAAATTTTGAAAAATTCAAAAATACAAAAATAGTGTCTTGTTGTTTTTTTTATAAAATCAAAAATCCAAAAATAGAGTGCTTATTTGTTTTTCTTAAAATTAAAAATGTAACCGTTCTTGAAGATTTGACTGATCATCAAAAGTTGAAAGAATTTAAAATTGTGAAATCCGAGTACAAGTACTTGGATGTACCTGGTGTTCATATGGTACTCTCCCTGTTGCATAAGAAATGTTTGCTTATGAGTTTGTGAGTATATGCAGAACTTGATTTCAATCAAGAACAGGGGTTGATGAAAACTGAGATACTGTTAGTTGCTGAAGAAGCCTGAAGCAGCACAACAACAAGATGTACCTGAGTCAGAAGAACTGGATACGAAACGTCGTCTGACAGTGAAAGTACATTTGAAGAAGTACCATGAACCTGCTTGAAAGACAAAGATTGCAGAAGAAAAGAGCTGCTGAGAATCCTCCTCTCACATTCTTTTTGACAAGATTTTCAAGCAAATGCTGATCGAGATCCTGATATGAAGCTAACCACAAGAGCTGAAGAAAGAGACCCAGTGCTGAGAGTTCAGAAGTCAAGAACTTCCACAACATCTGCAGCATAGCGATGACCATAGACTACGTTGAAGACGTTGCTGAATTCATGCTATGAAGACAATTTGATGGCATCAGTCTAGGGGGAGATTGTTAGGCCCTAAAGTGTGAGACTGACGCATCAAATTAACATAACGGGCTATGGTTACAAACTGGGCTTTACTGGGTTAGTTTATATTAGGTTGTGGACCTTTATAGGTCACTTGGGCCAAGCTTTAGGCCATGTGGGCCAAGCAGGCCCAAGGGGAGCCCATGTAGGGAAGTGGGCTTGAGTTAGTATAAAAACAAGTTTCTAACTTGTTTTTAGGTTTGAACTTCTTAGAGCCTCAGTTACAGAACTTCTAGAGTTACAGAGAGAGAGGCGATTTGTTGGTGGAGGAACTTGTACCAGACGATTTTGCTTGTTCAAGTAATAGAATCGTGTGCAAGTTTAAAAGTGATTTTTCGGTATTGTGTTCTTCATATTTCATATTTTTTCGGTTTTTCTTGAATCACCTATTGATTGGATTCCGCACAATCAATAGGCTGTTTGATATCATTGAAAGATCCATTTCACGGGACTTACAATCATCTTTTCAGATGCCATTAGTCAAGATCGTTTGGATCATACCGACTATTATGCTTGGACATGGTCCAACATTTTTAGACAGGAGGTCAAAGACCACCACTGTCGTTGTCTTATCGGACAACAAGTTTGGCCCGTAGGCACTTCATCACTAACGGATGTTTATAACATGATCATCTTATAGGATGATATAAGCCATGATTTCTAGATCACTATGCTAAATCAGGAAATTTGAAAATTTCCAATATAGGGATGACTATTGTGATTTTCTCAGATCACTTTTGTCAAGAGTGCTAACACGTTCTTGGGTGTTAACAATATGATCATCTTTATTTGATGATTTAAGCCATGATTTCTAAATCACTAGGCTAGACAAGAAAATTGGAAGAATCCAATATAAGGATGACTGTTGTGATTTTCTCGAATCACATTTGTCAAGAATGCTAACACGTTCTTAGGTGTTAACAAGGATCTGAATCTCTTGAATAGGTCTTACCATCTTGGCCATGTCTAAAAATGACACGTGGCTAGGTCTTGTCCTTTTTAGATTTTTGCCATTTTATTATAATGGTAGATCTTATAAAAAGGAATGTTATTTTTCATTTATTTCATTTTTCATGCTTAGAATGAAAATATAAATTTAATCATTCCACTAAAATTTAAAAGTACAGATGTGCCCTAGACGGGACTTGAAAGGAATAATGTTGTCCTCGAAGGGACTGAGAGATAAATATGTCCTTGTAAGGACTATTAAAGAAACGATCCTTAGCAAAAGGAGTTTTCTTCTTCACTTTACTTTCGAATGTTCCCTCCCTGGATGCTCGTTTCATTCTAGCCGCGGTACGAAGCTCAGCAATTCTAGGCTCCGGATGTGGAGAATTTCTAATACGGCTTCTTCGCTTGGCGACATATCCAATATATATAAGAAATTGGAAGCAATAGTTTTCAGATTATGGTTGAGAGTATTCCTATGTTAAGTCTAGACTCAGAGGGTCAAGGAATGTGCTACTGTGTCATTGAGATTAAACACAAAAGGCTAGTGTTTAATTCACTCAATGTTGGCTCTGATACCAACCTGTCACACCCTGATATTTCCACGTATTACCGGTGGGCCCGGTGGGGAGTATCGTGACGTAGTTGAGATCATCATAGTCAAACAACACAATATATAAATGCACAGCGGAAGCAAAAGATAAATATATTACGATCTGAATATAAAGTAATGTCAAAGTATTACAACGGAAAGTAAAGGATCCACAGGCGGATCTTAAAACATAAACATTGTTCAACAGACTTTAGACGCCTAGAACTTGCAAGATTCCTTATTAACGCCCTGAGCTTCCAGCCAATTACGTTCAGTACCTGTCACTTAACCTTTTTGGAAAATACGTCAGTTTACACTGGTAAATACAATTAACTGACTCATTTTTGGAAAAAGAGTTTGAAAATTGATTTGAATGCACGTGGCACAAAATATCTTTTATAACTTGGGACAATTTTATTAATAAAAATCTTGTATCCGATTTACATGTTTGTCCAACATTTAGGGCCGGTGATTCTATAATACAAGCCGGTCAAGATTAATCAACACACCATAAATATAACTCACAAGAAGACACCTTACGAGTGAGTATATCTTTTACATACGCAACAGGAGGTGTTATGCCTACACCTTGTGCTTAAGTTATGGCCATTCACTTTTTAAATGAGCCAAGGATATCAAGGACACGGTCATTAACCCCTAATGTTATTTGTTATCAATCAATACAGATTAAAATGGGATTATGCAATTTAATCATCTCCGATTAAAAGGTTTCTACACCCGACCAAGCGGTATTCTTATAATACCGTATCCCAAGCCCGTATAAGGGAAAATAAGTTAAAAGTATTTACCTGAGCTAGCAAATGCAATTTATACTCAGCCGTATATTTTAATCAGCAAGCACAAGTACTTCTACTGGGGCTCTCAATCTGGAACGAAGGTTTTATTAACCTATTAGATTCCTAACGGGTCTTATTTAAGTCGTAACTTAGACCGGTTAGTTTTAACGAAGGTTTACGGTTCAAAACGCATGATTAAGCGAGGACCGGAATAGAATGTGATTTAGACCCGACAAGTTTGGAGACTTGTATAATATGGGTAAACTAAACATATTCTGGATTTTGACAAGGAAATGATAAGGTTTGACCCGTTTCGGTTAATATACGCAAACTAGTTACATAAACCGATCCGAACGCGAAATATGCGTAACGGGTAACCATAAGAGTCCTATACATGTTTCCTAAGTTAATATGCCTTAAACATGTTGTGATATCAGTAAGATACCTTCCGTTATGCCCAAAACAAATTTAAAACCGATTTATGCCCCGTAGGGGTATTTTGGTCATTTAAAAGATTATAAAAGAGGTTTAATATGAATCTGAGTTTCAGATCTGATTTAATCAGTAAAAATACTTAATTTAATAAGTTATATCAGTAGGGTATTACACATATGTGAATTTTATCATTTATAACCAAACTATGCACCGAAGGGGCATTTTGGTAATTTCACATAAGGTTTAAAGGTCAAATTTGGAAACCTGAGTTTAAAACTTTTGCTTACTGTTAAAGTATATAGATTTACTAAAAATATCAGTAGGTATCAAGTATTATATATTTAAAATAGTTTCTATACATACTATGCGCTTAAAACGCGTGAAAAGGCGATTTTAAGCGATTTTTGGGTTTTTAAAGAAAAGCTGGTATCTTTATCATCCCAGAAAGCTTAAAATATTTACTTATCATCTAAAATCAGTTGCAAAAGGTTTTGGGGTGAAAAGGGTATAATGGTCAACAATTAAGCATATAACGAGAACATGCAATGAACAGGATAACTAAGGATCCAAGTTGTATAACCTCAGAGGGTTACACTAACCTATAACCTGGTCCTAAAGGAATCCTAAGGCATATCTAAACTATGCTAAATCAGGTCAGAGCTGTAAGTCAAAGCAAAAGTCAACTTTTGCGACTTTCGGTTCCAAACCGAGCCTATACTTAGAATTGTCGGGTTGAACATGCTTAGACATGTTCAACTAATAATTACCAAGTTATTAAAGTGAGAAAACTGATTTTTATGACTTCTATATAAATAGTTATGAATTTTATTTAAAACAAACCCATTTGACTTTTATTTGACCCGACAATTGAACTAAGTAAACGTGGTAATTAGGAGGTGCCCTTTTTGAGGGTTTAACACCTACTAATTACGGTCACGTAGCCATGTTCATTACGAACAATGGCTCAACCGCTTAAAAGTCAAAGCGTTCATCAAAACGCTTGACCTTTCAGCTATAACGCTAGAAATTTAAACTAAGCACGAAAAGACACTTACAAAGGGTCCAAGCAAGGTTGGAATTGATCTAGGATGTTCAGGTATGAAGCACAAAGGCTCCAACTTAGAACAATTCAGATCAAGGGGTGAGTTTGAAGGAAAATGAGGTGGGTATTTATAGATTTCAGTGACCGTTAAGATCGTTCCTCGAATACCGTGCTTTGATCTTGCCCCTACACTTATTGCAACACCTTGGTACCCAAGTTTGGCCCCCCAACATCAGGGATTAACATGTGGCATTGGCCTTTGGAGTGTTTAGAAGCTATCCACAATTGATTAAACAACTTTTGCTGGTTTGAAGGGGCCTCGCGTGACGCCAAGGGGGCTAGGTGTCACGCTAAGGTCCTTCTGATCAGCAAACAGTTTCCAAAGCTTCCATTTCAGTCCCCGTTGTGTATTAAGGCCATTTCCGACATGTTTAAGGATCGTTAAGTCAAATTTAAGGCCCTAGAATGATGCCTAAACATTGTGAACATGAAACATGCTCAAAAATATGTCGGATGTCGGTTCGTTTAGTCGTACGGTCCCGTTGTTCGGCTAATTACGACGAAACACGGACGGACGCGAAACTCAATCCAGACGACGCGACGAATGGAATTTTATCAAGACAAACACTAAAATAAAATATTTTAGTGCTTACATAAATTTTTGGGTGTCCGGATATATTCAGATTGTGAGATATGCGCTAAAGTACAAACTTGTGCACTTTTTGACACTTTTAGTCCCTGCATGACTTAAAAGTTTATTTTTGCGCACCAAACACCTCTAAGCCTATATCTAAGCTATATAAAGGGTAAATAGGGTATGTTTAAATCATGGTCATATTCCGGAAGGTCTGATAACATACGAATCGGTATACTTTAGCAGTTTGACGCTTTAGGTCCCTCTAATGCGCAAACTTGCGTAAATCATCATTTAATAGTATTGAAGCCTTATCTAATCCATATTAGGCATTCTTGAAAGTATTATTAAACATCATAATGCTTCGGGCTCGATAAAAGGTCATTCAGAGGTATAATTAAACATATTGACACTTCTAGTCCCTTATACTTGCAAAGTTGCGCGTAACTTCACTTTTAGGCATAAAAGCCATGGATGGCCAATGATTGACATTCCCGAGAGTATAATAAAATATCATGAGGCTCTCGGTTTGTTAAGAGGTCACTCAGAGGTAAGGATTAACATGTTGACGCTTTTAACCCTTTTTCTGCTCAAACTTTCAATTAATTACATAAACGGCTACACTTGATTAACAGGTGGCTCATTTGTGAATATAAAACCATAAAAGGTTATTTAGAAACTTATTTTAGGTATGATAATACTTCCAGTTCTTTCATAATCAAAGTTTTCGATTTTTCGAAAAATTAGTCCCTTAAATTCCACATTTGACTTCATTAGGGTTTATTACACGTGTCAATACTTCATTGGACGCGATTTTTCGAGGTGTTACACCAAATCATCTTTACCTAACTTGAATAAACTTTCGGTCACTTTGGAATAGTCTTAGTTTTGTTCCGAGACACTCCAAGTTTTACATTGAAATCTCTTTTATGTAGTATCAATTTGAATGTGTTTCTATACTTGATATTTCGTTCGTTTAAAAACCGAAGCACGAATCGCACGTTACTCGCAATCTAAAACAATACAAATACTCGAGAACGAACTAAATTTACATTCCTTATCGTCTTTATTCATGATTATACAATATGAATACATGTTATACTTGTGCAAACTATGTGAAGTTTACGTGTTATATGAAAATACTATCATGCTCAATCATGCAAACAAACGTTATTTTATAAACACATGCAAGTCTCATCCTTTTCCCCTATTTCAATCTTTTAGATGTCTTCCACCTGTCTCTCGAACTCAAAGAAGAACTCCAAGTCCAACTCCGATGCAATGTACAAGAAAGAGATGATGAAGTTCATGGCCAAGGTTATCCCAGTCATCGTTAGCAAGATCTAAATAACACCGAATCCCCTCATGCCTCGGTTGACTCCAAAGTCGACCCACCCAAGTTGAGCTTTACATTCAAGCAATTCAACTCTCGTAGCCCAATGCCATTTACGAGGTTTACGAGTTTTGGAACATCAAACAAATCATGAGCGATAACATCGGCCTCATCTCTAGTTCAAGCAACTTAGCGCTTTATGCCCTAGTCAATTCAATTCTAACAATAAGGCCATAGCCAAATACATCCGAGCCCTTCCACCATCCGTTTCAAACTTTGTTGAGTATGCCCCACCCAAAACCCTTGAAGACATCTTCCGTCTCGCCGCCAAGTTCAACCACAATCGGATCTTGGATAGAACCTACAAAACAAAGGGTTCAACCAAGACCATGCACCAAGCTACCACCGAAACAACCGCCGAACCCACACCATCAAAACCGTCACCCAAAAACAACCTAACGGTAAGAAGCTGAAGGCTTCAAACCTAAACTGGGTGGCAATTACTCCGCAAAACCCTCCCTAACAACAACTCGCCATAGCCCAGAATCCTGAACCAGCTAAACGAGCATACACTGGGACTCATTCCAAGTGCATCACTTGTACTTATCATCACCCAGCCCACACACCGTGTCGCCTTTGTACCTCGTGCAATAGGTTCAGGCACTTCAACACCCAATGCCGAAATGCCCAAAAGCCACAAGGCAATCAAACCTAACCACCAGCAGCGAAAAATGGTCGCACTTGCTACAAGAGGGGCGACCCGAACCACCTCAGCAACTCCTGCCCTCAATGCAACAATCAAATGCAGTAGAAGCTCCTCGTGGACGAGCTTTTGTCATCACCTCCGCTTAGGCACAAAACAACAACGGCGTCATCAAAGGTATGTTTCTTGTAAACGATGTTTATGATTCTTGTGTTTTTGATACTGGTGCGGATAAAAGTTTTATATCTGTTGAATTTGAACAATTGCTTAAGTGTAGATGCTCTAAGTTGCCAAAATCATTCGTCGTTGAAGTCGCTAACAGTAAATATATAACGATCGATTCTGTCCTTCTTAATTGTTCTCTAAATCTGAACAATCACAAATTCTCAATCGATCTCACACCCATGCAACTGGGAAGTTTTGACATCATAGTAGGCATGGATTGGCTTCGAAGGGTCCGTGCCGAAGTTGTTTGTTCCGAGAAGTTTATTCGTCTTCCTCTTCCATCCGGTGATTCATTACATGTCTACGGTGAGGAACCTTCAAAGGGTCTCAAACTTATGTCGAGTTCTCAAGCGAACAAATACTCGCCCAAGGAGTACTTTGCCTTTCTTGCCCACGTTGTGGAAAAGAAGGACAAAGGAAAAGGCATGGGTGATGCACCTGTTGTTTGCGATTTTCCCAACGTTTTTCCCAAAGATCTACCTGGTCCTCCTCCTCCTCGTTTTTTTGACTTCCGCAATGACCTCATTCCTAGTGCTACACCTATTGCTAAATCTCCATATCATCTCACACCCTCAGAATTACTTGATAAAGGCTTTATACGTCCTAGTACTTCTCCTTGGGGCGCTCTGGTCCACTTTGTCAAAAAGAAAGATGGATCATTTCGCATGTGCATCGACTACTGCGAACTCAACATGTGATGTGTGTAAAATGCAACATATAAATTACATCAAATGAGGCATAAAACTAACCCCTTTTTTAGAACTAATGTTGGAAAAAGTGTGCTTTTGTCTTCCTTTTGTATTTTCAGGATTAAATGAGCACAAATAGACAAAAGAAGCAAAAATACAGCTAAATCTAACATAAACACAAGAAAAGGAATAAGTGTGACATGCCCGACCCCTCGACAGTATCTTCCCAAGCAAAAACAAGACATCAGAAGGCTGAACACGCCCCGTGCCCAGCGGACACGGGGGCGTGCCCAAGTGTCTGCAGAAAAGACAAAAGCGTAGAAGCTTCTATTCCCCAACACGGGGGCGTGCCCAGCTCCACACACCCGTAGTCAATGCTAAGATTTGCAGAATCTAAGCAAATCTTGATAGTACAGATACATTTCTACACATGGGGCCGTGCCCAGCGGACACAGGGGCGTGGTCTGTCATACCCTGGATATTGCGGAAGCGTGATTATGGTGTGACTTTCTTAATACCATTACATTCAATCATAACAACACTATATGATTAAAACCATAGATGTTCATCCATAAATTTAGTTTAAAAACATGACAACATTGTCTTAAAAAAAAAAAATTCAAATACGAGTACAACCCATGCAACTTGTTTAAAAGTTCACAACGACTCAACCAATGACATTAAATAAAACTAGGACTTGGAAGACGTGTCTCGTCCAGGAATAAGACACACTGTCCAACCCTAAGACCATGGATGACATCTTTTATTCTTAACGCAGCTTGAAACATCCAACGCCCGCCAGATCCACTACTAATTCCCTGAAATACATGTATTTTGAAAACATCAACAAAAGTTGAGCGAGTTCATGTGTGTGATTGTGAATAAACCTTTGAAAACGTTGAAAATATATTTGTGAAAATGAACAGATCAATTAATGTGTAGCTAATACATTAACATGGTGAACCGGTGTAGGAAGGCTCAATCCTTTGCGTATTTCGCACCGGGCCTCCCGGCTGGAACGACATAGTCACCACATGAGCCAACTCGCGGACTCATGGGTGGGGCTCGCAACACCCAAATAGATCTATCACTCATGCCCCTCGGTCCTTCTAAAGGATTAATGGTCTCAAGCTAACGCCTACCCTTTCACATGATCTAGAAGTTCATTCCATTTGTAAACCCTTTGAAATCATAATCATTTATAACATGTACTTCACCCCCAAAGTTCTAAAACGAAAGCAGTTAAAAGAAAAGGGGGAAATGAACTCACAGTCTTGCGTCTTCAGCAATCGTAACTCTAGCTTCTTTGGTGAACACGACTACCTACAACGTACTAATGTCTATTAGAGGAACGGGCCGTGCCTTGACTTAGTATTAATGTTCTTGAGTTACGTTTCTTTTGTGTCTTCGACATTATTCCAAGTTACATAATTATTTGTTAAAATAATTAATGTTTTAACTTAAATTATATTAATTGAATTTTGGAATAATTGTTAAACAATATTATTGTAATAATACTTCTCAAGTATTTTCACTTGTATTTCCTTCCCAATGATGGGGTATCTTATACATGTATATTTTGCCATGTTTTGGAGTCGTCTTCCCTTATAAATTCCGAAAATAATATATTTTCAAGTTCACTTGGAAAATATATATATATATAAACTCATTTTTCCCAAAAATATTGTATCTTATGTTTGTGTAAGAAAATATATTTCTTAAAATAATATATCTTCTATAATTTCAAGAAAATATATATTTCATTTTTGCTAAAATATAATATATTTTTTCTTGTCGAAAATATGATATACTCTTGTGGTAATTGTAAAAATTATATTTTTACTTCTTTGGTGTCCAAAATATTATTTACCAAAATATTCTTTTGTGAATAAATCTTCCGGAATATTTTGTAAGTCTCATTTCATATTTTGGTTCTCCAATATTTTGTGTAAGCTTGTATATTTGTTCTTTGAAATTTTGGTATTATTTTGGATGGTAATTTCTTGGTATTTTGTGAGTTATAATATTTCAAGTTCTAAAATAATATAACTAATACACAAAATATACAAATAATCACACACATGGTGTCATCTAAATATATATTTCCTAAATACATATTTAGTCACTTTTATTTATAAAAAAAACCAACCTCCAATATTTATATTTTTGTTACAAAAATTATGGCAAAGTTTATGTAACAATTTAGGGTTTAAAATACACTTGTAAATATTTGTTTAAAAATATTTTTCTAAATGTTTATATTTTTAGAAAATTCTGCCATAGTTTCCCCTAAAAATGGAGGTTTCCATGCTTTCAAGCATATCATTTTCTTTTGTAAAAATCATTACAATCAATTTACAATCATCAACTAACAACCTTTACTTACCAATCTTGCCAAAATCATGCATTTTCTACTACTTCATGAACTTGAATATTTGTAAAATTTTGTAGTAACTTACTAGTATTCTTAGTAAGTCTTGTTACCCTTTAAAATGTGTTTACTTCTTTAAAAACTCCATTTTTAAAGAAGTTGGTTGTTTACAACTTATCAACATATTTTCTAAAAACATTTCTTTATGAAACCCTCTTGTTTCACAAGTGTTCTTACACTTGTTTAACCACTAAAATAGGATTTGTTTATGTAAGAACTAAGATTTAATGAAACTTATATTTTAAACTTGGTTTCTTTAGAAATCATTCATAAATATTTAGATCTATGTGTTTGACATCTTACTTTGTTCATTACTTTTCAAGAAAACAAAGTGTTCTTTCAAGTTCATGATCTTCATGTAGATGATCTATCATCCTACAACAATTTCCTTTCTTACATCTTGCTAGATTATGTTTTTAATCATGATCTAGCAAGATCTTATGATGATCAACATCAATTCTACAAACAATCAAAGATCAACAAGCATAACAACTTATATTCATCAAGATATCCTTACTAAACAAGCTTATGTTCATGTTTACTTCATATGATTCTTTAGTGTTCTTGATGTTTTTGATCATGATTCATCATTAACCACTTAAAATAGATGTAAAATGGATAGATCAAGGTTCTTACCACTAGCACAAGGCTAGGGATTATTCAAGTGTAGAAATGAAGAGGATAAAAGCAAATAAGAAAGGTCCTTGAAGTTCCAAAGCCACCAAGCTTCCTTATGTGATCTCTAGCTTCCTTGTATATGCTTAGAATGTATGAAGAAGGTTGGATGATGATGGATATGTGTGGGTGAGGGGTCGGCCGAGAGTTCAAGGAGAGGAGAGGGAGAGTTTGTGAAGTGTGTGAGAGAATGAATGAGCTCTTGATCCTCAAATTCCTTTTATAAACCAAATTCACATTCTAACCATTGTATAATGTGTTTATTATGAGGGAACATGATCTTATTTTTAATTGTAATAAAATCCATCTGGTGGGGCCATGTATGGGCCGTGAGATAGGTGGGGGGTCTAGCTTAGGTTTCAACAAGTTTAGTTAGTTTAAGGTTGAAATGTAAGTGTTAGTTACATGATTTGGTTAGTAGATATTTTTAGGAGGTGTTTTGATGTTCGGGGACCATAACTAGCTTAGTAATGTTAAAACAGTGCTTCTAGTGTAAATTTGGTGTTTCGGGTAGTGTCCGGTTGTTCGGTTAGATACTGGTTCGTTAAAGTGCTAAATTATATAATTTAGTGTTCTTTATGTACCCTTTTGTGACACTTTTAATTCCCGACACTTAGGAAAGCACTAAGGATCATTTAAGCATATTTCTGCATGAAATTAGATGGTTTAAATGCTGATTTATGCTGAATTCAGCACTTTGGGTGAGTTTTAGGCACTTTCCGGCACTTAAACTATCACTTAGAAAGGCAGTTTTGGCATCCTTACTTTCCTACACACTATACTAGTGTAGTACTTAGTTTCTGGCGTATACTGAGTCTCAAAATCACTGTCTGTCTATGTGCTAAGTTCTGTCAGCATCTTCCTAATTTATCCGTTCACTGTGCTAACTGTACCTAATGCATTCTCTATGGCAATATGCTTGCATGCAGTAATGAAATGACATTATGCAATAAGTGATGCACAAGTAAATATAATGCAGTAATCAGAAAACAGTTAATTCCAAATTTAGCACAGTCATTAAGCACTAATCATGATTAATTAATTGTACGGATACCTGGATTTTTGACTATTGTCACATTCTCCCCCTGTTAAGAAAATTTCGTCCCGAAATTTTAAGCTCTACTACTAGCTGCAGGGGTGTTAGGGAATAAGTGTGGGTACTTAGCCTTCATGCGGTCCTCACGCTCCCAAGTGAACTCTGGGCCGTGACGCGCATTCCATCTAACCTTGACCAGTTTAACACTACTCCTTCGAGTCTTGTTAACTTTCCAATCGGTAACCTCGACAGGTTCTTCGGTGAAGTGGAGTGTGTCGTCAATGTGAACTTCGTCAGCAGGAATAACCACCATTTCTTGTGTTGGACTTTTCTTAAAATTAGATACATGGAATGTATCATGAACACCATTCAGCTCCACAGGTAGATCCAACCTATATGCTACAGGACCAATCCTCTCCAGGATTTTGAACGGTCCAATATATCGTGGGTTTAACTTTCCACGCTTCCCAAAGCATGCCACACCTTTCCAAGGTGAAACTTTCAATAGAACCATATCTCCCACTTCGAATTCCAAAGGTTTCCTTCTTTGGTCCGCATAGCTCTTTTGTCGATCACGAGCCGCCTTAATGCGCTCTCGGGTCTGCATTATCTTGTCTGTCGTCTCTTGAACCAATTCAGGACCAACCAGCTGTCTATCGCCTGCATCTGCCCAGCATAACGGCGATCCACACTTTCATCTGTAGAGAGGTTCAAACGGTGCAGCTTGGATGCTTGTATGGTAGCTGTTATTATAGGAGAACTCAATCAAAGGCAGGTGAGTGTACCAACTGCCACCCAAGTCCATTACACAAGCTCGTAACATATCTTTAAGTGTCTGAATCGTTCTCTCACTCTGGCCATCCGTTTGTGGGTGAAATGCGGTGCTCAAATTCAGCTGTGAGCCAAACGCTTCTTAGAAAGATTGCCAAATCCTCGACACAAATCTTACATCTCTATCAGATATAATTGAGATAGGCACTCCATGACGTGCGACTATCTCCCTTAGGTATAGCTCAGCTAGCTTACCTGTGTTATCCTTCTCCCTGATCGGTAAAAAGTGCGTAGATTTTGTCAAACGGTCTATGATTACCCAAATCGTATCATGTCCTCTGGGTGTCCTTGGCAACTTGGTTACAAAATCCATTGAGATCTGTTCCCACTTCCACATGGGTATCTCAGGTTGTTGTAGAAGTCCTGAAGGCTTCTGATATTCGGCCTTTACTTTGGCACAGGTTAAGCACTTTCCGACGTAAGTAGCAACATCACCTTTCAATCTTGGCCATCAGTAGTAATCCTTCCAATCTTGGTACATCTTATCTGATCCTGGGTGGATCGAGTACCTCGATTTGTGAGCTTCATCGAAAATCACCTCTCTAAGACCTCCAAAGAGGGGAACCCAAATTCGCTTCATGAAACATAAAGTTCCTTCCTCATTGGGTATCAACTTCTTCTCCATCCCACTGAGATATTCATCCTTAAGATTCTCTCTCTTAAGAGCTTCTCTCTGAGCAGCACGAATGTGCAACGAGAGGTCCGTTTGAATGATCATATCCAAAGCCCTAACCCTTATGGGCTTAATCCTCTCTTTTCGACTTAAGGCGTCTGCCACCACATTCGCCTTTCCTGGGTGATATTTGATTTCACAATCATAATCTTTTAACAGCTCTACCCCTCGTCATTGTCGCATGTTAAGCTCCTTCTGGTTGAATATGTGCTGAAGGCTCTTGTGATCGGTGAAGATTGTGCATCGGGTGCCATACAAGTAATGCCTCCAAATCTTCAAAGCAAACACCACTGTGCCTAGTTCCAAATCATGCTTGGTGTAATTCTTCTCATGAACTTTCAACTGGCGCGAAGCATAAGCGATAACCTTCTGTCACTGCATCAGCACGCAGCCCAATCCCTGACGCGAGGCGTCACAGTATACCATGAAGTCGTCGGTGCCTTCGGGTAGGGACAACATAGGTGCATCGCAAAGCTTATTCTTTAGCAGCTAAAAAGCTTCTTCTTGCTTATCTCCCCATTCGTACTTCTTATCCTTTTGAGTAAGGGAGGTCAGCGGTTGAGCGATTTTAGAGAAATTCTCAATGAATCTGCGATAATACCCTGCCAAACCCAAGAACTTTTGGATCTCGGTTGGTGTCTTAGGAGTTTCCCAATTCTTTATCGCCTCGATCTTGGTAGGGTCCACATGAATCCCATCTTCATTCACATCATGTCCAAGGAATTGTACCTCACGCAACCAGAACTCGCACTTCGAGAACTTTGCATACAGTTTCTCCTTCTTAAGCAGCTCTAAAATGATTTTAAGGTGTTGCTCATGCTCTTCCTTTGTCCACGAATATATCAGAATATCATCGATAAATACAATTACGAATTTATCTAGATACGGCTTGCAAAGTCGGTTCATCAAATCCATAAACACTGCTGGTGCATTTGTTAGACTAAACGACATCACCAGAAACTCGTAATGTCCATAGCGAGTTCTGAAGGCAGTCTTCGGAATACTCTCTTCCTGAATCCTTAGTTGGTGATAACCGGATCGAAGATCGATCTTGGAGTAGTAACTCGAACCTTGCAGTTGATCTAAGAGATCATCAATCCTCGGCAAAGGATACCGACTCTTGATGGTTAACTTGTTTAGCTCTCGGTAGTCAACGCACATACGGAAACTACCGTCCTTCTTCTTAACAAACAAAACCGGAGCTCCCCAAGGCGAGAAGCTTGGTCTAATGAATCCCTTGTCCAAAAGCTCTTGGAGCTGCATCTACAACTCTTGCATTTCTGAGGGTGCAAGTCGATAGGGTGCCTTGGCAACAGGCGCAACGCCTGGAACTAAGTCAATATGGAATTCGACTTGTCATTGTGGCGGTAATCCTGGCAAGTCTTTGGGGAAGACTTCAGGACACTCTCTTACCACAGGGATATCTTCTAATTTCGGTTCTTCAGCTTCCTTATCAACAATGTGAGCCAAAAAGGCAACACATCCCTTCTGCATGGATTTTCGGGCCTTTAAACAGTTGATAATCCTTAGAGGAGTATCATGCTTCTCTCCATGCACTACAATCATCTCGTCATTCGCCAACGGAATATGGATTATCTTCTCATGACATATGATCTCAGTTCGGTTACTTGATAACCAATCCATTCCAACTACTACGTCGAAGCTTCCCAACTCGACTGACAGGAGATCAAGTGTAAACTCACACTCTCCCAGTTCTATCACACAACCTCTAAAGACTTCATTCGTTTCTACTAGCTTTCCATTGGCTAGTTCTACCGAGTACGGAATATCTAGCTTACTGGCAACTAACCCAAGTATATTCTTAAATTCTATGGATACGAAGCTATAATCAGCACCGGTATCAAATAATACAGATGCAAAATGTTGGTTGATAGGGAACGTACCAGTGACTACGCTCGGATCTTGACGAGCTTCCCTAGCTCCGATGTTGAAGACTCTGCCTTGGGCTTGGTTGTTCTTTGGGCAATCTCGCTTGAAATGCCCGATGTCTCCACATCCAAAACAACCTTGGCCTCTACCATTTCCGTTTCCATTTCCATTTCCTCCCTGGTTGTTGGTCGCTCCACGGTTTCCGTTCCCAGCTTGATCACCACGATTCGCATTACCGCCATTTCCTCCTTGATTGTGGTTCCCAGTCTGATTCCCATTACCGCTTCCACCACGGTTTCCATTACCATTTCCACCGGATCCGCCATTCCTTCGTCCAGCACCGTACCAGCATGCCTCCCTGGCATGTCCTACCTTGCCACAATTTTCACATTTCCCATACCTACATCGCCCTGTGTGATGATGCTGACAAATATCACACTTGGGCAGGGCGCCCATATAACCTTTCTCCTTGTTCTCAGAACTTGCAACACCAGTCCTGACCTCGGCTGGTGGGTTAGCATCTCTTTTCTTGTTGGTACCACCACTACTTCCTTGGGTTCCTTTCTTGAAGTTGGAGAACTTCCTCTTGTTCTCTCCTGATGACTCGACGTGAGTCTCCTTCTTCTTCCCATCAGAGGTTGAGAACTTGTTCAGCCTAATCGCTTCTTCAGTCAATGGCACACTCAAATCAATGGCCTCAGTGATCGTTGGGGGCTTTGATGTCATCACAATGCTCATGATTTGGGGGTGCCAATCCCCAACTGAAACGCTCGATTCGCTTGAACTCTGGTTCAACCATGTAGTGGACAACGCGAGATAAGTCGTGAAATCTCTGCACGTACTCAGCAATCTTTGGTCCATCCATCTTAAGATTGCAAAACTCAGTCTCCAGCTTCTAAATCTCAGCTCTCGAGCAGTACTTCTTGCGCATCAGTTCCTTCATCTCTTCCCAAGTCATACCTTATGCAGCTTCCTCTCCCAGAGTCTGAACCTGAAGGTTCCACCATGATAGAGCTCCGTCTAGGAAGAGTCCAGAAATGTAGGTGACTTGGTGCTCAGGCGCACACTTGCTCATCCGAAACACATAATCGGTTTTCTCTGCCCACCTGACGAAAGCTACAGCACCTCCAGTGCCGTCAAAGTTCAGAGGCTTACAGTCAAGGAACTGCTTGTAAGTACGTCCTGTACAAGCAACATCATTCACAGAAAGTGTTAGCAAACGCACATGGAAAGTCCAAACATAACGTAATGTGTCCTTAATGACTTAAACATTACCGTGAGGTGGGTTATTTCCTGAGGTACCTCCGCTGTGCTCAGAGCGCAAGGCCTCACGTTGTGCGATTGCTTGTGAAATCCGTTCTTGTAGTTCTGCCTCTGTTGTGGGCAACTGATTATTTCTACGAGGAGGCATCTTCTATAAAGAAGATGAAATTTGGTCAAGTCTTAAGTAGTATAATAAGTAGCATACGTATATAGTAGCAGTTATCATAACAAGTAAGCAAGCAATCATAGCATAAACAAGCAAGTTAACAATGCATATAATGAGAACATTGCAATTGAGCTTTCATTAATCATCGACCACAAATACAGTTACATGTTCTACATATGTATCGTTTCAAAAGGGAACACAGGGTCACACTACCCTTGCCCAAAAATGTCTATCAGTCTACCATATGTCACACAATCAAAAGTGGTCTCCAAAAGTCTTCGTAAGCTAGGCTCAATAGCGGTGCTCTCATCAAAAGCAAGCTACCTACATAAAACCAAAAACCGGCTATGCTGATGGGGGTGGAGGAGGAGGTGGAGGAACAAAAGGCAAGCTGCGCACATGCGCAAGCTCCTCCTCAAGATCGTAAACGTTTCACAACAGATAACTGATCTGCTGCTCCATGGAGAGAAATCGAACATCAAAATCAGGATAAGGCAAAAGAGGAGCAGGTGGAGTCGCAAAAGGTGACGGACATGAACAAGGTGGGGGACGTGGAATCATCTCTAGCTCCAAAACTCTACAACTCATGATCTCATGCTGAAGCTGTAATGACAGAAGTAACTCATCTCGTGTGTAGCCAGTGAAGTGTGAGGGATGGTAGGGATCAGAAATAGGCATGGTATAGGGTGGGAACCATCTAAATGGCTCATCCAGTGGTGAAGAAGTAAAATGAGTAGTAGGTGTGTACTGAGGTATGTGAGAAAAAGCTACCGAGACACGAGGGTCGTGGCCAGGCTGCTGGCTAGAAGGGCCTTCCCCTGGACGGGGTGCAGGTATGTCCTGCAAGTAAGTGATAGGTAAGTCAGTGCGGTGTACATCTGACTCCATCAGATGAAAAGAAGCAATGTCAGCAGGTGCATGTGCATGTGGGGGAGTAACGGGCTCAATGACAGGAGGGTCAGCGTATCGGGGGTCTACCTGACTGGCAAAATCAGGGATCGAGAGAGGTACATCATCATCATCATCTATCCACCCATTGCTAGTGAAAGTGTATCGGGGGTCTACCTGACTGGAAAAAGCAGCAGGGTCAGCGGGTGCAGGAATCGGATCTGGTATAAGTGGTGTAATGTCAGGTGTACCAAAGGGAACAGGGTCAAAATCAGGCAAAGGCTCAGGAGCGAGCATCGGCTCAGGATCAGCGGGTGCATCGACAGGCTGATCGATGGGAATAAAATCAAGCTCAAGTCCAGGCTCAACGTCATGTGGAGGAATCGGTGCAGCTGACATGGTTGTATCGTCATCAGTATCAGTGGCGTAACGTCGCAGACCAACTGCCTGTAAGGCGGAGGATGATACAGACTCAAAAGAATCGGGGACAGAATGATCAGAGGAAATCTCAATAATAGGAATCTCAACGAATGGAACAACAATGGCATCCTCAGCTACAACTCCATCTCCCTGGGCATCATCAGGGGGACCATCAAAAAGATCGACATCATCATCAAACAAGTCATCAAAAGGCAAATCCTGGAAAGGAAAGGCCGCAAGAGGCAAAGGGGCGAGGATCGGAGCTACGACATGCTCACCATCGGGATGTTCGAGGATGAGATGGCCCTGGACAGGAATAGGAATAAGAAAGGGATCCTCGTCGGGGATACCATCAGCATGCGGTACATCATCGCCAAAGTCGGGCAGCGCAAAAGGCTGGAAATCATCGTCGTCATCGGACATCATCTCCGGGTCACTCTCGGTATCGGAGGTAAAGATATCTGGCTCAAGGATAATCTCATCATCAGAGACAATAGCCATGGGGTCAACAGTGTCAGACAGCCCACTCTCACACGAAGACATAGTGTCTGTAACAAAACAATCACAACATATGCACATATATTAACATCTATCATTTTGCATGCAGTCAAATCAGTGTAATCACGTTATCATGTATCCTTCCTATCCTTCCTAGTCTCCCATACTAGACCACCTAGTCTCCCAGACTAAACCAACTAGTCCCTTAGACTAAACTAACCAGTCTATCAGACTACCAACCAGTCTCCCATACTGAACCACCCAGTCTCCCAGACTGAACCATAACCATAAACTTTGAAAATGTGTTTCGTGCCTTTTGTTTGTAAAAATATTTGTTTCCTGGATCTGGGTGTTTTTGATATGCAATGAAAACGTGTTGTAAAAATATTTTCGCGAGAGCCCTAATGATTGTAGTCTAGACTCGAGAAGGAATCCTAGTTCGCTACAATCGAAGCTCTGATACCAAGCTGTCACACCCTGAATATTGCAGAAGCGTGATTATGGTGTGACTTTCTTAATACCATTGCATTCAATCATAACAACACTATATGATTAAAACCATAGATGTTCATCCATAAATTTAGTTTAAAAACATGACAACATTGTCTTAAAACATAAAAAATTCAAATACGAGTACAACCCATGCAACTTGTTTAAAAGTTCACAACGACTCGACCAGTGACATTAAATAAAACTAGGACTTGGAAGACGTGTCTCGTCCAGGAATAAGACACACTGTCCAACTCTAAGACAATGGATGATATCTTTTATTCTTAACGCAGCTTGAAACATCCAACGCCTGCCAGATCCACTACTAATTCCCTGAAATACACGTATTTTGAAAACATCAACAAAAGTTGAGCGAGTTCATGTGTATGATTGTGAATAGACCTTTGAAAACGTTGAAAATATATTTGTGAAAATGAACAGATCAATTAATGTGTAGCTAATACATTAACATGGTGAACCGGTATAGGAAGGCTCAATAGATGTAAAATGGATAGATCAAGGTTCTTACCACTAGCACAAGGCTAGGGATGATTCAAGTGTAGAAATGAAGAGGATAAAGCAAATAAGAAAGGTCCTTGAAGTTCCAAAGCCACCAAGCTTCCTTATGTGATCTCTAGCTTCCTTGTATGTGCTTAGAATGTATGAAGAATGTTGGATGATGATGGATATGTGTGGGTGAGGGGTCAGCCGAGAGTTCAAGGAGAGGAGAGGGAGAGTTTGTGAAGTGTGTGTGAGAATGAATGAGCTCTTGATCCTCAAGTTCCTTTTATAAACCAAATTCACATTCTAACCATTGTACAATGTGTTTATTATGAGGGAACATGATCTTATTTTTAATTGTAATAAAATCCATTTGGTGGGGCCATGTATGGGCCGTGAGATAGGTGGGGGGGGGGGTCTAGCTTAGGTTTCAACAAGTTTAGTAAGTTTAAGGTTGAAATGTAAGTGTTAGTTACATGATTTGGTTAGTAGATATTTTTAGGAGGTGTTTTGTTGTTCGGGGACCATAACTAGCTTAGTAATGTTAAAACAGTGCTTCTAGTGTAAATTTGGTGTTTCGGGTAGTGTCTGGTTGTTCGGTTAGATATTGGTTCGTTAAAGTGCTAAATTATATAATTTAGTGTTCTTTATGTACGCTTTTGTGACACTTTTAATTCCCGACACTTAGGAAAGCACTCGGGATCATTTAAGCATATTTCTGCATGAAATTAGATGGTTTAAATGCTGATTTATGCTGAATTTTGCAGAATTCAGCACTTTGGGTGAGTTTTAGGCACTTTCCGGCACTTAAACTATCACTTAGAAAGGCAGTTTTGGCATCCTTTCCTACACACTATACTAGTGTAGTACTTAGTTTCTGGCCTATACTAGGTCTCAAAATCACTGTCTGTCTATGTGCTAAGTTCTGTTAGCATCTTCCTAATTTATCCGTTCACTGTGCTAACTATACTTAATGCATTCTCTATGCCAATATGCTTGCATGCAGTAATGAAATGACATTATGCAACAAGTGATGCACAAGTAAATATAATGCAGTAATCAGAAAACAGTTAATTCCAAATTTAGCACAGTCATTAAGCACTAATCATGATTAATTAATTGTACGGATACCTGGTGAAGAAACACTAAATAAATGGTCGGAACTGAGATAGTTAGGGGGTTTGAATCCGCATAAAGGGGTTAGCTCTCTCTCGGTTGATTCAGTTGCAGCCGAACTTCTTCTCCGGTGATTCTGCAAAAAAGAACACCGTTAGCCTCGCCAAGGGGAGAAAAGGGGTTCTCTCCTTGACCCGACTCCGGCGTGAGAATAAGTATTGGTAATGGAGAAGAAAGTATTGAAGAAGTGTGAGTCACTTGAATTCATACCTGAGTTGTTTCTCATATTTATAGCCGGGAGTCTTTGGGCGGGAAAACCCGTTGGTGAAATGTTAACAGAAGATGCTAACACCGTAGGCGGTTATGTTTTCTCCGTTAATCTTCTTGATTGAACTGTGAGGTCACACGGATCGTGATCCTGATCGACAGCTGGGGTTTGGCCACGTGGAAAGTGGTTGAGTGGAGGTTTTCCTCTAATTCCATGCCATCATCGTGATTTTGGGGAGGCCCGAGATGATGACACGTATACCAGACGGTTACAACCGTCATAGTGGTGCACGATTGATCTTTCTAGAAGATTATTGCATTAATCTGGTGTGACTCCTTTATCATGTGGAGTCAGCTTAGATGAATAATATCCAAGTCTGGATATTATTTAAGCGGGAGTGCTGTTTTGGGATTTTTGTCTGTTATGAGAGAGGCGCAAGGATTTATAAATCTCCTTTTGGCGCGCAGGTGTTGTTTGTCGTCTTTCTTCTGTGTCCTCTTTGTTGGACCAGTGCGCGACCGCGCAAGGTCTAAAGAAGGTTGGGAAAACGAGGTTGTGGTATGGTCCAAACGCTCGGAACGAGGTTTTTGGGACCTTACCCCTTCAATTCCCCCCAGTCTAGTGTTGCTCTTATGCAAATAAGTGGAGCACTGGACTATGAGAGAGAAATGCTTTTTGGCGTGAAAATAGGGAATCTTCTATGAGAAGATTTGCTTATTAAAGCTTTTTAAGGGAAGTTGTGTCTTTACCTATTTTCATAGGTTGCTGCGTCAGTGTTGAATTCTGAGGAGTTGGATAAAACCGTTGCGCGATTAATTGCTGCGCGAAAGGATGGGTATCCCCAAGGATACGCTGAGTGTTTAGCGCTTTGAAGGTGGATTGGGATACTTCCAAATCTGCTACTTTTGGTGTTGATACAGGCGCCACGCTTTTCAGCTCTAAAAACAGAATTTGTTAACTTTCAGCTTCCTGTTATGGACCTTATAAATATTGTGCCGCAACCTGACGATCACGTGGCACAATTGAAAGAAATCTTTCTAGATGATGGTGAAGATTTGTCGTATAATTTTTCTGTAATTGTTTTGAACAATTTTGTAGTATTTTGGGATATGGATCCCTGCTTTTGTTGATGCGCTGTTGCGCGATTAACTAAAACACTGCCGTGTTTGATAGTTTGAGGCGTATTTGTGCGCCAGGAATGGTATGATGTTTCTATTTGTTTGTTTGATGATATATATTTTGATGCACTGTCGTGCATGTAAGCTTCATGTTGTGTTTGGATTACAATATGTTGCATATTTCTGATTGCTTTGAATAGATAGAGCGAATGAGGATGGTATTGTATTCATGTGTGAACGTTTGTCTAAAATGCGCAAGGTTGTGCCCTTTTTAGACTGTTCATGAAGCGTACAATGTTTACCATATTGTTTTCGCGTATATCCAAAGAATTATATGCAATTTGTAACAAACAGTAACATGAGTAAAGATAGTGTTTGTATTAATAGGGCGTGGGCCCAATAAAGTGAAAAAATACCTTGCCTGTATAAGTCTGACTTGTTGAATAGCTTGGCTAGTTGCTGCGCGTTCCCGGTGTGAGGAATAGTTGCTAGTTGTGTCCGTTTAACTTGGTGCTCGTTGATTGGTTGTACTAGCGTATTTCCGTGGATTGTCAGGGTTGCGCGTTTGTGAAGGAGCAAGTGTATGTGTGTTTGCTCGTAAGTAAAGGAGTATACGCGTATGGCGAATTAAAGGAGTAAGCGCGGATAACGACTTATGTGCTTAAATGTAAGGGAGCATGCGCGTATGGCGTCTTACGTGCTTGTATGTAAGGAAGCAAGCGCGGACGGCGACTTACGTGCTCAAATGTAAAGAAGCATGCGCGTATGGCGACTTACGTGCTTGTATGTAAGGGAGCAAGCGCGGACGGCGACTTACGTGCTCAAATGTAAAGAAGCATGCGCGTATGGCGACTTACGTGCTTGTATGTAAGGGAGCAAGCGCGGGTGGCGACTTACGTGCTCAAATGTAAAGAAGCATGCGCGTATGGCGACTTACGTGCTTGTATGTAAGGGAGCAAGCGCGGGTGGCGACTTACGTGCTCAAATGTAAAGAAGCATGCGCGTATGGCGACTTACGTGCTTGTATGTAAGGGAGCAAGTGCGGACGGCGACTTACGTGCTCAAATGTAAAGAAGCATGCGCGTATGGCGACTTACGTGCTTGTATGTAAGGGAGCAAGCGCGGACGGCGACTTACGTGCTCAAATGTAAAGAAGTATGCGCGTATGGCGACTTACGTGCTTGTATGTAAGGGAGCAAGCGCGGGTGGCGACTTACGTGCTCAAATGTAAAGAAGCATGCGCGTATGGCGACTTACGTGCTTGTATGTAAGGGAGCAAGCGCGGACGGCGACTTACGTGCTCAAATGTAAAGAAGCATGCGCGTATGGCGACTTACGTGCTTGTATGTAAGGGAGCAAGCGCGGACGGCGACTTACGTGCTCAAATGTAAAGAAGCATGCGCGTATGGCGACTTACGTGCTTGTATGTAAGGGAGCAAGCGCGGACGGCGACTTACGTGCTCAAATGTAAAGAAGCATGCGCGTATGGCGACTTACGTGCTTGTATGTAAGGGAGCAAGCGAGGGTGGCGACTTACGTGCTCAAATGTAAAGAAGCATGCGCGTATGGCGACTTACGTGCTTGTATGTAAGGGAGCAAGCGCGGACGGCGACTTACGTGCTCAAATGTAAAGAAGCATGCGCGTATGGCGACTTACGTGCTTGTATGTAAGGGAGCAAGCGCGGACGGTGACTTACGTGCTCAAATGTAAAGAAGTATGCGCGTATGGCGAGTTACGTGCTTGTATGTAAGGGAGCAAGCGCGGGTGGCGACTTACGTGCTCAAATGTAAAGAAGCATGCGCGTATGGCGACTTACGTGCTTGTATGTAAGGGAGCATTCGACTCGCATGGAGACTGACGTGCTCTTATCCTTAAATAAGGAGTATAAGTTTTACCACAATTTTTGATGTGATTTTTCAATCGGCGGTATTATACCGCGACAATGGTATTTATATTGCTCCCGTCATTTTGAAAAGATAACGGATTGCGTATGTCTCTTTTTTTTTTTCATCAAATTTTAAGTACCAGTTGTACAGATATAGACATTCTAATTATGCTAAGCAATATAGATACTTGTGCATATATATCCGTTATTGAACAGATAAGTGTCAGATTGTAACACTTTTATGTTGAAAAGTCATGGCACTTGAATTAGTATAAGTGCCAGTTTATAACACTTAAATGTTTATAAGTGATTGCACCAACTGTGTAGTGTATGCGAGAAGGTGCTCACGTTATGTAAAAGAATTCGGGAATTTGTAGTACCTAGGTTTTGACGAAAACCGTATTAGTCAAGGCTTATAGCCCCAAGAAGCGAAGCTCCGGAAGTTATGTGTTATGTGACTTCGGATCTGCAGCTTGTTGAGCATAGAATTTATATGAAACCCCCAAATCTGGAGTGTTGTGTAAAATTTGGTTCATGGCGATCTGGAACCTGTTGAACCAGTACTCTGGAGTTTTCTCCATGAATAGATCTGAACGGTTATGAACTCCCGTTTGCATTAGGGAAGTAGTTTCTCCTGAATGACTGTTGTTGCTTTTTTTTTTTTGCCGAATATCAGATCTGACGTTTGGGGACTCAGGTCTGATAATCTGTGTGAAAATTTGGTTCAAAGTTATCTGGAATCTGCCGATCCAGTATTCTGGAGCTCTCTCTATGAGTTGATCTGAGGAGTCCTTTTCGTCTGAGTGATTATTACTTGTATTGATTCCTATGATTCCGTCGATCTAAGTATTTAGGGTTGTAGAACCCTTGAATTCAGACCGAGGACCTGATGGATGAGGTGATGAATTCTCTGCCATGTGAAAACAGAGAAATGAGTGAACTGAATCGAAACGAGATAAAACTGAAAAAACAGATAAATCGGTGGGCGCCAATGAAGAAACACTAAATAAATGGTCGGAACCGAGATAGTTAGGGGGTTTGAATCCGCATAAAGGGGTTAGCTCTCTCTCGGTTGATTCAGTTGCAGCCGAACTTCTTCTCCGGTGATTCTGCAAAAAAGAACACCGTTAGCCTCGCCAAGGGGAGAAAAGGGGTTCTCTCCTTGACCCGACTTCGGCGTGAGAATAAGTATTGGTAATGGAGAAGAAAGTATTGAAGAAGTGTGAGTCACTTGAATTCATACCTGAGTTGTTTCTCATATTTATAGCCGGGAGTCTTTGGGCGGGAAAACCCGTTGGTGAAATGTTAACAGAAGATGCTAACACCGTAGGCGGTTATGTTTTCTCCGTTAATCTTCTTGATTGAACTGTGAGGTCACACGGATCGTGATCCTGATCGACAGCTGGGGTTTGGCCACGTGGAAAGTGGTTGAGTGGAGGTTTTCCTCTAATTCCATGCCATCATCGTGATTTTGGGGAGGCCCGAGATGATGACACGTATACCAGACGGTTACAACCGTCATAGTGGTGCACGATTGATCTTTCTAGAAGATTATTGCATTAATCTGGTGTGACTCCTTTATCATGTGGAGTCAGCTTAGATGAATAATATCCAAGTCTGGATATTATTTAAGCGGGAGTGCTGTTTTGGGATTTGTGTCTGTTATGAGAGAGGCACAAGGATTTATAAATCTCCTTTTGGCGCGCAGGTGTTGTTTGTCGTCTTTCTTCTGTGTCCTCTTTGTTGGACCAGTGCGCGACCGCGCAAGGTCTAAAGAAGGTTGGGAAAACGAGGTTGTGGTATGGTCCAAACGCTCGGAACGAGGTTTTTGGGACCTTACCCCTTCACCTGGATTTTTGACTATTGTTACATGGTCAACTAATGCAGACAAACTGCATTTAATGAAGAAAGAGAAAGTGGATGGACACGGGGCCGTGTCCGGGCTTCTGTGCAAGCTATAAATAGGGGTGCTTGGTTCACTTCAAAGGCATCCCTTGGCAAACCACCTCTCTCTCACTTCACCCACACTCCACCACCATCACAACACCCACATCCACCACCATCATCCATCATAGAGTGTGTGTAGTAGTCTCGGGATCCAAGATTGATAGTAAGAGTTCTTGACAATCAAAGGCCATGTTTGCCTAAGTCTCTTACATCACTTGGTGAAGACAAGCATTTAGTGTAATACTTTTTATTTTTAATCTTTTCGCACTTTTTACTTGATTTTGTATTAATGACTTTAATAACTAGTTTCTTATGTTGAAGGTGAAACTTCCTTATCATTTGTCTGTGGTGTCTTGGCATTATTTTACTGTCTATATAAAATAAAAGATTTACACCATTCATATCTCTACAGTCTATATAGAGATATGTTGGCTACCTGGTCGGGGGTTAAGGGAATGGTTTGGTAAGGTTCTTGCCTTATTCAGTGTATAGATCCTGCAAGGACCTGGGTCAAGCTTACTAGGACCTCCTTCAATACCCACTGGTATTGGATGGTGGGGGTGCGAATGGCTTGATCCCCTCATATGTAAACTACTATTAATATATTAACCCGGCTACTTGGGATTGTATCCCTGCTGACTCAAACCACTTAGCCGAGGGTAACGTCGCCTTCAAAAGAGGGGCCTACCACATTACGCATTAATAACTTAATTAATTATCTTTCAATAATCCAACCCTTTAGGATTGTATCCTTGCTGACTCAAACTACTGGGTTGAGGGTAACGTCACCTTCAAAAGAGGGGCCTACTACTATAACTAAGATAATCTCTTAAAAAGTGCAAAAGTGCGGAAATAATCAAAGGTTACACTAAAGGCGAGTCGGATCCAAGTGATTCATCTTGTCTATCTGTTTTTATTTTATTTTATTTTTTATTTTTATTTTCAGCATTTTTAGTTTTTATTTTCATGTTTAAACCTTTTTCTAAAATTTTGATTTGATTAGACGTTGAGGATAAATCGGTACTAAAAGCTCTTGTGTCCTTGGACGACCTCAGTATCTTACCAACGCTATTCTACGCTTACGATGGGTGCACTTGCCCATATGTGTGTTTAGTGTTAGTAAAATATCGTGTTTTATAAATTTAAAACTTGACTAAAGTGTTAAAAAGGGCTTAAAATATACATAAAAATATATAACACGACACGCACATCAACAAGCTTACCGTCAAGAACCGTTATCCCCATCCTCGCATTGACGACCTCTTCGATCAACTCCAAGGCGCAACTAGTTTCTCTAAAATTGACCTTCGTTTTGGCAACCATCAACTTTGAGTCCTCGAAGAAGATATTTTGAAAACCGCAATTCGTACTAGATACGGTCACTACGAGTTCGTGGTCATGCCATTCGGATTGACCAACAGACCCGCGGTCTTCATGGATTTGATGAACCAGGTGTGTAAACTTTACTTAGACCGTTTCGTGATCGTTTTTCATAGACGATATCCTGATCTACTCCAAAACCGAAGACGAACATGAGCGAAACTTACGTCTAATCCTCAAACTCCTACGAACTGAACAACTTTACACCAAATTCTCCAAGCGTGAATTTTGGCTAAAAGAAGTTCAATTTCTCGGTCACGTTGTGAACGAGAAAGGCATTCACGTTGATCTCGCTAAAATCGAAGCCATCAAGAACAAGATTGCACCGAAATCTCTGTCTGAAATTTGTTCATTCCTTGGAATGGCGGGTTATTACCGCCGGTTCATCTCTAACTTTTTGAAAATTGCTATACCTTTGTTTGGGGTTCCTAACAAGAGGAGTCTTTTCAAACGCTCAAGCACATGCTTTGGAATGCTCCTATTCTCGCTCTTCCCGATGGTAACGATGATTTCGTCGTGTATTGCAACGCATCTAACCATGGTCTCGGTTGTATTCTCATGCAACTACACAAGGTTATCGCTTATACTTCGAGACAACTCAAAATACATGAGAAGAACTACACTACCCATGACCTTGAACTTGGTGCAATTGTTTTTGCGTTAAAGATATGTCGACACTACCTTTACGGTACGAAGTGTGTGGTCTTCACCGACCATTAGAGCCTTCAGCACATCTTTAACCAAAAAGAGCTCAACATGCCTCAACACCGATGGGTAGAGTTGCTCAACGACTGCGATTGCGAGATGTACTAGCATCCTGGTAAAGCGAATGGCATGGCCGACGCTCTTAGTCGAAAAACTCATGTAAAGAGTATCTGTTGTTTCCAAATTCTAAACGACCTTCGAGACCGTATTCATGAGGCTCAATACTCGTCCGTTAATGAGGTTAACTTATACAACGAGATGAAGTGTGGTGCCGAAAACCAACTCGCCTCAATCGCATTTGGGTACCTAACCGTGATGACCTTCGTGAACTTTTAATGAAGGAGGCGCACAAATCTCGATACTCTATTCATCCTGGTGCCAATAAGATGTACGAAGACCTTCATACATCTTATTGGCGACCTGGTATGAAGAAAGATATCGCCACCTACATTTCGAAATGTCTCACGTATTCCAAGGTCAAAGCCGAACAACAATGTCCCTCTGGCTTACTCGAACAACCAGAAATTCTGGTCTGTAAATGGGAGAGTATAGCTATGGATTTCATCACCAAACTCCCTTGAACTTCGTTTGGTCATGATAGCATTTGGGTGATCATCAATCGTTTGACCAAATCCGCTCGCTTCCTCCCAATTCATAAAGGCTACCGAGTTGAGAAATTAGCTCGAATCTACACGAATGAAGTCATTTGTTGTCATGGTATCCCCATTGACATCATTTCTGACCGTGATGGTCGTTTCAACTCGCGTCTTTGGCAAACTTTTCAAACCGCTCTTGGTACTTATCTCAACCTTAGTACTGTTATTCATCCCTAATCAAAGGGTCAAACCGAGCTCACTATCCAAACTCTCGAGGATATGCTTCGTTCTTGTGTAATCGATTTTGGTGGCAACTGAGATATACACTTACCTTTGGTAGAATTCTTGTACAACAACAATTATCACGCTACTATTCAAATGGCACCACTTGAACCTTATATGGTTGGAAGTGTCGTTTGCCCATTTGTTGGCACGAGATCGAAGAAGCTCAAATCACCGGTCCTGAGCTCATACAAGAGACAACGAACAAGATCTTGCAAATTCGTGATAACTTACTCAAAGCTAGAAGCCGACAAAAGAGTTATGCTAACAGAAGAGGCAAACTGTTAGAATTCAATGTTGGTGATCACGTACTTCTCAAGGTATCCCCTTGCAAATGAGTGGTTCGATTTGGGAAGAAAGGCAAGCTCACTCCTCGATTCATGGGTCCTTTCAAGATTCTCGAAAGGATTGGTGAGGTAGCGTATCGACTGGATCTACCTTAAAAACTCAACAATGTTCATCCGACATTTCACGTTTCAAATCTCAAGAAGTGCCTAGCCGAAGAAGGACTTTAAGTTCCACTGGATGATCTACAAATAAATGAGTCTCTACATTTCGTAGAAAAATTGGTCGAAATCATGGACCAAGGAACCAAGCAGATAAGGCGCATTTGAATTCCCATATTCAAGGTTCGATGGGAAGGAAAACATGGCCCTGAGTTCACTTGGGAACTTAAGAGTGAAATGAAGACCAAGCATCCACATCTGTTCGTTCAGTCTTCATCTTGAATAAATTTCTGGACAAAATTTCCTAAAGTAGGGGAGACTGTAATGCTCTGCATTTTTGTACTTTCCTTATCTAGAAAGATGTAATCATACTTCTATTTTGGGAAACTTGTAATCATATTGTATTCGTATTCGTATTTCGTTTCCAACTTTGTAATCCGAGACTTTAATCGTAATGAAATTTGTGCTTTATACATACGTGCCATACATACAATCAATCAATAAATACGTGTTTACTTGCAAACCGATACGTTTTATGCATGCAAATACTCATACATATGTCATGATACACGAATTATACTTGCATACGCATTCTATACTTGAAAACATGTCAAATTACCAAGTTTTAGCTTAAAATGATAAAGGGAATCAAAGTTCAGGGGCCAAAGTGTGAAAAAACAAAACTTGGATGCCCAAGGAGGGCACCCCGTCACGTGACCCCCCTCCCTTGTGCCTTCGCGTGACGCCACGGGGTGCGATCCGCAACGAGTTGTTTCCCAACTACGACTTAGTCACCTTTTTCCCACCTATTTCTTCCCTAATCACGTCTAAACTTCATTAACTCTAAAACCTAATCCTCCATTATATAAGCAAGCTTCCTACACCTCTTTTTCACTTTTCCAACTCTCTTGCACTCTCCAAACACTCCCAAATCAGTTGCAAACACAAGAAAAGGGAAGAAAATCCTAAGTCCTAAAGTGAGTTCAAACTCACATTTCTTCATCTTTTCTTCACCATTTCTTCCACTTGAAAGCTTGGAACACCTCTAGGCATGTTTTCACAAGTTTACCATAGTAAACTAAGGTGGAACATCACCATTTTGAGGTCCAAACTTTCTGTTTTGGAAGAATCTTTATGAATATGTTTGTGAACTTGTGTTTACTTATTCAAACTTACACCCATCTTGCTTCGAACCAAACCTATGGTTAGGGAGCTTGATTAGGGTTGATTAACATGAGTTTAGATGTGCAAACACCCTCTAAACTTTCTGTTTTAGCAAGGTTTAGACAAGCTATAAGTGTTAAGACCATCCAAGTATACCATAGTTCATATGGCAAGACTTGTGTTTTGTTAAAGGTGTGAACCATGGAAGCCTTGGCCTTCCAAACTTGTTCCACCACCTCATTTGATGTTTTGTTCATGTTGAACTAAGAAGTTTCCTAGACCCAAAGTAAGTTAACCCCGCCTCGCCTCCAACATTTGCCATGTTGGGTATGACATGCACGGGTTGTTCTTATTTGGCCACTTAGTATCTTAGTTGATTAGTTTACATTCTTATCATTCATGACCAACCGGGTTTACCAACTATGTTGGTAAACTTTATGCTTTGGTGAATTCATACAATGATGTTTAATGGAATTTAATCATCCTACCTCCGTGCTTGACTTACATGATTTCCATGATTATATATGATGGACTAAATAACAACATTATCTATATACTATATAAGATATAACCGAATTCTTGATAATAACCGGATTATGGTTATATGTCATGAACATAGGTTAACTTATCTTTGTTTTAAATTCCTCGTTTATGATTCTAATGGGCAAGTTTGGACCCATGAAATCACATAAAATCTTAATGTTAAAACGAGTGTTTAAGACAATATATATATTTTTGTATACATACTTTTATGTACTTAAATTCTGAATCCGAATCCTTCACCAAATCCAAATGCTCACACACCTTCGTTTCCCAATGTAGGGTAACTTCGGTGTTCCACTCTCAACGCTCATCAAACTCTCGGTTACTAGTAAAGCTTTGCAAAACCGTGAGTGTACATGACTCCTTTTACTTTTCGTCACTTTGGGTGCGTTATGTATATTTTATGAAACTCACACAATCACATACTTTATGCTTAAAACACAAACAAACAATCCAATACACGTGCTTAATACATTATGCTAGGAACTCTTACATGCTAGAAACTTATTTCCAATATACTTTGTCATTAGCTTCGATCAAGCGTCCCTTAACATGTATAGCGCTATAGGATTAACGCACTGCCCGTATTCTTGAGGTCATGTTAAGTTAAATAAAACGGTCTTATCGTTGCTACGATAAGATTACGTTAGCGGGAAACTTTGGGTTGACAAGGAGGAGTTGCATGCAAGTATTGCCATGATATGTTCTAGAATACGTTTATGCAATGTGGATTCGTTTAACCAATTTTATACTTATGCTAGTACCAAAACTTGTATGCTAACCAATACTTTATGTATTGACATGTACTTTAATACGTATTGAAGAAAATTGATGATGATAATGATGAGCGAAATCTAGTAGGGAGACTAGAAACGCATCTTTAAATTTTAGTACTTGTTGTAATTTGATTTCTTGTTACATGTTGTAATTTGATTTCAAACGATGTACTTTGAATTTAGCAATGAAATGAAATTTTGGTTTTATTAAATATTGTCACAAATAGTGCTATGAAGTCTCTTGTAATCTCGTTTTCATCTCACTCCGTTGTTTCCGCCATCGGTTTGGGTATGACGGTAATACACAAATTTATTTAACCCATATAATACCTGTAGTTTTTTTAATGATATAACTCTTTATTACTATGCATACAATATTACATTTATTAAACCAATAAAATACATGAATATTATGAATATCTAAGCTAAGACAACATATACGTGAAACAAACATATAAAGCATACACGTGTGCGGACACACATATATATAGTGAAAATGTGAAATTAAGCAAATAATTAGACGGAATTGGCCATGATTCAATCAAATATATTGTTCAATCTTCATTTAAATTTTAACTACTCGGCTAAGAAAGTAAATCTACATTTTAAAATTAAAAAATGCAATAAGGAAGAGAACACCCCGTGAAATTAAACACAATGCTATTCGTTTGAATCATGCGGTTGGTTGTATTTTATATGATACTTGTTAAAGATGTGTTATAATATCCAAAGCAAACTAAAAATCTGTTAAATGCACTCATGGTATTACAAGGAGACGACGGATAATGTAATATTTTATTTGTATTAAACACCCTTTTTATAATGGTTTAAATGGTCTTTGGATCTCTAATCTATTGTAGTGAGGAACCTTCCACGTTTGCAACAATAGAAAAGTTTAAATGTGGCCATATGACCTTTTATATTCACATGTTTCTCAATTAAGACAACAATAGAAAAGTTTAAATGTGGCCACATGACCTTTTATATTCACATGTTTCTCAATTAAAAATAACACGCGAACAAAAAGACATTTCCTTTTGAGAATCTAAAACGTAAGATATGAATTTGGTTTCCTAAAAAACTATTAACCGAATGCAAAATAAATAATAGCAAAGTTTAAGATTTTATTTAGAGTTAAATGCTTGGTTGATCCCTGTGGTTTGCAAAAATTTCACTCTTGGTCCTAGTGGTTTACTAATTACACACGTGGTCCAAAAACTTGTCAAAAATGAACTCGGTTGGTCCCCAGCCCTAACATCAGTTAAATTTCTCAGTTAATTAGGTGTGAAATAACTATATTACCCTTAAAGAATTAAAAGAAATAAAAAAATATATAAAGCCCCCTAATCATTCATCTTCAACCTCTGTCCCTCAAAAAAACTCAAACACCACAACCTCCTCCACCATCACAACCCACCACAACCTGCAACTACCTCCACCACCACGAGCTTCCAACAGATTCAACAGTGTCAAGTCAATTTAGAATCTCCTTAATCGCTTAAATTTCAGTTCAAACAGCCATACTAATTAGGTCAAAGCCTTATGAGCAAAATCTGAAGCAAACAATGAAATTAGGGCAGCAGAAACTCACATGAAAGAACTCGAGCTGGTCCTCGAGGTTCTCGAGAGCGGTGCGAATGGAATTCAAACTCTTGGCCTCGTGAATAGCGGAGTCATCGTCCTGTTCGATGGGGAAGTCTTTGACGTAAACGAAGCTACCTTTGAGGTCAGCATCAGAGAGTTTATTGTTGGGTCCGAATAGATCGGTGGAAGTGCGTAGATCTGTGGAAGTGAGATCTAGAAATGGAGTGGATAGCATCGCTAAGCTTGTCGTGTAAGTCCCAAATCTTCTCGAGAACGGCCTCCACCTCTTCCATCTCCATGTTTATCTCCCATTTCATGAGGAAAGAATTTAACAGAGCGGGAAGAAGAGGATTGCTTGCGCTAGGGTTCAGGTGTCTCTTCTTTTTCTTTTTGATGACAGCTCACAGATGATGGGTTCATGGCAAACAAAATTTTAGCCACAATCAAAGCCTCGACCCGGACCGAGGGGCTCACTAGCTCTACCAAAGGCAAGGTTTTAGACCATGGGGTGTGGGACAGAGGTTGAAGATGATAAGGTTGAAGATGATGATGATTTCTTTATATATTTTTTTATTTCTTTTAATTTTTCAAGGGTAATATAGTCATTTCACACATAATTAACTGAGAAATTTAACTGATGTTAGGGCTGGGGACCAACCGAGTTCATTTTTGACAAGTTTTGGGACCACGCGTGTAATTAGTAAACCACTAGGACCAAGAGTGAAATTTTTACAAACCACAGGGACCAACCAAGCATTTAACTCTTTTATTTAATAGTTCTGTGGTTTGCTAGATCAATTGCTAAGAGAAAAAAGAGGTTGGTTCATGACGTAGCTGTTGGGGGCTAATCAAAAGTATTTATTTTTAACTTAAATAGCAATACTAGTACGGGTAAGTAAGGTTGTTTTCATAGGGAATATGTGGTTAGTGTTTAGCTAGATTGTCTGATTAATTAACTAAGAAAAGAGTTATTAAATTAAAAAGAAGTAACCCTCACCAGGTATCCCGATTGCAAGTTTAACGCAAAACTCCGTTTCAATGATTTAAACACCACGTAGACATGGCTTCGGAATTTATGAATTTGAATAATGATTAGGGACAGTTTTTTAATGATAACCGTACGACCTAAGGATTCGATAAGATATACCAACTACCCACCTAATTACCACTTACTAACGATGCAAGAAACCGCCAATACGTTTGATAAAAGACAAACAGTTCAAATATAAATAACGTTTATCAAATCCAAGCACGAGTGATCAAGATATATTAGTTGTAACAATCATAAAAAAACAGAGTATTTACATAAAAATCTAACAATCGTTCATACATGGGAAGACGCAAAAGGTTTAGAAAATGGTAACCTCCTCTAAGTTTCAGATTTTAGATTTACACAAAACTCAGATTACTTAGTTGATTGGTCACCACGCACATAGACATGGTGCTAAAAAATTGGTTAATTTAAGTGGTAATAAAAAACAGGTCGTTGTCATCAAATATTTTACAGTTCAGTTACCATATTTTCTAGTATGAGTAAATTACAACTTTTGTTCTTTATCTTTACACAAAATTGCATCATAATATCCATGCCCTTAATTAATTCAACCTTGTAATGTTGAAAATTCTTTGGCTTCATTTCCTTAGATGGCAATTTTAAAATAATCAAACTATTAATTCACCAATTAAGACCTCATTTACTATTAATAAATTAAGTTTGATTTAACCATTTTAGCTCATTTCCATTTTAACCACATGATAATTAAACCTCATCAAATAATTATATTTTATAATATGATTATTGGATTTATCACAAAACTAATAGAAAATATAGTGTATCTAAAATGCACCGATCAGTTCACATGTTAGGCTATACGTTATACATGCCTCATGTGAGAAGGAGAACGGGCTGCTTATGGGCGTCGAGGGATGGAAAGGGAACACCGTGCCTCTTCCCTCATCTTGAGGTAGGAGCCTAGTCCGTTCATCATCCACTAACTCCCTCTCTTTATCTCTCAATTTAGTTAGATTAAAATATTACTGAAAAGACGATGAATGATGAGGGATAGGTAGGCCATAGGTTAAACGGTGAGAGTGATGGACAGAAGGGATGATGATGTAGTGCTGAGGTAACAGTGAAGGATAGAGGTATAGGGGAGGGGCATAATACTTAGCACTATCGGTACAACCCTTGCGAACACAACTTGTGAAGGAGTCGGTTCTCTGTCCAAGAGGTCTGACTGGTTCGCAAATTTAACAACACTAGTTAGAACTCTTATATAAAGTAAAAAAACGCAATGTTGAATTGTGTTGTAACCCTATACTTTTAACCGCCAATTAAACATTAACCGCAGCTTCTTAAGGCTACTCGGTGTGGAGGAGGGTAGTCCTCAAAAGATGTTCCGCCACGTAGGATGGGTGTGAGGATGTGCCTAAAAGGGATGGACCTAGGGAAATGGAGGATGAGCCTATATATATATATATTTTATTGAGAAAACCCGGGAAACTCAAAGCTCCCGACCTTTTTTTTTTTTTTTTTGAAAAAATTACCACACGTAATATACATGTTTTTAAGAGTTTTGGGCAAAAAAAAAACGAGTATATATTTAAAAAAAAATAAACAAGTTTTGGTGTAACATATGTTCAGCGAATGTAACATATGTTACACCAAAACTTGTTTATTTTTTTTTAAAATATCTACTCGGCGCTTTTTCGATTTTTTTTTGCCCAAAACTCTTAAAAACATGTATATTACGTGTGGTAATTTTTTCAAAAAAAAAAAAAGTCGGGAGCTTTGAGTTTCCCGGGTTTTCTCAATAAAAGTGATTTTCTTTTTATCTTTAGCCTATATATATATATATATATATATCTGCGTGTGTGTGTTGTAAGTATATGTGAGTGTGAGAAGGGGGAGGCCCGGCTTGAACGGCGAGCAGAGGACGATCTCGACGGGGACGGGGCAGCGGAAATGGTGTTCCAGGGCGGCGGCGGGGCACGACGAGGCTAGGACGCCCCCACACTGAGTAGCCAAATGCTTAACTGTGATTACTTTGCTTTGATAACTGTTAGTAGGACTATGGCTGGTCTATAGCCAATAGTGATACAAGTTTTAATATATCAAAGGCTATTTTGTATTCTTTTTCATGGTACAAGTGCTTAAATGTTAATAACTAACCAAACAACTGTTAGTTAGTTAGCAGTGTATTAATAACAAATAATGTAATGAATAAATCATCAATCAGATGAAGCTACTTCTTCTCTCTAATGATCTTCTACTGTGTCCATATCATTGGTATTAGAGCTATCGTCCCTCAACAACTTGATCACCAAAGCTTATCATTCACCGTAATGGCAACCATGAATCATAGATTAATAGGGATAATTAAAGATCACAAAATAACACCGATAATGTCACTATGGCCCTTGGAGTGTAGTGGCTTCTATCGCTCAATTAATCGTCTAGAATTTAAAAGATGGGTAAATCATGAGATTAAGCATGTTAACCGAATATGTTAGCAAAATAGGCATTGACTTTTACATTTGTGAAAATAGATATCGACTTTTCTTAATTAGTGTGGGCTATGAAAGTGTCCGATTGTCGGTGTGTGGGCTATGGAGGTGTCTGCAACTTGGAGTGTGGGCTATGAAGGTGTCGGAATATTGGAGTGTGGAGTTGTGGGCTATAGAGGAGTCTTTAGTTATTAGGTAGAGAAGAAGCACCTTAGTACCACACCATGTCTCTTGGAGACCTATTTAAGTATTTACTAGTTCGAATTACTTGTCTAAAACTGATTCAATAAAATAATACGGGGATAAATAAATTTAGTAAGCAAATTGTCTGGCTTTTTTTTCAAGAGTTTATGCATATGATCAAAAAGCTGAGAGGCTTCATGATTCTCTTACATGTATTGACTCTTTAATTCAAAAGTCTAACAGCAGCTCCTATGCATTTAAAATCAATCGAAACAACTACTGTCCACATTCCCAAACTTGTGTTTTCTAGCTCACTTCCCCTGCCAAACTTCTGTAGTCATCGCAACCGCATGGTTCAGCTTGTTAATCGCTGACCCAACAAGCTAACACCCTATTTTCAAGAGCAATATGAAAAAAAGTAAAGAGATGCAAGTCAATCGAGGGGTTATTTTACCCATGATCTAGTGGTTTGGTGTAGGGGTGCTAAACGGGTCGTGTTTGCGGTTTCAACCCGACTCATATACACTTACCGCACAAGAATTTATATTGTGTCGTTCATTATGGAAATGAACGTATTCGTGTTCGTTCGTTAATTTTTAGGTAACGAACACAAATAATTAATAAACACAAGCAAACGTTCATGAAAACAAAAAGAAACACAAACGAACATATATTAATTTTCAAATAAAATTTATGCAATATACAAAATATCTATTAAATATTTTATTAGTATGAATTTGGAAATATTTTAATAAAAAAATTAAAATTAAAAGCCTTAATGAACTATCGAACACAAACAAACATAAACGAACACGTTGTCGAACCTTCACGAGCAGAGCCTCTGTTCATGTCTGTTCATTTGATTAAACGAACAAAATTTCTTATTTGTGTTTATTCATTAATTAAATGAAAAACACAAACAAACTTGCTGTCAAGCATTTCACGAACTACGGTCCGTTTGCAGTCCTAATAAAAACAAAAAATAACTAAATAAGTATGGAAGTGCTAAACACCACGCCGAGATGCCAAGTCGCCAATGGAGGGCGTTAAGGGCTAGTCCGCCATTGGATTATCACCCCTTGAGAGATGGAGTCTACCCCTTTTAGTCAATCATGTCTTTTCAACTTTTATTTTGCTCGCGGTAAATATGTTCCGTATGATGTTGAACACCCAAGCACTCCTCCTTTCCGTAGTCTTGAATCCTATTTTGATCGTTCAGGTGTTAGTATCGTGCAATCTTGCAATGGGTTAGTATTTGCTGAAACATTGACAATGTACTTCAATGTGTACGAGATGTTGAGCGATCATTCGGGTCGGTTTGTCAAGTGTCAGCTACAGCTTGATGAACTTCAGGGTGCTTTCTTGGAGACGGTCTCCGGTTATTGTGATCTTGACGTCGTCAATGTTGTTAGAAGCAAAGAAGAAGAAGAAGAAGAAAACACATTCGTGGTGGTGAAAACTCCTGAAAAGTTTATAACATACAATGTTCATGACTTGAGTTTTAAAGAAATACTTAGTTTCAGCAGGTACTCCTACGAAGGCTCTTCGATATTTCATCGTTACATTTTGAGTGTGATTATTCTATTGTGAAAACAAGGTAATTACCTTGTGCGTCAAACAACGAAGCATCCATACACTGCAACCTATTTTGTGTTTGTCGAAAACTTTGTTTATCAAGAAGCGGAAATTCATTTACTTGCAAATTTATATTTTGGCTTAATTGGGTCGCTGAGGACTGTTGCATTGTGTATATGCACGCTTATGTTCATTGTGTAGGAAGTCGAATTGCTAAATCTGGTTATCTAGTTATTACTTACACAAAATATGCACTTTTTAAATTATTTACCAAAGCAAGTTGTCTAGTTTTATGTTCTAGATTATAGAGTATAGAGCATTAACATTAAACAAGCAAGCTGATACGAGTCGTACTACTCAAACCTGTGTCCGGCCCGGCCCGATCGCGATGAATTAGTTGCAAGTAACATGCTGCATACATGTGTTTATGAAAGTAGTTGAGTAACTACTGCATTATCCCATGTTTTATTAGTTGCATTGATCTATCTGTTCCTTGATCTAAATTAAACACATTGGTTAAGGCACTCATGTTACTGACTGGCCCATTGATACCATGCTAACTGTCTTTTAAGTAAAAGATTATGTAGAGACACATGTTGGTGAGGTTTAGCAAATGTTCACTTTGTGGTATTTGTTGAGGTCATTGCTTGTAGTCATGGCGAGCACAAGCCCAAGTATTTTGAGACTTGGGCTTTAGGCCTTCAAATATCAATAGCCTCCAACTTAAAAATTAATTATATATGATATTTGGTGATACGATCCAGTTGTTATTTCCGTTTATTTGTTATGTTTCTTTAATTTCGTTTGTGTGTGAAGGACCGTTATGGCCTTAGTCGTATTTTCCAGGGTGTCTTTTGTAACTTTGAAGTTTGATTGTTTATTTAGTGATGCATGTACGCTAATTCTGATTCATTCAGAAGTTAGCCTCCTTAATTCTCTCTTGTTAGTTTCTCCAACCCTATCAAGGGTATCAGAGCTCCAGTCCGATTCCTCATCGGAATTCCTTGCCGCCGCCATGACTAACACCCGCAATAATGAAATCGACAACACCCTCAAGTCCCATGGTAAGGCAATCAGCGACATCCAAGCTGCGTTAGCGGCCCTGATGAAGCAACAGGAACAATCTTCAAAGCAGCAGGAAGAGATTTTGAAGGCGGTGCGTGATAAAGCCGTGCAGTCGTCGGGTAGTTCCTTCGGGTCCTTCTCCGGCCCAGATGGTGACTCACGAACATCCAAACCATTCCGTATCGGTAAGATCGACTTCCCTAAATTTTCGGGGGACGATGTTGAGGGGTGGGTCTATCGCTGCGAACATTTTTTTCGATGGATGACACCCCCGATGACTCGAAAGTACGTTGTGCCGCGGTTCACTTGGAAGGCGATGCCCTCCAATGGCACCGTGCCTATTTGAAAACCCGTAATGCCACGGTTGCCGAGGTCCCATGGGCGGACTATGTTCGTGCGATCTCTGCCCGTTTTTTTGATGCAATGTTTGAAGACCCTATGGAAGAGATTGCATCTCTCGTTCAACTTACTGATGATGCCAAGGGTCTACAAGAATATAATTCAGGTTTCGATCGTTTGCTTAACAAGGTTACCGTTAGCGAACTTTATGCCGTTAGCCTATATTTGAAGGGTTTGAAGCCGGAAATAAAAGGGCCGGTAAAGATGTTCAAGCCTCAAACACTACGTGAGGCGTATGGGTTAGCAAGAATTCAAACTATTAACAACACATGCTTGATGAAGCGCTTCAACGCTGTGGAGGATGGGCTGCAACCCGAAGATGTCAAAATAACACCTCCCGTTAATGGTTCAAAACTACCCTTGCTGCCAAGTCCGACAACCGAGCCATCAAGTTCTACACCGGGAATCCTTAGATCGAGGCGTTTGACGAGTGATGAACTTGAGCAAAAAAGGGCAAAGGGGGAATGTTTCTGGTGTACCGAAAGGTTCGTTCCAGGGCACAAGTGTAAGAAAAAACAACTTTACATACTTGAAGTGGTAGATGATGAAAAACAAGCAACGGAAGATGATGAAGACAAGGTTTCTTGAAGTACTTTTTGAGGTCAAAAAGTGCTGAGGAGGAAGTCTTGATACGATCCAGTTGTTATTTCCGTTTATTTGTTATGTTTCTTTAATTTCGTTTGTATGTGAAGGACCGTTATGGCCTTAGTCGTATTTTCCAGGGTGTCTTTTGTAACTTTGAAGTTTGATTGTTTATTTAGTGATGCATGTACGCTAATTCTGATTCATTCAGAAGTTAGCCTCCTTAATTCTCTCTTGTTAGTTTCTCCAACCCTATCATTTGGGTTGGCTAAACTTATCTTTACACATACAAAAAAACATATAAAAATACAAAAAAATAAAAATAAATTAACTTCGCTACCAATAAACCTTTTAGTTTATTTTGCCGGTCCCAAGCCCGGGTAAAAGAGGGTTTTTCTTTGCTTTAGGCCACCAAAATAGTTGAGTCAGCCCTGCTTGCAGTCTTAACTTACTTGTACATTTGCATTGGAGGTGTTGTGTTGACGTCACCACTGTGGGTCTTTGTTGTTGGTTAATCATCGATCTCGTTAGTTTGATTAAACTTAGTTAGTATAGTCAGTGTCTATAATGTAATTGTAGTAAGTATTAGGGTTAGTTTCGAATTTGTTGTAAAATGAACAAAACGACGTGTTGGTCGTGAACTGTCGTGTCAGTTCCAATGAAGGTACTTTTTCGGGTATAAATACCCCATCACTATTCATTTGTAATCAATCCAAATATCAGAAACTATCAGAAAAAAAAAATCGTTTTTCATTCAATTGCTCGTCTTGATTTCATCGTCGTCATGTTCATATGATCCGATTAAGTCCCATCACTTGTGTCGTCTCTATTAAGAATACAACTTGATACAAAAGTGTTGCTCATTCCTCTAGTTTACAGAGTATTTTACTCCTCAAGGTTGCATTGTTCAGTAAAAATATTTAACAACCTTTTACAATCCTTAGTTGATTATTAAAAAAAAATCAATTATGACAATTTATAAACCTTGTATACATCCAACTATCCAAGGGAAATAGTATTAATGTTTTATAACAACTTATTGATAAGCAATCAAAAAATTACATAATTATTTCATAAGGGACTAGTTGTGACTTGTGAGTCATTTTGAAACTCAAAACTAAAGCCCACTTTTATTGGACTTAAAGGCCCATTGTGAAGAAATAAGTTAAGCCATCATATTTCTTAATTAAAACAATTTCTTTTATATGAACAAAATAGAATTATATGCATCATTGTCATAATTACTAGTTGGTAGAAAGTAGAAAACGACGTCGTATGGTACAACAATAAACCAACACAAGAGTATGCTTTATTGCACAAAAGGTGTTCTCATATATCTAGTTTTGAGGTCTTGTGAACTTTTTATGTTTCATAACAAGCGTTTGTTTTTATACAAAATGTGCACTATGCTTTTACTTTAGCAATGAGAAGAAAACAATGGCCGAACAAGAGGGGTCCAAGAGTCGTCGACCATTTCATCAACCAAATTTTCTATAAACAAGGGTATCCAATGCCATTAGTTTCTTATAATCTGACCCTGTAAATTGTAGCAAGTGGTATATTTCAAGTGAATGCTAGAAAACTCTATTGTGAACCGATTTGAAAGTTTCTTTTTCCATCACTTAGAAAGAGGTAGAAACTAGCATATGCTACAATAAATGGTCCATTGGTACAACCATTTTCATTAAATGTGTAACCTTTTATCAACATGAATCAATAACCACTCATCCCACTTCATTCCAAAATCACTTACTTTTGACTCTGAAAGAACAATAGGGGATGCCCCCACTGCTTTAAAAATATCAAAAGAAGACATCACTTTTTGTTCTTTGCTTCAATTTGGATGTCATTGTCCTTTAAGGACCACTTCTATTTTCCCTTTATTCTCTTCTTTTGCCATTATATATATATATGTGTATATATATATTTGAAAATAATGTAACCCAAAGGCCAAAAGGGGGCCTGGAAATAACACTGAATCCCATTTTATGCATTCAATATATACCTTCTTGTTATAAAATCCCTACACTACATCACACTCAATTTGCTTTCACAACAAATATCTTCAATAACAAGCTCATAAATACACAAAAAACAAAAATAAAAATCTATATAGATATAAATAATATACCAACTTAATGAATAATACTTACAATGGGTTGAGTTGATTATATATCTACTTCCATTATGTATAATAATTTGTGTACAAATCTATAACTCAAGAATCTTTGAACGAGACCCGCGAAAAAAAAAGATTTTATTTGTGCAGAAGATACCTGAAACGAAACTCGTAAGGGATTACCAGAAGACAATGTGAAAGCGGTACGCTTTTATTTCTCTCAAGGCACTTCATTGCTTCTTTGCCAATTTCATTTGGTAATTGAAGGCATACCCAATCCAGCAATGAGTCCATATCTTTAGCAAAATCAAGCATATACCAATCCAATAGTTTCGGAATCGCCACCATTTTCTTTGTAGTTGATATCGCGATTGCAGCTTGTAAATAATCTTTTTTCGCGGCTTCAAGTTCGGTTTCGACTTGAGATCCCGTGTAGATTCTCACCTTTATGTTTTAGATCATGGGTATGAATCAGTTTTGATATATGCTTTAAGTTTAACAAATGTTATGCAATTAGTCATTTAACAAAAAGATCACAATCTTTAATCATATTTTTTTATGCATCAAGATTGTGTTTTAATGAATATTAACTACAACTTACAGCAGGAGAGGACCAGCTTCCACATGAGAGAGCAAATGTTACTAACGGTTCTGATAATTCCAACCCGAATACGCTTCTTGCAGTTATCTCATCATTCTTTACACCCTTTGCAAAAGTCTAATATAATAGATCAAGAAATTATACAAAATATTAACTCTTGGTGACGAATATACGGATCACAAAAAGGAAAATATTTATTTTTATTTTTTATGTTTACTTACATATTTTGAATGATAAGGTAGTCTCAATATGAAATGTTCAATGGTGATTGAGTTTAAATAATAGCCTCCAACATTTATTTTTGCCTGTGTAATAAAGAAAACAATCATATAAAAATAATTTATACATTTGAATCTTATATATGTGCTGGAAATTACATTACCTTCTGCATTAGTTGAACAACCATCTCTGGATTTTCTGGTATCCCATGTTCAAGAAATGCCTGAAAATTTAGCATGATTTAAATGAACTTAATATTATTTTTTACCAAACATGTAGAAAGTTATCAAAGTCTTAAACACTTACATTCATCATGCATGAATTGTAAATGTTGATCCAGAAAGCAAGCTTCTCTTGATGAGTTAGGCTCGTTAATTCGACTGATGCAAGTTTTCCAAGCAGGAGCCTTGAGAATTAAGAATTTAGATTAGAACTTGGTTAAATTAGGGGTGTGCATTTACGACATTACATGAACATAATACGAAATTCACGGTTTAGGTTTAGTTTAAACTGGTTTAAGACGGTTTCTTGTCGAGCCTGTTTAACCTGTTTCTATATATTTAAATACTTTTGAAAATATGTTTCCACGATAAATTAAACTAGTTGGCTATTTTATGCCAAAAGTTTAAAAAGATATTGTCACCTGGTTTTATTATTTAAATGTAATTGTTTTACAACCATATGTAGTTTTGATTGTACATTTGTAACTTAAAGTATTAATATGAAAAAAAAAAAAAAAAAACAGAAGCTGTATGTTCGTTTTGGGTTCGACCCACAAGCCCGCGAACACAATCCATTAAACACCCTGTAGTTAAAAGGATAAAAAGAAAAAAAAGTAAAGAACTTGAAAATATTAAACACTTACTTTAATCTTTGTATCAAAAACACAGAATTTGTTGTTCGGTTTTTGTTGATAGAGGTTGCTTCAATAGCATACAGATTCTTATACGGGCCGATGTCTCTTTTCTCAAATTCGAAACAGATGTCATAAGGATCCCTAAACTCGGTTTCTTTGTAGCTTTCACTTTTTGTCAATGAAGTTGGCATTTCCGTCATACTTTTACTCCTTGTTGAACTCATTCGTACGAAAATGTTCATCAAACATTTCAAAATACTTTCGGAAATCTTGTTTGGATCATCATCCACATTTGCACCCTCCATTGTTCTACCTTCAAACTGTTTGTACACAAATTTAAGTAATAGATATAAAACCATATTTTCAAACATAAATAAAATTATTTAAACTAGATTCACCTGTAACTTTTTAGGAGCTAAATGCTTCCCTGGTGACTTCGAATCAACAGGCGGTCTTCTTGCTAACGAATCAATGGTTTGCGCTTTTGGATTTGGCGAACGATGCTTGTTCTTAGTGGCATTTAGTGACTGATTCTCTTTTGCTACCAAAATTACAAACAAAGATAAAAACTAAAAATTAGATTTTTAATTTTTTTTTCATACTAGTTAGTTGTATTTTAAGAATGATTAAAACTACCTGAAGCAATGGGTGAATTTTCAATAGGTGTAGATGATTCGGTCTCGATTTGAGGTGATAACTTGGAAGCTTTGTGTTTGCCATTTGTTGGTTCTTGAAAATCAAGTGAATTTTCAAGATTTATTTTTGAGGATGATATGTAGACTGCTTCATGATATAGGTCTTGCCTAAAATGCACCACTTGTTCTTCAAGCCTAACAACTTCTTCTTCCAAAACAGCAACTTCTGCTAGAAGCTCCAATGTCTGCCAATTATTATTAAAATTAATATCCAATAAAACACATTTTAAATCTATAAAAAAAAATAGATAATATTAGTATTAGTGATCAAAGTACTAACAGAAGGAGGGAGATATGGAGGCAAGCGCGGAAGTGCTCCTAACGGTCTAGTGAACGCACGTTCTAAAGCGCGATGAACATTCTCTTCGTGTCGAAGCCTCTTCCTTAGCTTATCCACCTGAAATAAATTACAAAAAAAAAATATTAATATTTCAATAATAAAAGGGATTGGCTAAACGTAACGCATTACTGAATGCACCCCTCTTGATTTGACTTGTTTTAATTTATTTTTAGATAAAAAATACGGACCGTATAAAAAGCAACATACAAATGTTGCCGGTTTATACGGACCGTATAACTTTATAAGTAACATTCACCCTTTTTTATACGTATAACAACTTATTTCTCAAGGGGTACATTTAGTAAAAACAAATCCGAGGTACGTTTAGCGCAACCTGATTAAATACCATAAAAATATGAAATAAAAGTCAATGGTGACATCAATGAATGTACATCTTGTTGCAATGCCATTTTTCTCTCTCTCACTGATCCTCTTCTGCAAGTGCTAATGCTAGTGCTGGTGCTTGTTTTCTCAGCCTCCATTTCCATTTGCAACCCAATCTTTTTTCATATTTAAAAATAAATAAATAAATAAAGTAAATAAAGAACATCACAATCATCTTCCACAAGAAAAGTATCAAAATGCAATAAAGAAAGTCACTCAAACATTTCAAAACACCTGTTGTGGATAAGATTTAACTGACCCACCTCTTTAATTTATCCAAAAACCACTTTTAAGAATCAAAAACCAAATTGAATTGATCCAAATTTGAAACAGAACACATGAACAATCACCAATTTGGAATAAAAATAAATAAATTAATAAAAAACAATTGAATTGAAAAAAAAATATTACCTTTGGATGTCTGATTGAAGTTTTCATGGAGCTTAAATTCTTCTTTACTCTTGTATCCATCTTTATAATCAATAACAATCACAATTTACAACAAATTGAGCATAAATGAACACTGCAAAGTCACAAAAACAGAACACAACAAAATAATCAAAAGAAAACAGAGTATTTAATGAAAAAAGTAGAAAAAACAGAGGAATCAGACCTTTAAAGAGTTGGGTTCTTCAGTTCCCCAATCAATTTCATTCTTTTTACAAACATTAATTGCTACAGTTGCGTTAATTGTATGCTTCTTGCTTGCTGATTTTAGTTACAACTATATTAATTAAAACAGAATGAAAACAGAGGAGAGAGAGAGAGAGAGTACTCTGTTTTTGTAAAAAGGGTAGATGTGAATTGGGGTGTGTTTGAATATATATAAAAAACAGAGGATCATAACAAAGATTTATTAAGATTTTGGGGTGACACTGAAGTTCTTGTGCGCCATCATGGACTAACGTGCGCGCTCCTTTTTTCAGTGTAATCATATGTGGACCTTTTCTATACTTTGGTTAGGATTTAAAAGATTTTTTTATATTTAAAAAAATATTTATAAATAAATAAATAAACTATAGATCTCATGTTAGGTTTTTCTTTTATAAAATTGGACAAACGTTTGATAATAGTTAATGGTTATAGTCCTTGTCTATAGATTTTTTTCATTTGGGTAAAAGATTTTGGTATGTGTGTTTTAGTAGTTTTGAAAGGGCATTCTAATGGTAAGGTGTATCCCATCTATCTAAAAGGTGAGGGTTTAAATTTTATAAGACGTAAGTATAGGTGAGGGATTAATAGGAGTAGGTTAGGATTAGGAGCAGGTTTAACTCCCACTTGGTGCAGAATGAGGCACAGGTGGGCAATGATAGGAGATTCAGGTAATATTGGGTTCGATACTTGAGTCAGACGGGTTTTACCGGTAATTTCACCGTCGTGCCTACGGGCGGGTGGGTTACCGGGTTTTCCCCGGAATTGGTGCTGGACTCAGATTACTCTTGGAGTACTCTGTTTGGTCAAGTGGGTACCCCGAGAATACTCGAATTGATTTTGTTGACCGATAAAAAAAAATAGGATTATGAGCCATTTAAGCACATTTTGGATTTACAGAATATTGTACACTTGATTCAAAAAGTCGGACACATATTATTTTATCAGGGTAATTTTGGTTCGTCTATTTAAAGACAACGTCAAAAAGAGATATAGTTTTGTTTGGATATTTTCTTTTCTCGTTTCACTTGCACACCACCATCGATGCGTTCAAGTCTTGAATTTGTAAAGGGTTTATGCAAGAGTTAACAATCAGGTTACAATAAGAAAAGTGTAAATAGCATGTACTAACTTCCATGGAGCATTTGAGTATTTCAAACAAAACATGTACTACTAGTTAGCAAGCAGGGAAAGTTATGATTTGTTTAGGTCACATTTAAACAATTTAAAACAAGTTAAACAAAACTAACTTTAAGTATGACAAGATCAAGATTCAAGATAGTGAAGATAGTCACTTGGATTAGAGCCCTTCCAAGGTTTTTCATGCTAACCATCCGAAAATATGACCACATGACACGTGACCTTAAGGTAGAGCATGTTATTCGTTAAGTTACCTAAACCCACAATTATTGTAAAGTTAACATGAATGTCTTCGTCACTAATCACAGTTATTCATGACTTAAGCTCCATCCATTGTCAATACACTTTATAAAACGTAACAACTATACTCATATTAGATTCATTGGTACAAAGATCTAACCTTATAATTATTAAATAGTTATCATAAAGCTCTTTAGACTGTGGGGTATGGTGGGGCGTGGGTTGGGGGCATGGTGCGACACGTGGAGTATGGGGCATTCAAAACCAAAAGCCAATTTCAAAGGGGTATGGTGGGGCGTGGCTGGGGTGGCGTGGCTAGTGCTCTTGGCCAATGAGGTTTCACAATGTCATGTGGGTAGCCCCGCCCAACGCCAAGGCTGAATCCCACGCCAATGGGGCCACGCCCAAACCCAAGCCCACCCGGGGTGGTGACTTGGGCGTTTCTCTTCAACCCACGCCCCAACCCCCGCCCCATACCCCATATTCTTATGTTCATCCACCTTAGATTTTTAGCAAGTCTAATTCACTATCAATTACACTCATTTAGCTAATATAAACATTTAATACAAGTTTATATCATTCATGGGTGTAGTGAGATTTTACGTATATAATTAATGTTTATAAACTCATCTCATTTACACTAGAAGGTCTTCTCTATCAACATCAACTTCAATCATTAATAAGATTATTCCAATAACTAAGCCTACTCTCATGCCATGAACACCCAAATCAAGTAAATGCTCATGAATAAAGAATCACACAATATGAAGTTGGTGTAACATGATATGTGTGAATCATCCATAGAAAGATCCAACAAATATTAATAAAAATGTGTGGTTGAACGGAAAACACTTAGATTATGTGTAATGATTTAGCTAGAAAGTGAAAATGTTCATGCCACGACACTGCCACGTAGGCAGCTGTGCTTGAACTAAATCACACTTTCACACGAGTGTATTGGTTCACATAGTAAATTAATAAAAATAAAAATGAATGTGTGTATGCATGTGATTGGTGGAAGGGGTGGAGAGGAGCTCAACGCTCGTTATGTGGTTAACGAAGAAGGGGGCTAATGTCCCTTGACGCCACACCGTAATGGTTCAACGGTGGGCCAGTGATGTGGACGGGCTTGGCGCCCACTACGGAGGTAGCCTTATAACACAACTCAATTGTAAATAAATGCACATCAATAATCGTTTACATAGAAACTAAAACCCTAAGGGCAGAGGGGGCCGTGCGTTATTTTATCACGGAAAGCATATATAACGCGTGATGGAATATTTTTTCCACCCCCACAACAAAGTTCCACGCGTTATTTTATCACGGAAAGCAATTTTCGTTATTTTCTTCACGCGTTATGGTTTTGTTTTGTGAGTGTAATTGTTGGTTGGGGGAAAATTGTTGGGTGTGGTGGTGAGTGATGACCACCCCCACTAAAAAGGTTGTGAGTGATGGAAAAATGGTTGCTGACATGGCGGAACATGATTGGATATTGTGAGTGATGGAAAAATGGTCACTAGTGACCACCCCCCTCCCCTAAGCATTAAGAGTTATGAGTTCATCATATCCACGTGAACCGGCAAAAGATTTAGCCCGTAGCTAGGGTTTGAACAATCCGAAACACAATCAAAATTCAAGATTTAACATTTCTAAAAATTCAAGATCTCACATTTCCATCTATTGAAAAATTAAAAGAAAAAGGAACATTGACGAGTGAAAATGACATGAACCGATTAAATTCACTTTAAAATTATACATGTTCAAATAATAATTTAAACATGTAATTAAGTTAAATAATAATCGATGGTTCCATTTTTATAGAGGAAAGATTTAGTTGATAGATGATATAAGTTGACTTTTCTATTATAAATATTATCATTGATCCATACAAAATTTATTTGCAATAAGAAATAGCTAAGTAGACAGTTTATGAAAAAGAAATTGTGTATCTTAATGGCAACATATTTTATAACATCCAAAAGAAATAGTATCATATTCTCACATGCAAAATTTTTTAGAATTAAAGGCTACAGAATCTTTGAGATCAATATTATCCAAAATATTTAATTAAAATATTAATGAAGATTCATTGGGATCCATCATTTTATGAAATTAAAATGTTAAAATAGACTTTCTTTGTTGGATCTTGGGAACATTTTTATTGCCGCACATCTATAGGGAAGTACCTATATCAAGTACATCAACTATGTTTATTTTAATTGGTGATTAAGGTTGAGTAAAAGTTATTTTCACTTATTGATTTAATTATAATAAATAGATTGAAATTCTGTATCTTGTTATAATACCCTAAGCTATAATATATGTAATACACTATTTTTAATTTGGACCAAGACTTCTGTTAGAGACCTATTTGATTGTTATGTACTTATATTAATATGGATAGTCAATTGAGTTGGTTGTCATACATTAAATTAGACCTTATGTCTATTTCTAACATTTAAATGGTTTAAAAGAAAAACCAAAGTATAATTGAAAAATGACTTGAGATGAGTGAAACATGACACTTTTTTTTACCTTCCTCTACCGGTCTTTCTGGGTAGTAGTCACCAACACTTTGCCTCTACCAGAATGGTCGCAAATCGCCACCACCTCCTTTTGTTGGCACTAACTGTTACAGAAACAAATATAGCAAGTACATCCCATACGAACCATCCCATTTTATTCCGCATCCAATTGACCTATTTTTTTTATATCGGCTCGTTTTGATATATTACACAATCCTTCTCTATCATTTCGATTTCCAATTTATATTGTTAGGGTAGTATATGATTTGCTTAGTTGGGTTAAGGTACTCAAACCATCTATATTTTAACCTTAAAGGTAAATATACGCTGCTAGTTTTTTTTAAAACTCTTAAACATCTCCCTCTGTCTTCGTGTGTGTATATGCAATATGCTACAACATATATTTTAAAACTTACTTATCATTCTTATTGTTGTAAGATATCGGTTTTTTATCACTACCAAATATGCTATTTAAAAGTATCATTTTTATGACAATAAACTATGTATTTTATTTACAATAAAGTTTAACTTTTATTATAAGATTTTGTCATCTGAATTAGACAATAGTTTAGAAATAATAATAATAATAATAATAATAATAATAATATATAAATTATGTTTATTTTGAGGGACAAAAAGGCTTCACCCACGTATAAGGATATATCAGATACAACATCCAAGTGGCTACAACTTTCATAAAACAGACTACATCACTATTAAATCTGGTAACTGAAAGCAACGCCGAGGGTATTTTATAGTGTAAAATAATCAATCATATGACCTCTTTTTCGTCCTAATTCATGATGGGTAATTTTAACGGTCATCATTTGGTTTTGTTTTATTAAAACAATCACATGTGATTTATCCAAAAAGTAAATATATGTTTTATAACGAGATATTGTCATGTTGAGGTTAGGATATACTATGAAGTTTATTTGGGTAGAAATGTTAGGAAATAATCTTGATCATCTATTCGACCCCGACGTATCGCGTGAGCACCCTACTAATTAAATAATCAATGGCTAAGCTTAAATGGGTGAAATTGAACAAAAAAAAAAAGGCGCGTGAGTTAGTTTGAGGGTATTCTAGTCCGTCCAAGTCAATAATTTCCCTTTTCTCCAATTCCCCATCATTTTTAAAACGTTAATAACATTTTCATACGAGAATATTTTTTTATAAAAATTGCACCATAAAAACGAGCGTTTTTAATCTTTAAAACGAGCACACTATTGCTATACTTTTGAAAAAAATATTCGAAAACCCAGATGCGTAAAACGCAATGGATAGGACAACACACTATAACCCAGGCTCTAAAATGCAATCGGGTTTCATATGGTCGTGATTATATTTTAGCATGGTCATGCCTCTATTCTAACATGATCATGTTTATGCTTTAGCATGGTCCAGGGCGGGCCCGTTAGGCTTACCAATCTACGCACGGGCTTAGGGCCACCAAAAATTAAGGGCCTCCGATTTTTAGTAAAATTTATATATTGTATATGTATCAGACTCAAATAAAAAGCAAAACTAAACCATGTTTTTTAATAAAGTTACCCAGATAAAAATTGTTTAGGAAAAAAGGACCAAATTCAAGACCCAGTTTCGAAATTAAACCACAGACATAACTGCAGTCTGTAGTAACCATCTACCACTCGACCTCATCCGAATTCCATGAATCAGCGCCAAAAATCCCTAAAATTGAGCCGCAGTCATCGTTTCTATCTCCTATCGCAACCCGCTCTTTCGATTTTCTAGGTTATCGGCTATTACTAACTGTAATCACTCATTGCGTCAGGCCTGTCAGGTTTGGAGGAGAATTTATGGGAAAAATTAGGGCTAATTACTTAACGTAGGTTAACTTTAGCAGCTAATTTTCTATTAATCTCTATATGTTTTGCAAAAGGGCCCCCACTTCGTAATCCGCTTAGGGACTACAAAAACGTTGGAACGGCCCTGGCATGATCATGTTCTTTGCACTCAAATTCTGAAGAAAAAGTACCTAAAACGCAATGGGTTTCACATGGTCATGTTTCTCTTTAAACATGGCGATGCCTTTGTTTTAACATGGCAATGTTTTTGTTTTAACATGGACATGCCTTTGTTTTAACATGGTCATGCCTCTGTTCCAACATCCGGGTTCTAAAACGCAATGGGTTTTAACATGGTCATGTCTTTGTTCCAACATGATCATGTTCTTTGATGTTCTTTTAGAATCCAGTTCTAAAACGCAATGAAACCCAAAATCAAGATTTTGCACTATAGAGTCTAAAAAGCAATGAAGTTTTAACATGACCATGCTTCTATTTTGGCATGATCATGTTCTTTGCACCCCAGGCCGTAAAACGCAATGAAACCCAAAATCAATATTTTGCACTGTAGGTTCTAAAAAGCAATGGAGTTTTAACATGGACATGTTTATGTTTTAACATGGTCATGCTTTTTTGTTCCAACATGACCATGCTTCTATTTTAGCATGATCATGTTCTTTTCTTGTAAAACGCAATGAAACCAAAAATCAATATTTTGCACTGTAGGTTCTAAAAAGCAATGGAGTTTTAACATGACCATGTTTATGTTTTAACATGGTCATGCGTTTGTTCCATCATGACCATGCTTCTATTTTAGCATGATCATGTTCTTTACACTCCGGGTTGTAAGACGCAATGAAACCCAAAATTAATATTTTGCATTGCAAGTTCTTTAAAACAAGGGAGTTTTAACATAGGTTCTAAAAAGCAATGTAGTTTTAACATGGGTATGCCTTAGTACCACCATGATCATGCCTCTGTCTTAGCATGATCATGTTCTTTGCACTGCAGGTTCTAAAACGCAATGAGTTTTAACGTGGTCATGTCTTTGTTCCAACATGATCATGCTTCTATTTTAGCATGGTCATGCCTCTGCTTTAACATCCAGAAGAACAAAAATGAAAAGAACTCTAACTAAAACATAATGAGGTGAAAAACGCAATTGAGATTTGATAACCTAAAATGCAATGAAAATAAAAAATAACACAACTTACAAAAGAACTCTAATTAACGACGGTGGACAGAAAAAGAACTCTGATACACCGTGAGGAAACAGGTGGCGGTGGATGGTAGAATGGTGGTGTCAGATCTGAAAAACCCAACATGTGGTTGAAGGGGGTGGTGGTTTCAGATCTAGTTTCCGGTAAGTTGGTGGCGATCGGTGGTGATGGAGGTGGTGGTGTTGGTTGTGATGTGGTAGTTTATGGTTTTGAAAATGGTGGATTTGAGTATACGGGGAAGAGAAATGAATTGCAGATGCTGGGTTTTTTGAAGACGGTGAGTTTTGACCAAAATGCCACTCCTTATGTTTTTTTCATTTTTGCGACATGTCATCCTGTTATTGCTTCATATCCTTTCTACCTAAACTAAACTTTCTATTTGATCTTTCCCCTTTACAATAATATGTGAATATTAAACATTTATCATACATTAACTTCATGGTTTTTAAAGTGATTAATTGTTTAATTTGGAAACTATCGTTTTCTTTGAAGTTAGTATATATAGTTTAGTACTCAAAATTTAGCAACATATAAGAAGATTCGATATTTAATGATCTCATTTGTTGGCGAACTTTGTCGTCTATGATCGACATAAAGACCATGACGGGAAAAGTAGAAGACCATCAAAGTTTATGGTACAAGAAAGAGGTGTAACAAAATATGTTTGCAATCGTAAGATACCTAATTCGGTTAAGGAAGTCAGAAAGGCTTTAATCGAAGATAGGGGACAAGTCATCTTCCGAACTTTAAATGGTGTAAATGGGTGCCTCTTAAATGTAATATTGTGGCATGGAGATGTAATTTGGATAGATTAGCTACGAGAGTTAATTTGAGAAGAAGGAACATGGATATTTCTTCTATTTTGTGCCCTTTATGCGATGATTTTGAGGAAACTGTGGAACATCTTTTAGTGCGTGCTCGGTGGCTGATCGGGTGTGGTCGGCTCTTAGTGTTTGGTGTAAAATACCTCCAATTTATATTTTCGACTTCAAAGACGTTATGGATTTCCATAACTTCTCTCAAGTGGGAAAGAAAGCGAAGGAAATCGTTTACGGTTTGGTGATTATTTCTTGTTGGTGCATTTGGAAATGTAGGAACGAAATGGTTTTCAACAGATTAGATGAAGTCCTCAAGATATTATAGGGGATGTTAAATCGAGAGGTTTCGCTTGGGTTAAAAATAAAACGTCTTGTAATTATATTAGTTGGGTAGAGTGGTGTAAATACCCTTTGTATATGCTGTAATTGTGTACCCTTTACCCGTTTGGGTCAGGGGTGTTGTTGGTTGTTTGGTCTTTTGCCCGTTTGAGTCGGAAGCGTGTTTTAATGAAGTTTACTTCTCAAAAAAAAAAAAAAAAGTTATAGTAACATGCTTTTTAACAATTTTCTTAGGGCAAGACACCTAGTAACATACTTTTTAACAATTTTCTTAGGGCAAGACACCTAGTTATAGTAACATAATTTTTAACAATTTTCTTAGGGTAAATATGAAGTTATTTAGTTATAGCAACTCCAATCACTTTGTTTCGGTTAATCGTCTAATGATGGTGTATTTATACGTAGTCGCTCCAAAAACTCTTGTTCAAATCCCTATATGCATTAGATTGTAATACGTGTACATTTAAAAGAAAATGATCTACATCAATTTAAATACAAATTGTTTGAGTCAAAAACTTGAATTACTAACATAAATTGAACCTTGTTAATTCGTCAAGAAAAGATAAAGCCATACATCTAATCAAATCAACGAATTATTCATATGTTGAAAAAGAAACCATATTTAATTTTATTTTGTTTAACTACATTATATTTGTTGCATTATTGCATATGTATATATGTGACGAAAAGAAAGTGCAATATGATGAATGATAGAGAGGTAATGTGGAAAAGCTGCCTAAGTAACTTGATCACATGGATGCCAACTAAGGAGCTATTAATTCTACCTTGAACAATACAATACAAATAAATGAGCCAAGATTTAAACAATTTTAAAATACCAACATTATATTAGAACACCCGTAGTGGCTGCTCAAGGGGCGTTTTTTGTGCTCAATGTCGCCCAATCACGCCGACCAACCACTACGTATGGGCGTGTTTGGCCTTTTTTTTGTTTTGGTGTGTTTTGAATCACGCTGTTGGGGCAATTTTTTTGCCAATCACATTTGAGCTTCCTTTTTTGGCTAATAGCTTTTTTGGTTGGTTTTTTTATTTATATTTAATTATATACACACTTTTAATCACATTTGAGCTTCCTTTTTTTTGCTAATAGCTTTTTTGGTTGGTTTTTTTATTTATATTTAATTCTCTATACCCTTTTAACATAATGCTCACATCTCCACTACACCCATTTTAGAAAAACGCCCAATAATGCCCCTTGCTGACTGTACTGGCACATGGCGGAAAACGCCCAAGGGTGAGGGCATTATTCACCATTACCACTACGCATGATCTTATGAAGTATATAAAACACTGAATTTTTTTTTTTTTTTTTCATAATAAGAAATTTTAGTAATCTTGAGATGGTGTTTGAATTTGCGGTTTAGGATCGAGAAAATAGGTACGAATATAATACAAAATAGTTGTTGTTTAAGTATATTTTGGAGAGAAAATCATTGAATTAGTAGTTTCTATACAAAAGTTAAAAAGGAATTACACATATAATGAAGTATGTGAATTCACGGCCATACGTCTGTTTGCTCACGTAACTTACTTTATTCCCATTAAAGCAGGTTTAAAATTATGTTACACATGAATTCACTGTCGTCCATCAAACTTTTATTTGCATACAATAAGTAAACGTACCTCTTTAGATAGGAAATGTAGTTCGTTTTTCCGGTCTACCCTATTTGTGTTGGAAAAATTGGTGAAAATAGCAATTTTCACAAATATAGGAAAATGATTTTTTTTCCTATTTTGGACTAAAAAATAAATATAACAAACAGAGGTTTCTTTATATATTTATATGTGGGTTTGTGTTCTATGTTGGAAGAGCTTCGCAACGAACTAAACCACGTCCAAAACGGAGCTAAGATGAATAAGATATCGATGCTCAAAGTTGGGTGTTTGAAACATTGAATGCTGAAACAAAAGGGAAAGTAGCACCTTGTCCCACATCGGAGGAGAGATGAAACTTAAATGGGTATTTAAGTGGGAACTCTCCATTCTTATTCTTTTATGGAAGCACACACTAAGTGTACTCGCGAAGGGCCCCCTAACTCGAACATGCGCGCGCGTGGCGTGGGCGATGAGGCGCTTTCATGGCGCAATTCGCACGCTCGCATTGCCGTGAGCCGCTTGAGAGCCGCCTTTGTATTTTTGACCACGTGCGCGTGGTGGATCACAGGGGCTGCAAGGACCAAGTGGTTGTAGTGGCGTGCGGGTTCGAGGCGCGTGACGTGACAGTCCGCGCGCGAGTACACGAAGGCGCGCGGTTGCGCATGGTGCATTGGGCCCTGTTGTGACGTGCGCGGCGCACCAGAGTGAGTCAAAACGGCGCGACTGTGTGGCGTGCTCGTATAGGCTCACAGGTGACGTGGCACACGTGCGCATGGACCTGATTCTGTGTGGCGCACGTGCGCATGGCAGTGAGCCAAAAAGGCGCACGCGCGCATGAGCGTGCAGACCTGCGCGCCCGCGCAGAAGCTTCCAACATTTAATGACGAAGCAGTTTCAGTTCAGCATTCGAAACTGACGAGTCAAACGGTTATAACTGCGAATTAAATGACGTATTAACTTGCATTGAAAACGTTTAATGCAATTTAAACCTCTCCTTTAATTTTTTTGACTGTTTCGATTCAGATGCAGTATAAATACAGCATCTCCACCACTGCAGAAGAACACCAGCAACACAACAGCACTTGCTACTTTCTCCAACATACTTTCTGATCTTCTCCAGCAATTTTCAAGGTAGCCTTCGGGTTGTAGGCCAATTCCGGCAGTACGCTGCTTCGACTGTTGTACCCTGGGAAACAAAACGAGTACTCTTGGGAGACTCGGAATTTGTTTTAAGGGAAACGTGTTGAACACGTGACTCAGCCATTTTCGGTTTTCTGCTTCTACTCCTTTCTTATATTTGTTATTTCAGTTGTAATTGTACTAGTAATTTTAGCTTTCTTATTTCTGTATTGTAATCAAAATAATAAAATTTGTTTTATTTTTATTTAATTACGCGAACGGTTCCTACAATTTGATCATTGATATTCAACTATTGTTCTCTTTCCTTTGTTCTAGTTCAAGAAAATCAGTACTTAGACTCACACCAATTCTCTTTTGAAGGCCCGACCAATTTAGCTTTGGCAACAAAACTAAGATGGTTGAAAAATAGGATTAAGGGGTGGATTCAAGATGAGAGACGTAAGAAGGAGGAGATGTACAGGTTCAGAAAAAACTGGGTGACTTTTCTAGAAACTTTGGCGGAGGATAGACCATTAAACCGGTCGGAGTTAGAAATGAGAATTAGTGACAAACAGTTTATTATGAATTTTGATCGGTTGATAGAAATGGATACGAAACAAAAGTCGCAAGTACGGTGGGCATTTGAAGGAGACGAGAATACGGGGTACTTTCATAGTGTGATAAATGCCAACATAAGCTCAAACCGGATTAATGGGGTTCTCAAGAACGTTGAATGGGTGACAAATCCGATTATGGTTAAACAAGAATTTTTTGAATTTTATGAAAATCTTTTTTTTGAACATATGTCAACTAGACCACCAATAGTATGCCCGAACCTCGCAATCTTATCTACTAAAGACACGAATTCTCTTATTTGTCCATTCTCTTTGGCGGAGATAAAGGATGCGGCGTGGGACTGCGATGGTGACCGGGCGTCGGGACCTGGCGGGTTTAATTTCAAATTCATTAAGCGTTGCTGGAGTGGTTTGGAGGGGGACTTTGTTAAGGTATTTGATGAATATTTAATAACCCGTTAACAGAAGTTGTACTTCGTTTACTGCATTGATCCCAAAGATTAATGACCCGTTAAGGCTGTCGGATTTCTGACCTATTTCGAAGGTCTTGGTTAACCGCCTTAAGCGAGTAATTGGCAAGGTTATCTTTGAAGAGCAATCCGCTTTTCTGACGAGTAGGAGCATTCTGGACAGACCACTAATTCTAAACGAGCTATTTGCTTGGATGAAGAATTCTAAAAATATGGGCATGATTTTTAAGGTCGACATCCATAAGGCATACGACTCACTTCATTGTGGATTCCTTAGATCTATCATGGATCAAATGGGGTTCCGGCTAAATGGTACGAATGGATTATGGCGACCCTTCAATTGGCAAGGGCTTCCGTATTAGTGAATGGGTCACCGACATCGGAATTTGATTGCTCTCGTGGGTTTCGACAAGGTGATCCACTCTCCCCCTTTCTTTTCGTTATGGCAATGGAAGCTTTGACCAGTATCATGAAGAAGGCGTCTACGGTGGGCTTGTACCAAGGCATCCGGTGCAATACCTATGGGCACGTGTTGTCTCACTTTTTATATGCCGATGATGTTTTGTTCCTTGGCGAATAGTCTACTATAAATTCTCTTAATTTATAACAGATCCTTAGATGTTTCTACTTGACATTTGGGCTTAAGGTGAACTTATCCAAGTGGAGCGTATATGGTGTTGGAGTTAGTGATCAAGAAACTAGTGGTATGGAAAATATTTTTCATTATAGAGCTGGCTCATTCCCATTCCGCTATCTTGGTCTTTTAGTGGGTGCAAATATGAACTCGGTCAAGAATTGGGAGCCCGTGGTAAAAGTGTTAAAAAATAGCCTCTCAATTTGGAAGGCCAAAAAACTTTCATTTGGAGGAGGAATAACCTTGTTAAAATCGGTTCTTAGTGTTTTACCGACCTTTTTTTCTCTCTATACAATGCCCCACTACATGTTTTGAGATTAAGGAGGGTGTTTTTTTTGGGGGGGGGGGGGGGGGGTTTCGGAGGAAAAGGTGAAATCAAATTGGACGGCATGGGAAAAAAACCATTAGTCCGATTGAGTATAGCGAATTGGGGATTGGCTCCCTTCAAGATACCAATTTGGCCATGCTCTCAAAGTGGTGGTGGAGGTTTAAAGTAGATAAGCACAGGCTTTGGAGGAAAGTGATTTGGTCCATTCATCAAACTTCGTAGACCTGGAGTTTCATCCCTATAAAGGTTTCCATAGCGGGGCCTTGGAAGCAGATTGTTATAGCACGAAGGTTCTGGAAAGAAAAGGCTTGAATCTGTCAAAGTCCATTACTGGGTCGCTTAGGTCAAGGGTGCATATCGCTTTCTGGATTGACATTTGGATAGAGGTTCTGGAAAGAAAAGGCTTAAATCTGTCAAAGTCCATTACTGGGTCGCTTGGGTCAGGGGTGCATATCGCTTTCTGGATTGACATTTGGATAGGGCCAGACCCATTGTCTGTGGTTTTCCCAAACCTTTTCACCATTGAAAAAGAGAAACTCTTCTTAGTGGCGTCTAGGGTCCAGGATAATGGGGCTGCTAACTGGGTTTGGAAACGTCCACCAACAGGTCCGGTTGAGCTTGGTGAGTTGCAACAATTGACATGCATGATGACTTCTGTATCTCTTTCTTTAGAGACAAATTGTTGGCTGTGGAAGCATGACTCCTCAGGTATCTTTTCAGTTAGTAGTGTAAAAAAAAGCAATTCGACATCGAACTATGTTGAACAATGGAACAAATGGGTGGCGCGGAAAGTCGGAATCGTTGCATGGAGGCCTGAAGGTGAGAGCTTGCCTACAATGGTTGCATTAGCCAGAAGAGGGATTCCTGTTACCTCGCTAGCATGTGTGTTGTGCAACGAAATTGATGAAACGTGTGAACATTTATTTGTGTCATAACAGTTTGCTCAAACCGTTTGGCAAATTATTGGGCAATGGTGCAAATACCCGTCGTTATTCACTTTCTGTTTCAGAGACGTCTTGGACGCGCATATGTGGGCTCCGAGAGGTAGTTGAAAGAAAAAAGTGTTTCATGCGATAACGTTGATTACCATCTGGTGCATATGGAAACAACGAAACAAAGTGGTCTTTGGTGAGAAATCAGTATGTGTGGCTAATGTGATTGAGGATGTCAAGTCCAAGGGCTTTTTATGGATCACGACTCGGACAAAGGAGAATGTGATTACTTGGGATTCATGGCGAAAATTTGATGTTTTCTAGATGTAATTTTTCTGTTTTGTCTGGTGTATGGCTGTACTTTTGTGGAGCTTGTATAGGTGTATGCTGCAATATGTTTGTGTGTATTTTGATGCTAGCCTCTTGCTGGAATGAATAAATTCTTATGTTGGCCGTTAAAAAAAACACTCACACCAATTCTCATTCCTCATGGTAATCACAAAAGTTAATTAAGAAATGTGTATTAAATACTATATGATAAAATGTATCAAAGTAGCTAAATTGATAAATATGAAAAATCATAATTTAATAATAACTAGACTGTTTTGTAATTTGAATTTAACTAGTGGAATTTCTTAGTATATTGCGTTGGAAATTCGGTTGGTAATTGGTTCCTTATGTTATTTGTATGTACCACTAGTTGGTATAGCAAAAATGAGTAAATCCAAAAGATAAACTCGTTATATGCTCACAAGGATATCAACACGTGTTTTACATCGATTAAAAACCACAAAAGCGAATATCAGTGTCGGTTCCAATAATACAGATATTAGTACCCATGTTGGTCGCTTAGAATTGATTCGGCTCGTCACGGTACCGGCACTTACTATAACTTACAATACAAAAAAAAAACACACCATATCATGAATACAACTCCATTTTCAACGAAATTTATATCAGAACATTGAGGAACCTTATTTAACACAATGTCGTGTTCATGTGTTTAAAAAACGATTACGAACACAAGTTATTTGAGAAAAAAAAAATAATACAAAATTAAACGATAAAAACGAATATTATTTAGAGTATAAGGGGCGAATCTGAAACTCAAAATATTATTTAAAAAAATAATTAAATTACATTTTTGTAAACCTATTGTTTTTACATATTATCAATGAATGTCAAAAGATTATATATTTTGTGAAATCACCAGCTTCAGTCGACATCGAACATAAAGTTTTTGATTTGGTCAAAACTTAATCATAATTAAAATATTAAACAATAAGAGAATAGGGGAATGTTCAAATGAAAACCACTAGTTAATGCGAAAACTCAAAAATTATCTAAAAAAGCCTAAAAACATACCAAATTTTTTTTCATACCAATTTTCGCTATTTTAGGTATATAAAAAAATTTCAAAAAAAAAATTTGTAGTGCACATGTGCATTAGTAGACATGTGTATGTGTACTACACATGTGTATTATTACACATGTGTACTATAATTTTTTTTTTTTTGAAATTTTTTTTATATATAAAAACTATCAATTTTAATAAAAATTGGGAAAAAAAATTGGTGTGTTTTTTAGACTTTTTTTAGTTAGTTTTTGCGATAAAGTGGTTTTCATTTAAACTATCCCTAAGGGAATAATAACCTTAAACTAAATAGCATATGTCCAAATAATCACTTCTAAATTAGGTGTTTAATAATTTTTTTAGCTCAATGATGTGAAGAAGATGGTGTGATACGGAGGTAGACATTATGATGGGCGGTAATTATCGTAAGTCCGAAGGACCACCTCGCAACCACATGACCGTAAGAGACAAATTTACAAAACCACCCTCGTATTTTAATAACTACACACATAACCTCTTTGTTTTTATAAACGACACAATGGCCCCTCGTTTTCAAAATTATTTTTATTTTTGAACATTTTCTTATTCTTCATTCCTTTAGAAATGAGAGTTAGAGATAGGTGGGATGATATTAGTTTTTAATTAATGAAATTAAAAGCCGATGTTAAGTAATAAAGTTGTATATAATAATAATTTTAAATTAGTAAATATAGCTTTAAGGTTTTGATTTACAATTAGAACAACCAATAAAAGACAAAATAGCATTATGAAATCCCCCTTTAGGATGTTCTGTGCTCTCTAACCACTCTTTCTTTGTAATGTTCTCTACTCTCTAACCACTCTTTCTTTAATTTCGCCACTTTATCATCAACTAAAACCACCCAAAAAAACCAAAGTAAAAAAGACTCATTATCTAAGCATCCATGTGTTATGTACTGCAATTACACACAAATCACGTGTAATAATTATTATACATATTATTATACATATTAATTACAACTCTTGATGAATAGTGTCAACCGTAAATTAATTATTAAATAATCTATCTATCTTTTCTATAAAAGGAGAAACTTCAGTGACATAAGAAAAGCTGACGTGTCAGCTGGAGAGGCTGTCCAACAAGGTTTTTCTTATGTCATTATTACATCATAATGCCTAATATTAAAAGACTTTAAAATTCAAAGATGGCTCACATTCACCTTTTCAAACCACTGCCATCAAACCACTGCCCCTCCCACATTCACCTTTTCAAACCACTGCCCCTCCAAACCTCCAAACATCTGTTATAAATTCAAACCTCTACATCAAACCACTGCCCATTCAAAATTTTGGCTCCATATTCAAAATTCAAACCTTTGGCGAGATTCAAAATTCTGGCTCCAGATTCAAAATTTAAATCATATACATATAAAACCCCTTTCTTTCTTTCTTTCATTTACACATAATTTTCTCTCTCATTTCCTCTTCATTTCTTCTCTCTGGTCTGAAACCCACCAAACCACGATACCACTATGAAAAGGTATGTATGTAATTCTCTTAATCATGTTCTTTGGAGAAGAAGATCTGAGACAATAGAATAAAAATGTATTTAATTATCCTTTTGATTTCGTTGTTTTCTTATTCTAAGCATTGTTTTCTCTCTCTCTCAAATTCAAAATCGCTCATAATCAAGACTTTCAACAGCATCAAACAATTCAGGATGTTCAGATCTGGAATTCTGAACTGATGGCTTTGATCTACACCCCCTTTTAATTCCATGAATTCTGGTCTTCAGATGGTGAGTGTGATGCACGATGGCACTGGTGGTATAACAATCTGATTATATAGGTTTATTTGTGCTTTGCTTTATTCTGATTTTGATGCGTTTAGGGTTTTTATTGATGTGGTTTTGGGAAACAGTTGTGATATTCGGCTGTTAAAGGATCTGAAGGAGGAGGAAGCTGAATTGCTATTCGTACTACTCCCTCAACTTTTAGATACTACCACACCACGCTTCTGCTACTTCTTCTTCTTTAGGTACTATTCAGATTCTCTACAAATGGTGCATTGTTTGTTGTAATTTAAAATTAATGAAAATGTGTAATTTTAAAGAAAGAGGGAGCTCAATAGCTTAGCTGATGGTTTTTTTGCATTATATATTATTGTCTATGTAGGTACTCATTGAGAGTTTGAGACCACGAATCCATCTATTGCTTAACGAATCAGATAATTTTACTTCCCTATACTCGATTTTAGACTGATATATGTTGCTGGCGACTTGATTATGTGCTTAGAATGGTTTTGGTAAAATGTAGGGATAATCTTGACAGGTTATAAAGCTGGAGCTTCATACATGAATGAATGGGTCAAACGGTTCAAACGGGTCAGATGTGTTGCAGCACTGGGTCATTCAGTCACGTTTATTTTCTGTTTTATTGGGTCTAAATAAAATGATTTTGTTTTCAGTTGACCCACCCAAAACTTCAATGTTCGTTCTTAACAACGAAGAGATCACCTGCAACTACATACGCGAGTTGTGAGGGGATGAGATGACGGTGGTCAGGCATCACTCCGGAGCACAATTCCGAAAGCAGTTGTCTATTGTCATGTTAAAGAGGCCAAGCAAAATCTATCAAGTTAAGTTGGCACACAAAGCGGAAGGAGGGAGATAACTCTTATCTTTTAATATCAGAAAACTTATCTTTTATTATTTAAGAAAGACAGTCATAAAACTAGATCATTTAATGTGGTTAAATATATAGTAGTCACAAGCGCCCTAGAGCCTAGACATAAGCCTAGGCTCTAAGGGCGAGGCGAGGCACAACCAAATCGCCTCAAACACACTCGGTGCTAAAAACGCTCTGCACCAGCCTCAGTGGGCCTGAACCAGCCTTGTGGTTCCTTTGTTTGACTTGAATCCACTCTATAGTCATCTCTCTTGCCAAATTTCATTAAAACCACACTAAAAAAATACAATACGTACAATTAAAAAAATATATTAGATCTATCATATCTGTAATGATCAGTATTTTACTCTTAGTAAAAGATAGTTCCAGTCATTGTGTTGACTATCACATAGGTAATCGAACCATTTAAGATAAGTAGTATAGTATCTACTGGAAGTAAGAAGAGTTAACTTTAATAAGTTATTGAAACCTTTAACAGGCTTCTCAACGTGACCTGGTTTTGGGGTTGTTCATGTAGGTAAGTTGTGTGGCGTTTCATTGGTAAGTAAAATGAAAGCGTGTTGCTATTTTTCTAAAAAAACGAAGTGTGTATTCCTTTTTTTGGTAGTTTTTAAAGTTGGATTAGCAAGTGTTGATTTTTGTTGAAAATACAACTAAAGATAATGCCAAGAATTAAGTATAACTGGGTAAATGTATAAATATATTACATGCTAATATCCATTTATTTTTATTTTTAACTTTAATAATATATTAAAAAATCTTGCAGGAAGTGACCTTTTGGCTATTCCAGGGGTGATTAGTTTTATGCATCATATCCTACAAGGGAGTGAGTTTTTGACTGATACCTTAAGGTGAGGTTTTGCATAACGAGGGTTTCTCATTTCTGTAGCCACTTGTGTTTTTGAATAAATGTTTTGAGTGTTATTTGAATTTTGAATAAATGTTTTGAGTGAGTTTGAATTTTGAAAATTGAATTTGTGTTCAGGAAACAAAACAACTGAAGCAACAACTGTGAGATGCAATTTGGCGAGAAGAGAAATGTTTTGAAAATGAACTTTAAAGTTACCTCTTATTATATCTGTGATCTCAATGGCATCCATTGTAGGACAAATGGTCAGCGGCTTATGATGTGAGAAGTATTCTAATCTCTATCCAAAGTCTCCTTGGAGGTATCATTTAACAACAAACTGGAGGTGTTATATATATACACATATAAACTCACCAATTTCTTTTATTTATTAATTTTTATTTTATAGTTGCAGAACCAAACACAAGTTTGTCTCTAAAAAAGTTCTTCTATCTTTCAAATTTTGACTTAGTATAATAGATTATATGTTTTCAATAGACTGGTGGCCATCAACATAGAGAACGGAGGTAACAAATACTTTCATGTTTGATTAATGAATGCCACATACGGTTCTTATATAAATTATTATGATTTATGAATTGCAAGCCAGAAAGCAGTGCAGTTCCATAACCTATACGTAAATGAAAGTGAGACTAAGAGATATTTCGTTTTATACTTGCTAAAATAATTAAGGGAGTATTTATTTATTTATTGATTGTAATTTTGTAGGTTTACACCGGACAGTGGAGGCGACAAAGATATAGGAGATCAACTTTAGGCATCTGCACTTCGCGATGAAGTATGAATGTATTTTCAAAATTATAAAATGAACTTGTGATTGATTGTTATGATAATTAATGGACATATTGTCATATTGATCAGGATGTAAGTGTTAAGCTTACGTTCACACGAATTCAACAAGTGTTAGCTGATTTAAAGTGACACTTAATTGCAGCTTGATATGCTACAAGAAGAGCATGACATTGTTATAGATTAGGTGAGTCCATCTATCTGATTTATTTATTAGTTATATCATATATATATAGGTAACTGTGTGACAAATTAGTTATATTTCTATTTCAGCTTCACCGTGTAGAAGAAAAACGTGAAGAAGCAGAGGCCCGGGCCCGTGAGATGGAGAAACAGGTATACACTCAACGTTATTCACATTCCTGTATAAGTTGGGTCTTTAACAATTTTCATTATACACATAACTATGTTCATCTACAAAACTTGTATCATATAGGTCACTTCTCAAGGAGAAGGAGTATCTTTAGAGGCCAAATTGCTGAGTATGTAATAAAATTTGATTTGCGAGCATGTCATCATTTTTTTATGTATATATACATACCTGGTCCAAGTAACATATCTATTTGTATGTATGTAGGTGTGGGAACTGTAAAAGCCAATTATGGGAGCAACAAGCTTATGAAAATGGGGAAAGTAGATCCTGCACATATCAAGGAGCGAGTTGAGTTTGGGACCAAGAAAACCGTAGAAATTATATCTCCTAAACCCAAAAAGGATGAGAGAGGTGTAAAGAAAGACGGAGGATTCGGGGAGGTATAAACGATTAACCGATATCTTAATTATGTAAATTAGTTTTTATTGTTCGTAGATAAATCTTATGTAAATTAGTGTTTAAATTTGGATATCTAAATTGAAATTGTTCAAAAATCGCAAAATTGAATTCAATTTTTGGTTTATTTTTTTTAAAAGGCGATGTTACTGAGGTTCAAACCTTTCTACTCTCACTCTCAACTCCAACTGCTTGGAACCTTATTCAAAAATCGCAAAATAAGTTTGTTTTGGGACACATGGCATCTTGTGGATTATACTTCCTTCAAGCGTTGATGAAATGTCAAGCTGAATGTTTGGTTTTATGACAAGATTTCACCAACAGTGGTTTCAAACCACTGTTTTAACCACTATTTTGACCCAACAGTGGTTTTAAACCACCATTTTGACCCAACAGTGGTTTCAAACCACAGTTTTATCCACAAAACACTGTTTTAACCCAACAGTGGTTTCAAATATCTGTTTTATTTTCTAGCATCTGTTCACAACAAACAGAGGTTTCAAATAATCGAGTATGCCTTTGCCAAATACATGTTTCACAACAAAGAGAGGTTTATGTATGGTTATCGAATTAAAGATATGAATATCCAAAAGAATTCGAGTTTATGCATAATGTTGGTGTTTAAGAAAATGTTGTAATTACTTTGGTGAAGCTCATAGTTTAGTCAACTTGACAAATTCTTCTTGGACTTCGGGCATCATGTTCTTTTTTATAGCTTTCGGAAAATGATATTTCTTCTTATTTGTATTAAACACTGCAGATGCTTTTCATTCGCACAAGCAATATTCTTCAATATCTGGATCGATGATGCATGATGACATGCTTATAGAAGGGGAAGACTCTTGTATTACATCTATCGAAATCGAATTAGACAATGTAAAGGGAAGTGATGTTTATGGCACAGGCTTGAAGAATGAAGTCGGCGAATACAACTGTTTTTTAAATGTTATTATACAGGTAATTCTTTATAAAACCCATGTTTTACCAAATGTTTTTATCCATTGCAAAGATAATATTCATAAGTATTTTCTTCAATTGCAGTCTTTATGGCATTTGAGACGGTTTCAGGAGGAATTTTTAGGCACGTCTACTCGTGGCCATCTTCATGTTGGTGATCCATGTGTTACATTTGCTTTATACGATATTTTTATTGCTTTAAACTCTACTTCCACTAATACAAGAGTCCAAGATGTTGCCGCTACAAGGTTCTAAGAGGAGAGCACATTGGTACCCTATTTCATAGAGATGCAGATTCACAACGACATGGGCCTCCAGCTCTACTACAATTAACCATCACTAGTGCTCTAGTGGTAGCCACGGGCATTTAAGTTCCACTTATGGTGGGGCCGGGTGAGTTTTCCCCTCAAGGTCTCAAGTTCGAGTCTTGGTGATAGGGGTTTCTCATTGAGGGGTTTAAATTGGGGATCTATTGTGCGAGGGGGCTCTCTAGCGCGGACCCGGTTAAGACAACGTATGCTAGACCTCCCGACATTCGCGAATAATTCACACCTTTCAAAAAAAAAAAAAAAAAAAAAGCTCTACTACAATTGAATTCGATGCGATTACCTGTTTAAAACCTTTTGTAATGCTTTACTCATTATTCACACCTGAATACCTGATTGTTGATTTCAATATAATGCTTTACTCGATGTTAAAAACTCAAGCTTATTGAATTAGATGGTTTAAAGTCGGCTACAATCTGTTCATAAGTAATGTTAAAAACTCAAGCTTATATAGAATTACCACCAAGCTTAACTTATGCATGGTTTTCTAAGAGACGACCCGTGTTTGCACACGGGTCTTACCGCTAGTACTACATAATAAAAGAAACCAATGGAGGGACACGTGTCATTCATTTGAGTCATCTATTTTTTAGTTTTCTCATCTCTATCTCCTACTTAATTATAATTAATATTAGTCAAAAGATAATTATAAAATAAAATTTAATATAAATTTAAACAATTCGTATAGGAGATAATATAGTCTTTTGAAATATTTATTAGATTTCAAAATTATTTATCTTGAAATTAACAAAAGACATACACTAAATATAAATTAATATAATGTAAAGAGTTAAATGTCATTTGAGTCCCTGTGGTTTGGGCCATTTTGTCAGTTTAGTCCAAAAGTTAATGCACAGGGTTTATAAAGATATAAGGGTGGACGGTATGGTTCGGTGAACCCTTCGGGGACTTCCTTTCACCGAGCGGTGAACGGTCGCCGGCAAAATTTCGGTGAGCGGGGAGTGGGTAATTCGGTGTATACTCACCGATGCGGGAAGGGGAGGAAAGGGAGAGAGGGGGGGGGGGGGGGGTTTAATGGCGGGTCCCAACCCCTTTCAACCAATCACAATTTTTTTTAAAATTCTTTACCATTTTCTAGGTGTTTGAACCATTGCCAGTGATTGAATGTAAAGTGAGGAGTGGAATGGGGACTTGACATGACATGATATTATTGGTTAGAGAATAACTCAAACACTCTAAAGTGATTGAATCATACCCTCCACCCTTACAAGATATAATTTTCTATGGATTGGTATATAAAATTACATGTGCTTAACCCATACAATACATGAGGTTCTTAAAAATGTATCTTTTTTCATTATTTAATATATAAAATTAAATTTACTTAACCCATATAATACACGTGGTTCTTAAAGATATAATTTTTTATTATTTAATATATAAAATTACATTTATTCAACCCATGTAATAAACGAGATTTTTAAAGATATATTGTTTTATTATTTGGTATATAAAATTACATTTAATCAACCCGTGTAATAAACGAGGTTTTTAAATATATATTTTTTATTATTTGATATATAAAATTGCATTTACTCAACCCGTGTATTACACGGGGTTCTAACCTAGTATTAAATTAAAGAGTTAATGAATAACAAGTAATGATGTCTTATCCTTTATTTTTTTATTTTAAGTTTCAATTGAGTGATTCTTGAAAATATATTTTTTGTTTAATTTATATATAAGTTATATATATATATATATATATATATATATATATATATATATATAATTGAGTTTTTCCTTATCCTTACGAATCAAACGATACCATACTAAAAACATAGGTACTGGTATTCCTTTTTATATTTTTCTGGATATTTCTACCAGTTTCGTGATGAACCGATTCGATTCCGACCGAATTACAACATTACCAGTTGCTACTATTCATACCGGTATAAGTTTAGTCGAAGACGAAGTTGTATTCACCCGTATATTCGTTGTTTCTTTCATTGCTATATGAGTCGATTATAACTTATTTTTTATTCTTTATTGTGACAAACCGAACCAACATTATTCGAACAACTTTAATAGCGGTATAGAATACTTTTTTTACATCATAAGCTATAGTGAGCGTCAGTGACAAACAATACTCTGTTCGAAAAACATCGATACCACGTCGATTTCAACCGAACATTAGTACCCGATATTTGTACTTTTGAAATCTTTATCAATATTCATTTTTATCAATAAAAAAACATATGTCAATATCCTTTCGGGCTTATCATAACTTTATTTTTAGAGATTTATCTTTTGATCACTATACAAAGAGCCGATAACGGTATCGGCACCTTATTGAATCGAACTAATACCGAACGACTTCTCGCCGCAACGAGCGAGGGAAGTCCCCTAGTTGATATAAATTAGAATTGAGCCCAGCCGGGATAAAACAACACAATTTATTAACGATATATATTAACATTAATTGTTAACAAACTTAACACAAAATTTACAATCAGTTAGTCACTTTAACTATTACTAAATATATATAAGCCATATATTTTTTTCTCAACAACGTTAGGCATAACATAATGTGTGTAAAGCATGTCAACAACAATTTATAATTCTATTTATTTTCCTAACCCTTTCACTTAATTCATTAAGCTTCTTGTTAATACGCCTATCGAAATCAACGTCTTCAAGAAGTGCCGCTAGCCGTTGTAAAACATACATGTTGCCGTTAGGGGTTGACATTCCAAACACACAAGTTTACATATTATTGATGGTTTATTTGTAATATACAAAAACAATAATTAAATAATGAGTAAATTACAAGTTTTGTCCTTTATGTTTACATCAAATTTCAGGCGCTGTCCTTTAGCCAAAAAGTTGACAGGCGGTGTCCTTTATGTTGCCAAATCTTGCAAGTTTTGTTCTTTTAGCCAAACCCAGTTAGATTTTTTGATTAAGTATGGTCATGTGCCTTGCACATGAGGGTATTCTTGTCATTTCATTATTCAGGGGCTATTGTGCAAATAACATATGTCTAAGGATTGATATGTATAAAAATTAAAATTAAAAACATTAATATAAAACAATTTGTCAACCCTCCCCTCTGCATCATCGTCTTCCCCAATTCTCACCCAAATTAACCTAAACCCTAATTTCACAAATCTTTTTTCTCAATTGAGTGTCCCCTTAAGATTAGAAAGAAGGATAACTATGAATTATTAGATACAAACAACAATGAATCAATCATATTCATATTCACAGGAAATTTCAATTTAATCTAGGGCTCCACTTAAGTTATCACTGATCTACACTAACCACAGATAAGGTTCGCACATCCATGTTCATCACACCAATCCTTTATTAGTTTCCAATTTCCAGTTTTCCACAAAAAAGAAGAGTAAATCCCAGTACAAATTCAAGATCTTTGTGGGTAAAACACCACCCTTTATCTTAAAGATCAAGAAATAATGACTTCAAGAAAACTGCAAGTGGTGTCCCCTGTTCCAGCAGATATATATATAGCAAACTCTGTTGTTCCTCTGCACATCTCTGAGATTGCTAAAGATCTCAATCTTAACCCTCGACATCCACCCACCACCCACTCGCCATCCACCCACCACCCACCACCAACCACCCACCTGCAACCTGCCTTAACACCACCTCCACCGTCGCCCCTAGCACCACAGCCACCCACCACCCACCTACAACCAAACCCACCACAACCACCCGCCATAACCACCTACCACATCCACCCTCAGCAGATCGTGTGATAGAGAGAAAGTTTAGAGAGAGAGAGAGAGGGGAAATAGGAAGATGGATCAGTTGAAGTTCAGAGAAAAGAGAAAGAATGGAGGGAGAGAGAGAAATTAACTTTATTATATGTTTTTTTATTTTTTACAAAACAGTCCCTGAATAAAAGTTAGTTACACAATAGTCCCTTGAATGGTGAAATTACAATAGTACCCTCATGTGCCTTGCACATGATTAAATTTAACCAAAAAATCTAACTGGGTTTGGCTAAAAGGACACCGCCTGTCAACTTTTTGGCTAAAGGACAGCGCCTGAAATTTGATGTAAAGATAAAGGACAAAACTTGTAATTTACTCTTAAATAATTCAGAGCTTTTACGAATTTTAAAAAAGTTTGACGCAAACACATAAGTTAAGCAAAATGCTATTTTGATGTCGTACTTGTTACGATAACTATAATAGCAATTGATTCGTCATTGCCAAACAAGTTGTAACCTGAACATAAATAACAAATAAAAATAAAATGTATGCAAAAATAATGTTCACGAGTCATTTAGTACGTTCTATGACTTGACCCGTAACTTCGAATTTTATTCGGTTTCGCTAGATTAAGCGTTGATCAGGTAGAATTCGGTTTATGCCCTCCCGAGTGCGAAGCCTCATTGGATATGGGCTATTTAACTAGACATTTGTCACGGCCCCCGACCCAGTTTGACCCGTTTCAGGAGCCGCGGGACAGAAAATCCCGTGGTATTAATTTAACAGCGTAAGTTTTCTTCAGGATCTTTTTTAAAACTGCAATTTCCCGATTTATTTTATTTCACAACTCGGGATAAAACCCCGGTAATTTACATTCATATGATTTCACGGAGAAATCTTTATTTTACAAAACATGTTTCTTTATTTTATATTGAGCCACTTCATTAAGCTGGTAGTGCTTCACGGCACTTTTCCTGGATCATAACAGATCACCTGAAACATGTTTGAAAAAAGGTTTTGTCAGCGGGAAATACTGGTGAATCATTCTTTTTAGTAAAATGGCACGTTTGTTATAATTTACAGTATTAAGAGCGATTACAATGTTTCCTGATATCAACCAACTACCCACAGTATTTGTCACTCGACTCGTTTCTGTGACTATGGTCAGATCACCCATTGGCTAACTCGTTGTCCAATGGTGACGGGAAAAAGTAATGTATACAAAACCCCACATACTGGCTGTAATTTGGTGATTACAAAGACTTAATCCCTGTAATTATAACTTTGAAAATAAACATGATTTTGAAATCAAATTTGATAAAAAGAGAATGACTCACATTGCAGATTTAATATGAACAGAGCTTAGCCTACTGATTAGCCTTGATAACCTAGTTTAAATAACAATGCACACAAAATAGGTTAGTAACTAATACAGCATTTACGATAACTCACGAGATTAAATCCTCACAACAAATGACAAAGTGCGATACTTAAACATCCATCGAATTAACGACGAATGACAAAGCATGATACTTAAACATCCATCGAATTAACGACGAATGACAAAGCATGATACTTAAACATCCATCGAATTAACGACGAACGACAAAGCATAAACCCTAATGTGGGCAGTACTTAAACATCCATTGGATAGTTTAATCGATCGGACATTGAATCGTAGCAGCGATCGAGTTATTACCCTGTATTGCGGCAGCACTTCGTGATTTGTGTGTGTTTTGTAGTAATTCTACGATATCTCTACGTATATTTTGAGTTTTTTACGTCGAACAAGTGCCTAAAACCAAGTCCCACAGTCTACTATTTATATATGAAAAATGATCTCCCCCGCGTGTCGCGACAGGGACATATGTTCCTGTCGCGTGGCGCGACAGGTAACTTTTTAGGGTAGGGTAGGTGCGTGTCCAGGTAACTTAGCTGAGTTGGTCTCGCATGCAGAATTACTTGGGTGTCTCAATTAGGGTTTCCTATTGGACAATTTAATTTAATAAATAAGACTTTTGATGAGAGTTGTTACATTCTCCCCACCTTAATAAAAATCTCGTCCTCGAGATTTACTGGAATAAGTAGGGATACTTTCGCTTCATTTAGATTCCAGCTCCCAAGTGTATTCAGCTCCTCTCTTTAAATCCCACTTGACTTTAACTAGTACTAGTCGTTTGTGCTTGAGAAATTTGACCTTTCTGTCTTCTATTTGAAGAGGTTTCTCAACAAACTTTAATTTTTCGTTTACCTCTATATCTTGAAGAGGTACTACCAAAGATTCGTCTGATAGGCATTTCTTAAGATTGGATACATGAAATACGTCATGTACTCCAGCTAACTCTTCTGGTAGTTGTAAACGATAAGCAACTGGTCCTATACGTTGGATCACCGGAAATGGTCCTACGTATCTTGGACTTAGCTTTCCTTTCTTACTGAATCGAACAACTCCTTTCCAAGGTGAAACTTTCAATAGTACTTTGTCTCCTACTTGGAATTCCAACGGCTTCCGTCTATTGTCTGCATAACTCTTTTGACGATCTCGAGCAGTCTTCAGTCTTTCTTTGATTTGTGTAATCTTGTCGGTTGTTTCTTGCACTATTTCAGGACCTGACAATTGACTTTCTCCTATTTATGCCCAACAAACTGGAGTTCTGCACTTTCTTCCATACAGTGCCTCGAATGGGGCAGTTTCAATACTTGAATGATAACTATTGTTATAGGAGAATTCAATTAATGGTAAATGATCATCCCAGTTTCCACCAAAATCTATCACACATGCTCTGAGCATGTCTTCCAGAGTTTGGATTGTCCTTTCACTTTGTCCGTCTGTCTGAGGATGATATGCAGTGCTTAGATTTAGTCGAGTTCCCATTGCTTCTTGGAAACTTGTCCAAAAATGGGAAGTAAAACGACTATCTCTATCGGAAATAATGGAGAGTGAAACTCCATGTAAAGATACGACTTCATCTACATACAACTTTGCCAACCTTTCCATGCTAAAGGTTTCTTTCATAGGTAGAAAGTGAGCTGATTTGGTTAATCGATCCACAATTACCCAAATCGCATCATTACCTTTTTCTGGTTTTGGGTAACTTAGTAACAAAATCCATTGTTATGAGTTCTCATTTCCATACAGGCATTTCTAGTTGTTGTAGTAGACCTGAAGGTTTCTGATGTTCTGCCTTAACTTGTGAACAAGTAAGACACTTAGAAACATATCGAGCTATATCCTTTTTCATTCCTATCCACCAAAAGTTATTTCTTAAATCTTGGTACATCTTATTGTTTCCAGGGTGCATAGTATATCTAGATTTATGGGCTTCTTCTAAAATCTTATTTCTTAATTCTCCTTGCTTAGGTACCCAAATTCTTCTTTTGTGGAATCTCCAAATTCCATCAGCTCCTTGTTCTAATTCTTTTATTCTTCCTTTCATTCCTTCAGCATCATCCTTGATTGCTGTTTCTTGAAAATGCGTTAGTTGTTCCATTAAATCTAACTGTAGATTTAATCTAAGAGCACGAACCCGTCGTTGTTTCTTATGGTACTTACGACTTAAGGCATCTGCAACTACATTTGCCTTTCCTTCGTGATACTGAATATCACAGTCGTAGTCACTTAGAATTTCCATCCATCTCCTTTGCCTCATGTTTAACTCTTTTTGCCCAAATATATATCTTAAACTTTTGTGATCCGTATAGACAGTAAATTTATTCCCGTACAGATAATGTCTCCAAATCTTAAGGGCAAAAATTATGGCGCCTAATTCTAAGTCATGAGTTGTATAGTTTTCCTCATGCTTTTTCAATTGTCTTGAAGCATACGCAATTACCTTCTTGCGTTGCATTAGCACACATCCTAATCCTAGTTTTGAAGCATCACAATAAACTTCAAAATCTTCAGTCCCTTCTGGTAAAGCTAAACCTATAAAACTTCTAATTTCCATTGCGGATTGCGGAACCTTCCATTTGGTAATTGCTTCTATCTTGGCAGGATCTATATGAATACCTTCGTGATTTACCATGTGTCCTGGGAATTGCACTTCTTGCAACTAAAATTCACACTTCGAGAATTTGGCGTAAAGCTTTTCTTTTCTTAACAAAGTTAAGAGTGCATGCAAGTGCTCACAATGCTCGTCCTGACTTTTTGAATAAATAAGTATATCGTCAATAAAAACAATTACAAATTTATCTAAATACGGTTTACAGACTCTATTCATCATGTCCATGAATGCGGCAGGTGCATTCGTTAATCCGAAGGGCATGACTGTAAACTCGTAATGACCATACCTAGTTCTGAAAGCAGTTTTAGGTATGTCTTCTTCTTGTACCTTCAATTGATGGTATCCGGAGCGTAAGTCGATCTTAGAAAAATATCTAGCTCCTTGAAGTTGATCAAACAGATCATCAATCCTAGGTAATGGGTATCGATTCTTAATTGTAACCTTATTCAATTCTCTATAATCAATACACATTCTCATTGAACCATCCTTCTTCTTTACAAACAACACTGGTGCTCCCCACGGGGATGAACTAGGTTGTATGAAACCTTTACTTAGTAATTCATCTAATTGCTTTTTCAGTTCTAACATTTCTGTGGGTGCTAACCGATAAGGTGCCTTAGCTATCGGTGTAGTTCCTGGGATTAGATGAATTCTAAATTCCACTTCCCTATCTGGTGGAACCCTGGTAATTCTTCTGGGAATACATCTGGATATTCTGAGACTACAGGAATTTCCTTAAGTTCTTTACCCTTAGTACTAATGATTACTGAAATCATATATACTATTCCTTGCTTTCGTTCATAACTAGCAACTTTCATTACTGATATGAACTTCATAGGTTTACGTGGTTTATTTCCTGAAATCGTGATTATTTCTCCAGTAGGTGCTTGAATCTCTACGGAATTCTTATCACAAAGGATTCGAGCATGGTTGGCTACTAACCAATCCATTCCTAATACGACATCGAATCCAGTTAAATTCATTGGCAATAGGTTTGCACGAAATTTATGACCTGAAAGTTCTATATTTTCTTTTTGCAAAACCTTATCTATATTAATAGAATTCCCATCTGCTGTTTCAACTGTAAAAATCTGCCTAAGGTTGGTTAAGAGCTTGGCAGAATGAAGTATTTATAAAACTTTGGTTTGCACCAGAGTCAAATAATACTTTTGCATAGATGTTGTGAACTAAGAACGTACCAGCTATCACATCTGGAATGAGTTCTGCCTCCTGAGTAGTTAATTGGAAAGCACAAACATTCTTCTTAGTGGCTCCGTCGGCTGGTTTAGCTTTATTGTCTGCTAGTTTAACCAATTTAGGGCATTCTGGCTTAAAATGTCCTGTTTCTCCACAGTTATAGCAGACTCTTGTTTTCTTTCTGCAGTCTTCTTCGCGATGCCCTATGGCTTTGCAAAAATTGCAGGTTACATTACATCTTCCATAATGTTTCTTTTTGCAATTCTTGCAGAATGGCGAAGTTGAAGATTGCCCTGTTCCTCTTTTCTTGAAACTGCTGTTATTACCCGTACGAAATCCTTGGGTAATTTTCTGAGCCAGTTCCTTTTTCCTGTTTTCATCTCTCGTGCGTACCAGTTCATCAGTTAGGGTGTTAGCTAATTCCACCGCATCGTCAATAGTACGAGGTCTCGCAGCTTTAACGATGTTACGAATTTCACCAATTAGTCCCCAAATATAGCGAGAAATGAGTACCGGTTCTGGCGAAGCCAGCGTTGGTACCACTCTAGCATATTCAAAGAATGTCGAAGTATAACCGCGACAATCTACACCCATCATTCTATGATTTAAAAACTTATTTGCCATTTGATCTTTTTCATATTCAGGACAAAATTTTCTTTCTACAAGACTTTTAAATTCTTCCCAATTCATGGAATATGCCATCATCCTTCCCTTTGCTTGTAATACCGTGTTCCACCATTCTAACGCCCCTTCCTTGAATAGATTTGATGCATACATGACCTTGTCGTCTTTGTCACATTTACTTATTGTAATCACTGCCTCGGTTTTCTCTAACCAACGCAGTGCCGCAATCGCTCCTACATTGCCTGCAAATTCCGCGGGTTTACAAACAAGAAATTCCTTGTAAGTGCAACCAAGCGTTGCAGCTTTAATTTTCTTAGGGAGCGGAGCTTGTCGTGGTTCATTATCGTGATTAATATGATTATTTCCTCCATTTACGCTATTACTGAAGTTATCTTCAGAAATACGTTTGCTAAGAATGATTTGTTGAGGTTCAGCAGGTTTTTGTGCAGCAGCAAGTATTGCTGGAATAGCATTGGCTATCCCTTGAGCAACGATATTTTCTATATCTTGCCTAGTCATATATTGATCCCCCGGGTGTTGTTCAGATTGATTAACCTCATTTACTGGTTCATTATTAGCGTTTTCCATCTGATAATTCATATATATAATTTATTAGTATCGAATAAATAACAATTTTACACAAAATAATCATACAAAGTTCACAACACAACTTTAACCAAAACTATCGATTTCTCGATTCCATTTTTATATATTTATAATATGCGTCCATACACACCTTTATCTTACAAAGTCTTATTTTAGGTTATTATACAAGATTTTACTTTTATTAATATACAACCATATTTTCATAACCCTTCTACTCTTTGTCCTTTGGTATCTCAGTAACGACGCTCCCTCTCGTCGTATTTCCAGGAGATCTGTTCTCCTACCTCCCTGATCCTATTTCCTGCATCCACTAGTTCCTCGCCAAAGTGGTGGAGTTCAGCTAAGTTTTCAGTGCTCATAGGTGGATTTGGTATAGGTTCTGGGTCGAACTGAGGAAGAAAGGAATAAGGACTGTTGAGTAGGTTTTGGAATTGCCAATCATTAGTCCACCATTCATCCATTCCTAGAGGCTGGGTGTGAATTATAGGTTCTGGGATTGCTGGGTCCAAGTTCATTGGTAGTTGTGTTTCAGCAGGATAAGGATATAGATTATTATTAATAAGCCTGATGACATCACAGCTTGCCAATGCACGATCTAATTCTTCCTGAAATGGTAACTCCTCAACCTGTCTAGAACTTTCCCCAATTTCCCTCTGGGTTTGCCTAGAACTTTCTCCATACTCCATTCCCGGTGGCCTAGAATCTTCACCCAATTCCCTTTCCAGTGGCCTAGAACCTTCACTGACTTCAATCCCCTTTCCTTTGTCTAAAGGATTTTCTATTTTAGGAATTCTCTTGGCTGGCTTTTTCCTACGTACGCGCCTTCCCCATACAAATCTCTTTCTTTTCTGGGGCTTGGGTTTCTCCAGAGGTGGAGCATTGAATTCCATAGGTTCTTCTATGTCTGGTATATACCTATTGAAATCTCTGGAAACCTCTATTTTTACCGGATAGAGATTTAGATTTTGAAGGGCTTCAGACAAGTCATTCATACTATTTAGCACATATGAAAAATACAAAAATTTATTAAAATTTTATAACAAAATTTCATAAATAACCTTTAAATATTATTGCATACCGTGTGACTAATTTAATACAGAGAACAACTGACAATTAAAACATATTAGGGTTTATTGGAATTTATTTATTTACTGGATAAGGTTTCTAGCTTGTAGGTGATATGGTTGCTAAAACTAAAACAAGTTATTTAAAGATTTGCATTTACTGCTACAGTGGCTAACATATAAAGATCTGCCCATTTTTCATCTAACTTGTCTTCCCATGGTGGGTTACTGCCTAGTTCTTGGGTTTTCTGATTAATTCTCTTTTCTTTTCTTTTGTTTGTAATTTCTTTAATTTCTCCTGGCCTTTCCTAATAATCAAACTTCTTTTATTAGGAGAAAGTGGTTCCTCATATTGTGCCTTTCGCACAAATATTCCTTCTTCGGGGATTGCAAAGTGATTTGAGGGTTTGGTTTGGGATGAACTTCCCTTCTCGTTGGATGACCTATCTAATTTAAGATAGATGTTTGAAAGCTTTTGCTTACCCATACTGTAATTAACAAATAGTCAAATAATAAAACACATAATCACAAAATAGCAATAAATAAAATTAAGTATTTTCTAAATACTTAATTGGCTTAAATCAGTGGCTCTGATACCACCTTTTTCTGTCACGGCCCCCGACCCGGTTTGACCCGTTTCAGGAGCCGCGGGACAGAAAATCCCGTGGTATTAATTTAACAGCGGAAGTTTTCTTCAGGATCTTTTTAAAACTGCAATTTTCCGATTTATTTTATTTCACAACTCGGGATAAAACCCCGATAATTTACATTCATATGATTTCACGGAGAAATCTTTATTTTACAAAACATGTTTCTTTATTTTATATTGAGCCACTTCATTAAGCTGGTAGTGCTTCACGGCACTTTTCCTGGATCATAACAGATCACCTGAAACATGTTTGAAAAAGGTTTTGTCAGCGGGAAATACTGGTGAATCATTCTTTTTAGTAAAATGACACGTTTGTTATAATTTACAGTATTAAGAGCGATTACAATGTTTCCTGATATCAACCAACTACCCACAGTATTTGTCACTCGACTCGTTTCTGTGACTATGGTCAGATCACCCATTGGCTAACTCGTTGTCCAATGGTGACGGGAAAAAGTAATGTATACAAAACCCCACATACTGGCTGTAATTTGGTGATTACAAAGACTTAATCCCTGTAATTATAACTTTGAAAATAAACATGATTTTGAAATCAAATTTGATAAAAAGAGAATGACTCACATTGCAGATTTAATATGAACAGAGCTTAGCCTACTGATTAGCCTTGATAACCTAGTTTAAATAACAATGCACACAAACTAGGTTAGTAACTAATACAGCATTTACGATAACTCACGAGATTAAATCCTCACAACGAATGACAAAGTGCGATACTTAAACATCCATCGAATTAACGACGAATGACAAAGCATAAACCCTAATGTGGGCAGCACTTAAACATCCATTGGATAGTTTAATCGATCGGACATTGAATCGTAGCAGCGATCGAGTTATTACCCTGTATTGCGGCAGCACTTCGTGATTTGTGTGTGTTTTGTAGTAATTCTACGATATCTCAACGTATATTTTGAGTTTTTTACGTCGAACAAGTGCCTGAAACCAAGTCCCACAGTCTACTATTTATATATGAAAAATGATCTCCCCCGCGTGTCGCGACAGGTAACTTTTTAGGGCAGGGTAGGTGCGTGTCCAGGTAGCTTAGCTGAGTTGGTCTCGCATGCAAATTCATAATACACGTAAAATTGTTTAGATATTACCAACTAGGGTTTACCCCCCCCCCCCCCCCCCGAGTTTTAGGGGTCCTGATCCTGATTCCGATTGTTCTGAAAATTTTAAGGTTTACGCAGAATTACTTGGGTGTCTCAATTAGGGTTTCCTATTGGACAATTTAATTTAATAAATAAGACTTTTGATGATAGTTGTTACAACATTCTCATTTGGAATGGTTTTGAAAAGTTTAAACCCAATCCGACTAGTTTATATATTTATATTATTTAAACTAGTTGTTCGTGTAATTATGGCATCGGGTGGTCGAATAGGTCTATGACGAGTCGGTTATGTCAAAACACATTTTAAATTATTTTATGATCAGTTTTGAGGTCAGGTTATATGCCCCTTAGGTTTTAAAATCATTTTTATGTTGTAAGGACATTTTTGACATTTTTAAAAGTATATATGGTTGACTCGTCAATTAACCCTTCAAATGATATAACCAAAAGGTAGAAACTCAGAGGGTTATTCCCTATAATATTCTGGTCACATTAACATGCCCTGTTTGAATTTCAAAGTGGACCAAACGGATCAGAATCGAAAGTCAAAGCAAAAGTCAACTCCTTGACTTCCGACTTGGAATTGATGGCTAAACTGAAAATGACGAGTTGGACATGCCAAAATAAGTTTTATAATGTTCTATAAACTATTATGATGTTAAAACTTATAGTTTAGATACTTAAAAGATCATTCGTCGTAAAATGCAAAGTTTATGTTTTTTTACTTATATTTAATACATGTTTTACTCATCATTTCACCTAACAAACGTGATGATCAGAGAGTATAATCACAGGGTATTAATATCCTCATTATTATTATTATTATTATTATCATGTTGCAAAGTTCAGTTTGAACTTTGACTTGACCAAATGGTCAGAAACGAAAGTCAAAGTCAAAGCAAAAGTCAATTTGCTTGAATTTCGGCTAATAGCTAACCAATAAATTGAGATAGACTAGAAAGAACACTTACTAGTGTTAGGAGAGAAGCTTAGAACTAGAGAGAGGAGGCTCCTAAGCAGAAGCAAGCTCCATAAGAAGTTTTTAGAATAAGAAGTGAATGGCGTGAATAAAATGTGACACTAAGGTGAATATTTATAGTGTCCAAAGGTTCATGTGAGCAAGACAGGTGCCCTATGAAGCTCTAATGGAAGGATTAGTGTCCTAACATGTGGTATAACAAGATTAAAGGTGGCAAAAAGGAAGATAGGTGTCATGAGGTGAAGAAAGTTGTTGTCCAACAATATATCTACTATCAGCGAAGGTCTTACGGACCGTAAGGGGTTTCTAGTTACGGTCCGTAAGGACCTTCTGAAAACTAGAATTTTGCCTTCAGGGCAGATTTAGCTCCTCAACTTGTTTCAATCCCCATTTTTTTATGAGTTAAATGCCATTTTAGTCCCTGTGTTTTGGACCATTTTGCTAGTTTAGTCCAAAGGTTTCATTTTTCGCCTGTGGGTCCAAAAATGTTTCATCGTTGCCATTTTAGTCCACTAGGTTAATTTTAACCACTTTTTCTGTTAATGATAAGGGCAATTCGGTCATTTTATATAGCCGAATTGTCCTTCTAGTTAACATAATTACATATAAAATGACTGAATTGCCCTTCTCGTTAACAGAGAAAATGGATGAAGTTAACCCAATGGACTAAAATGACAACGGTGAAACCTTTTTGAACCCACATGCGAAAAATGAAACCTTTGAACTAAACTGGCAAAATGACCCAAACTAGAGGGACTAAAGTGGCATTTAACTCTTTTTTTTTTTTTATTTTTTTATTTTATCCCTCTTCTTCCACATATTGGAATTTTACAGAAGGTTCAAACACGTGACACTATAGGATACAATAAAAATATCTGGGTGTTACAATTGGTGTATATGCATTATTGCCAAGTGGGGATGGATATGATCGGGTGGTTCCGCTGGTGGCACAATTATACTCCAGTGGTCTGTTAGTAATTCAAATTTGTCGTTCAAAATACTTTTTGGTGAGTAATAATTAAGCGACATAATAATTGAAAGGACAAGTATCAAAATGGGAGAAATAAAGATTTTTGTAGGGCACGAAGAAGCCTTCGTTGAAGACACCCAATGCGAAAAATCTTCCGTATTCTACTTCGCTATCCAACTTTGATGGTCCGTCTCCGTTAGCTTCTCCATACCAATCATCTTCGGTGACGCCCTTCATTGTTTGATTAACATATTTGTTACAAATTAATATTCTCGTTTAGTTATTAAAACATCCCCTCTACCTGCTCCGACCCTAATTTTACTTCATACAAGGATTTAACAAAGGGTTAAGGCTATATTGGTAAATAGAGAAAGAAAGGGTTTTGTCACGTTAAAACCTAAAGATAATTTAAATTTAGATTGCAAAGTTTTAAGTGTTATAGTGTTATACTTATAATTACCTTGTTTAAAACACTATAAGATGAAAAAGATATATGATACCTTTATGAATTAGTTATAGAGCTAGGTTTAAGAGGGTAGTGGTGGTGATAATAGTTGTGGCGGTGTAGAGGTGGTAGTGATGGTTGTCGTATTCATAGTATTGATAGTAGTTGTAATAGTACTCGTTGACTCAGTCATAGTAATAATAGTAGTTGTAGTAGTCGTCGTCTAAGCCCAAGCATTATCACTCATGGGCGAAGCTTTTAAGGGGCGGGAGGGGCGGCAGACCCCCCCGAACTTTTCGCTCAGTAGTGAAGAATATGTAATTTTCGTATAGAATTTTTTTGGTATATACATTTTCGACCCCTCAGTTTTATAGAAATTTTTAGGTCCGGTGATTTCCGCACCACGGTCAGAAATCTCAAGTTTCGCCACTGTTATCACTAATAATACACACTGTTCACTTCAGCTAAGTATATAATTTAAGAAAACAATATTCTCCTATTAATATTTTTTACATAACTATTAATGAAACATCTATTTTGTAAATGTATGACGTGTTATAAATTAGAAATCTTATCTGTAAGATTCAATAATTAAAGGTTGTTTTCAAAACTTCATGGAAAATAATAAAGCACGAAAGTCTCAATCAAAATCATCAAACAATTATGACTCATGGTGTATCTTTAAAACAAAAAAGAAACGTTTAATTAATAATATCATTGTATTTCTAACATTATTACAGAAATTTCGTAACAAAAGACATAGGTAGATTATGTTAATCAACAGGCATAATTCAACGTTTATATATCAAATGATTATATTAAATACAAGAAAAAAGTATATTATGATAGAATAAACCATTTTTAAAATCATTGACAGACACATTTCTCTTAATTAACCCGTTACACATTTACTATATTATCACTAACATATATAAATAAATTATTAACATATATAAATAAATTATTTAAGATTGTCATGTATGTTGAGAGTTAAGATCGTTTTGTAGCGTGAGATAGAAGACAAATAATGTGGCTTGATTCGTGTTCATCATAATTAACAAGGCACGACAAAGGCATCGCTCTCTCCGTGCACGGAAAGTTGTGATGCTTAAATCTAACTCTTTCTCAATATTTATTTATTTATTATTATTATTATTAATAAAATAAAACTACCTCTTACATAAAATAGATATGATATCCATGAATTATAGGACTTATAACCTCTTACATAAAATAGATATGATATCCATGAATTATAGGACTTATAATTATAATTTATATGAGAGAATTGATTTTATAAAATATGTTTACTTTAGAAATATTTTTTTGTGTGTGTGTTTTTAGGATGACAAACTAAAAGATTTTCTATATAAAAATCACTTATTTATTTGACATGTTTATTATTATTTTTGAAAAAAGATTACATTGTTTGTATATAAAAAAACCATTAAACTTTTTATAATATATACATGTTATAAGAAAAAAAAAACATTTATTTATATTAACCATTCATTTCTACATAGAAATTAGACAAAACTGTTTTAGTGTTTTTTTTAGGATTATTGGATTTTATCCCCTTTAACTATTCGCTATTGGCGGTTGTCACCCCTAACTACCACTTTGACGTCCGCCACCCTCAATTTAACACTTGGTGTATTCTGTCACCAGATCACTAACTTTTGACCCTGTTACTATACTTTTGGGAGTGTCATAAGATCTCTAAAACCTTTCCAAGATCCCTATGACACCCCAAAAAGTGTAGTAACAAGATCAAAAGTTAGTGATCAGTTAATGACGTTGTGACAGAACACACTAAGTGTTAAGTTGGGGGTGACGGGCGTTAAAGTGATAGTTGAGGGTGGCAGCAGCCAATAGCCAATATTTGAGGGTGATACAATCTAATAACCCTTTTTTTATAAAACAAACGTTATTAAAGGTTTTTGTATGATTGCATCACTGTCTCTTTAACTTTATACAATCGGTTATATAATATAAGATGTTATATGAAGATTTTAGCATTTTGTATAAAACAAACGTTATCGGATGTAATTTAAACTTTACCATTTCGATTTATGTAGAATTACTATGCAGTAGTTTTTAAGAATAAGTGTTCTTTCGGTTTCAAAATCTGTTCTTGAATATTTAAAATGTCCTTCAAGATCTTTATGTAATCTTGAAGAGACATTATTTGTTACCGTCTTAAATCACTACCGCTTGCAAAGAAATGAGATATTAAAGACTAGCTCACTATGATCTCGAATTAAGTTGAGCTAAGGTTGGCTTTAGCTGGATCAAACTCGTGCTTAAGCTTGGTACATCAAGCTTGATTAAACTAATAAGCCTAAAAATGTCTATTACATATGTTAAAAAATATATCACAGAATAAATTACAATTACATAAAATACTTACACACACATAAAAATATTTAAATCATAAAGGAGTCGAGTTTGATTTCGTGAGAATATATTTATGAGCTAAGCTTTAGCTAAGGCTGAAACAAGTTAGGGTTTAAGTTTCAATAAGTTAAATGAGTTGAGTTAGAGTATAACCCGACATTGATTAAGGATGGTTAAATGAACCAAAATGTCAAGGCAAATTGGATTTAAATAATTCCAACTATCTCAATTTGGCCGATAATAATCCCAACTCAGTTACTTGCTGATAATAATCCGAATTGGTCCACTTTTGGCCAATAATAGTCCGCGTTAAAAATTGCGTAACGGAGTTAAGTTTTTTTTTTTCCGAATTATAAACGATGTTTTAGGGCTTTTGATTAGAACGAGGATACAAGTTGATTGATGTAAAATTTACCTCGAAATACTGCCCCAAACGACGAAAACGGTGCTTCAATTCGGGTGTTTAAACTTCCGATTAACTAAAATCAAGCCGTTTGGAGCAACGTTTCGAGATAAGTTTTATATAAATCGACTCGTATCCCGTTCTAATCAAAATCCCTAAAACATCGGTTTATAAATCGGAAAAAAACTTAACGCCGTTAAGGTATTTTTAATGGCGGACTACTATCGGCCAAAGTGGACCCGTTCGGATTATTATCGGCAAATAACTAAGTTGGGATTATTATCGGTTAAATTGAGAAGTTAGGATTATTTAAATCCAATTTGCGAAATGTCAATTTCCTTACAAGTTTCCATCAACTATAACCTGGGGCGGACCTAGCATATAAGAAGGGGCAACCTCCGCTACGGCTTGGCACTCCGGAGGTAGTGTAAAATTAGTGTAAAATTTGGAAAAAATTGACCTTTTTACGATTTTGTTACGGCTTTTTTATAAAACGTTACGGCTTGACGGATTTTCTAAATCCGCCACTTACTATAAGGGGGGGAGGGGTGGTTCACTAGTGATAGTTTCTATCACTCACACTGTCCAATAAAATCGTGCCATGTCATCAACCAAATTTCTATCACTAGTGATTGAAATGTAGGGGGGGTGGTATCACTAGTGATGGAATTCTACCACTCCCAAATTTAAAAATATTTACTCTCAAATCACAAACAACAAGTGTCCACTGTTGGTTCAGTTCTGTTTGAACATAAAGGAAAACATGAAAACATACCTTTGATTGCATCAGCACAGGTTTGCAGAGAATCCAGATGGAGACGCAGCAATTAAGGTTTGACATGATTGTCATCTTGGTCTGGTTCCTCCTTAGGGTGCTGACTGATGATGGGGACTTAGAAAAACCGATAAGGGAATCGGTATGGAGATGGAAGGTCGATTATGATGTTAGGTTTATGGGGTGTGTCTGATTGTGTAACTGAGTAACCCTTTTAACCTCCACATAATTCTCCTTATATAAGCACCCAGGAGGAAACCCTAATTAGTTAATAAGGGTAATATGGTCCATCAACAATTACCAACTAATTATTTAATAGGATTGTTATATATTTTGATCTATATAATGTAAATGATTATAATGGCTACTAGATTAAATATAAAATAAATATATTTAATCTTACATTCTCCCACTTAGCCGAGTAATCATTTACTATGAGTATTAGATAAGCCTGATCAGGAGTTAACACTCATTTTAGCCTTAAACAAGTACTATAGCAGAGAAATACAGCCGTTGAATCATTATGCGACTCAGGACCCCCATTAATCATACTATAGCCTTAATTTAAAACCTAATCGTCATGATCAAAATACGCATAAGCCCTTTGTTTGATTTGTAACTTTATTTGTCTTATATGCCATTATGTCGACTTGACATATTCTTAGAGACGTACAAAATCAAACTGATGAGGAAAATTAACTAATACTTAGTCATTCATAGTACGATATGCAATTGCGCACGGCCATTAACTAATACCCGTCTATGAGCTCTCTTAATAAGACTTATGGGTAATAGCCCTTCAGTTATAGGATCCTTAAGCATATCATGAATGTATTCGATACAAAACTTAGTTTCCTCAATTCGTTCATAAACGAATAATTAATTGTGTATCGAAACTTAATGCAGCACCTTTTGAACTGTTACTGTTCAAGGAGTCATGGTAGCTGACTTTATCACACTAAGTCTTCAAAACATTAATTATATGGAGTTAATAAGCTTATGAGTCCACTGATAAATTTCCAACAACATTTAGTGACTATATTATGTCGTTATAACTTAGGTTGTTAATATCAGTGCATTATGACTCCTCCATGAGATATGTTTTGTCTGCTGACATAAGGATATACCCGAAATTACATTTTATCATCTTTGAATATCACAAAGTTATAGTAATAAACCGGTTTTAATTCTCACTTTTTCTTCAAATAATAGCCTCTCGTTTCTTTAAAGATATTGTAATACTCCATTAGATGCTTCACAATAATCTAGACATATCTAGTGTGTTGCAATGTGAGTAATATCTAAACGAGTATAGACTTGAACTTACATAAGGCTTCCAATTAATGAAGCGTAAATAAATAATCTCACTTATCCTATTATCCTCTAAAGGAGAGCAGTATTGTTTGTTACATATGTAAGGACCCATTTAAGGTTAAACTTATGGACCAAAGCTAATGTCCCATTGGGTCTATCTCAGTACGTTATGATATCTATTACATAAGAGATATCTCTGAGATCTATTATATCAAAGTTTGTGTTAACAATGCTTTGACTTATGTAACATATACTTGTCAAAAGAATATCATCTATATAGATAAGTTTATCTTAGTTGCTCCCACTCATCTTGAGGTAGGTACATTAATCCACTTGATTCTTGATGAAAATAATTACGTTAAGATTTCATCACATTATGATGTTTGCATTAACCCATACATGGATTTTATTGGCTTACAAATAAAGTGTTCTTTAACCTTCAGTTTAGAACTTTCAGGTTGTTTTATGAACATGTAAATATGTCAGCCATTTGTTAGGGAAAATTGTTTTAATGTTCATCTAATGTAGCTTTAAACTATTATAAGCTACTAGAACAGTGATGATCCTTAAAGAAATCTTTTGTAAGATAGGTAAGAAAAGACTCTTTCATAATTTATCTCTTCCTGAGTATAACCTTTGACAATCAATCATGCTTCTTAGTGTCTTAACGTTTATATATTAGGATTTGATTTAGTTATGAACACTCTTAGGTAATTCAATCAAATCCCAAACGTTATACGAACACATAAAATCAGTTTTACTAGAAAACTGTTTTATTCCATTAAGAATATTGATTGACACTAATGGCTTAATTTGAAGAGATAGGATCAGTAAACATTTCCAAAATTCATTTCAACTTCAGTTAGGGAGGTTATGTAATCATCAAAGTTAGTAGGCTTTTAAACCTAGATGACCTCCTGAGTTGATTATTGGGTTCATTAGAAGTTTCAGTTTTATGGATTAGCTCTTGGTTAGGTTGCTATCAGTTTCAGGATTCTAAGTTTGTAAGAGTTGGTGCAGTATGGTGTACAAGAGGTGTAATGGGAGTTAAATTCGAAGTGAAATTTAATGACACTCTTCCCCCCGCCTCTTGTATTCCTTGCAAGTCATGATAAGGACTTTGACTGCTCCCACTGACCTTAGAAAACTTTAGGAACTCAGCATGCTTAGGGTCAATATTTAACGACCAACAAATTTTAATAGAGAAAACAAATTAATGACGTTAGTCGTTATGATTTCTCTTGTTGAGGATTATGTTAGTTCAGGTAAGAAATCTAAGTGTGCCCACAATTAAGCAACAATGAAACTTTTATAAGAGTAGCATTAGATTTAAGGAGATAAGTTTTGATAGAACAGTGTCGTGATGGAGCAATGTCTTGTACAAAAGGTGCAAACTGAGGTAATGTAAAATTTTCACTCCCCACCTCTTGCAACTATTGCAAGTTATTATTAAGACACTTAATGCTCCCACTGATCTTTAATATCTCTAGAATGCTACAAGAGAAATTTCAATGAGCTACGTGACGTGGGAACCTATCACATATACGTTAGACTTTATTTGATTTCTTTAATGTCCAAATATCATAAGAAACTTTAGGGACATATCTAATAGAAATCTAATTAAGTATATATATGAATAGATTTCTTCTAAGACCGTGTGCCATATGCGACAAAATTTAGATACAAGTTTATAGTCTGTTAAATGATAAATGAATTATGTCTGAATATTCCATTTGGAATAAGTTCCACGAATGTCAATGAATGACTTATGATGGACCCATACTTATTCCTTAAGCCAAGTCATATTTAGGGCTTTAACGTCATGATTTAAAATCACTTAGAATGAGATTAGTTGAATAATCATCCTCATTAAGAAAGTCATGATGTCTCATGAATTTCGGTTATAATGGATGAAATTTATAAGTCTCATTTTCCTTTTGTCAAATTCTCATTCGCATGATGACAAAAATTGTGAAAAAGTAAGGTATCATCTAGTTTTATCTTAGTAATGTTTCAATCCAGATATTTAGAACAAATAAGATGAGATTTTAAGATAAGTGTGACTTTATGTTGACTATGTAAACCTCACAACCTTCATGACATAGCCTAAGTAATGATACTGTACTCTAATTAATAATCAGAACATGTAATGTATCGAAAAGCTTTGTTAGAAGACTGCTTATTATGGTTCTTATAGCTTTAACAATTAATTTTGTCACTAACTCTCATATTAGTTATTTGTCAAGTTCTATGAAGGAAACGTATGGAACTAGAGTCAACTAATCATGTGTTAATTGGAATATTAAAATTACCAGACTTAAATATCATTAGTAAGTGACTATCTAATTAATTTATCCAACTGTTCTTTAGAATAATGGATAGTCTCGTTGCTTATGTCTAGCCTAATGACATAATTATGTAGTGAGATTTTCCCTTGAAGAACCTTAAAGTTGGAATTAGCACTTGTAATTTGTCTATGGACCTTAGAACAATCCTCTTTTAAAGTATTAGTGGTTGTAAGGTGAATAATAACTTATTTTCCAGTTTGAACATTTATTTCTTTGTACATATGTTGCTTATCAACACACTCATTGTACTTTGGTACTTTAGAGTGTTGTAGTTGATTTATAATGCATCAAATTGTACAAGTGAAAATCTTAGTATGTAATGTACTGGAAAAATGTACTTATTTCCATGCGTAAGCCCTTAACTTTATGGGTCATGGTTTTGTACATTATAATGTATTCACATATACCACTTAACTTTATAGTTTAGAGTTTAAATTAAGGCATGCATCTTAGGAGTTCTAGTGATTATTCCATAATTAAAGATTAGTCTCAGGAAAGACTTAACCTGGAATAGCTTTAGTGATAGCATTTACGTTAGAGAGTTCTTGATTATCATAAGAGACATTATGTTCGATTTATCCTATTCATCATGCTCTAATTTTTCTTCTTTATAATCTTTATCAGAAGAGAGCAATAGGATTATCGTGTCTTAAGAAATAATCAAGGATTTAATTTAAGAGCTAATTTTAATAGAAACTTTAAATAAAGCAAACATTTTAGGTTTAAAAATTAGAGTGGATGAGATATTGATATAAAGAAGAAAAATTATAGTGAGTAACATTATGGGTACTAAGAATAAGACAGACGAAATGATCATAAAAACTTAATTAAGGATCATTAATCTAAGGATCATTATGTGAAGAGATTGTGATATGTCTATTACTAACATCAAAATAATAGACTTAGCTAAAAAATTCTACTTAAACGAAGACAAAACAGCTTTGGCCAGAAGTGTAATCATTTAAGCATATGTGCAAAGTGGTTGGAACAAATCAGCTTTGGCCAGAATTGAAACAATCACTTTAGTTATGCACTTGTTGAGTATGCCATCTGTGAATGAATTAAATCAGCTTTGGCCAGAAATTAAGACATTCATGCTTATGATGCACACACAACATAGCTTTCGTAATACTTGAATGATAAGTAGATGTATCAAGTCAGCTTTGGCCAGAAATGATATATCAAAAGCTCATTCAAGTAAAGCTATTTTGGTTTTGTAAAACATTATTCGATCCTTATTAATTAACTAAGTAATTACAAAAACCAATTATTTAATAGCAAACCACCCGTTAGCGCGGATCGAGGTTTCGAGTCAGGTCTCGACTGAGTTATGAGATCTCAAATCAGTTATGAGGTCTCGAGTCGCAACCTTGCTGTCTCGAGTCGGAACCATGGTCTCGACTGCTATATCTTATGAGATCTCAACTCATGATGAGGTCTCGAGTCGCAACCACGGTCTCGAGTCGCAACCTTATGATCTCGAGTTATGACCTTATGGTCTCGAGTCGAGACTGATGGTCTCAAGTCGTAATCTAATGGTCTCGAGTTGTAGCTTTATGGTCTCGAGTCGCAACCTTATGGTCTCGAGTGGTTAAATTTATCTCGAAACTTCCTGTAAACAGCTGTGAATGTGAAACATAACTGAAAATTCGAAATTTAAGGGATCATGTGATAATGTTTCCTATTTCAGTGCTGATCTGATTTTACCAAATATTTCGAAAAAATCATGATCTGTTTATCAAATAACAATTTTCGAAAAACTTTATAGGACAAAATCAGATCAAAATAGGAAAAACACTTAATAATCCGAATCGTATTCCAAAAAATATAAAGGAATCTTCGAATTTTCCTAAGAACATGAAGAACCCTAACAAAATAAAACATAAATTCTGGAACCCCGAAACCTGAATTTTAAGGGTTTTCTAAACAGATTTCGGACATATTGTTTACCCGTATGATTTCGAACGAACATATAATAGATCTTTAATCCGAAAATAGTGATTTCGGTCCAAGACCCAAAACCATCAGTTATGTTTACGAATTTATTCAAAAAATTTTGTTTTCATGATTTCAATTCCAGAATAATGGATACGAAAACAGAACTGACTAATCAACATATGCTCTGATACCACATGTTGGTTCAGTTCTGTTTGAACATAAAGGAAAACATGAAAACATACCTTTGATTGCATCAGCACAGGTTTGCAGAGAATCCAGATGGAGACGCAGCAATTAAGGTTTGACATGATTGTCATCTTGGTCTGGTTCCTCCTTAGGGTGCTGACTGATGATGGGGACTTAGAAAAACCGATAAGGGAATCGGTATGGAGATGGAAGGTCGATTATGATGTTAGGTTTATGGGGTGTGTCTGATTGTGTAACTGAGTAACCCTTTTAACCTCCACATAATTCTCCTTATATAAGCACCCAGGAGGAAACCCTAATTAGTTAATAAGGGTAATATGGTCCATCAACAATTACCAACTAATTATTTAATAGGATTGTTATATATTTTGATCTATATAATGTAAATGATTATAATGGCTACTAGATTAAATATAAAATAAATATATTTAATCTTACATCCACGTGTCCAGAGCATATGCAGATGCCTTCCTTTCTCTTTATGAAACACACGTGTCATGCCCACATGCAACATGCAGATGCCTTCCTTTCTCTTTCAACGCGTTATACAAATAACGCGTTTTGTTTTTAACGCGTTATATTAAGTCCGGCGGCGGTGTTTCGTGATGGTTCAACGCGTTATGATGGTCCATAACGGACCACCCCGCCTCACCTAACAAAGGATTGATGAAAATCAGAAAGTCGACAAAAAATTGAGATGCTAAAAGTCATTTTCGATCAATAAACCATTTATTTCAGTGTCTACTTGTTTATATGCCCCACTAGGCCCACCTAAAATTGTTGGGATATTATCAGAAACAAATAATAAACTAAACTTAGGGGTTAAATATGGGTCGGTTTGTTTTACCTTTCTATGAAAATCAAACCTATAATCGTTATTGTTAGTTTTTAAACTTTTATAAACCTTGGTTTTGGTTATAAATGATCTATTATATCTAGGGTTGGCAATAGGTAATCTGTAGGTAACCTGCTAAGCAATGTTTTGAAGGCCGGACCGGTCGAACCGGGGACCGGAGCCTTGAACGGTCCGGATAAGGGTGTTGGATCGCTTCAGCAGGTAGCCGGCCGGCTGAACCGGTGGCCGGCGGCCTGACCATAAAACCGGTGAAAAAATGTGGTCGGGCCGGCGGAATTTTTAGAGGTTGCAGATTGGAGACGAGAGAGGTTTGTTACCAGAAAGTCAAGGTAGTGACGAGAAACGGAGAAAGTCTTTATTTGAGGAGGTTTCTTTTTGAATGTTTCATGTTGCAGGAGGAGGCAGGAGCGTTGCGGCGATGATACTGATAAGAGTTAGGGCAAGGGCAACACATCTTTTGAAAAAGAATGACTTTTGTGTCTTTTGTTTTACTTTTCACGTTTCCATCCCCATTTTGTATTACCATTATTTTATTTTCTGTTCTTACACTTAGTTTTGCTAATTATTTTTTTTTTCAATCAGACTTTTGTAGTTTTATAAATAATGTAAAATATTTAAACAGTATGTTTACGTTCTTTTTAGTTTTGTATTTTCTAAAAAAGATTACTTTTAATTTAATATGATGTTTATACATGATATATGATATGAACAATAAAATTAATTACGATTTTATCCGGTTCTTGAATCCGATCCAACCGGTTGAACTGGTCCGACCAGTGAACCGGTAAGGAGACCGGTTCAACGTCCGGTCCGGTTTTGAAAACATTGCTGCTAAGACACGATAACAGAAAAGTACACCATGTGATTTTTAACGTTTTTTAAAATAAGCAAAATCTGAAAGTTAAGATCCATTATTTCTCTTTCTAGGTGCATAAAATACGCATCTGACTTATGGACATTGGATACAAAGTAGTTAAACGAGTCGTATTCATGTTTAAAATTTTTGTTGTTCGCGTTATCAGATTACTGTTAAACCTGCTAAGACACGATTTGCCAGCCCTAATTGTATCGGACATAGGAAAGTGGTTTCATTTAACCAAAGCACAAATACAAACGTTATAACCATATTAAACCACTTTTACAACTAAATTGGAAGGTTTTAGTTCTGAGACCACCAAATTCATCATCAACCCTAATCCTTAGTTGTTCTACCCAAATTCGCTCACATGTAACTTTCAGGTAACTATATTGTCCCTTATGTTGGAAATTTTAGTGAAAATGAGTTTTCACTAAATATTTTGGATATCAGTAATTATATTTATATATGTGTTGTATAAATAATAAATCGTGGGTTTGTGTTCTATGTTGTGAGAGCATCATAATAATGAATCAAACTATATCCAAAATGGAGCTAAGATGAATAAAATATCGATGCTCGAAGTTGAGTGATTGAAGTTGTATAAATAATAAATCATGGGTTTGTGTTCTTTGTTGTAAGAGCATCATAATAATGAATCAAACTATGTCTAAATGGGAGCTAAGATGAATAAAATATCGATGCTCGAAGTTGAGTGATTGAAGTGAATATTTCTAAACTTTGGTGACTCTAGTATAAATTCATCTTTGTCATAAATTGGTGGTTTTATGACTTTTAATCTCTATTCAAGAGTTATGATGTAAGTTTTGTTATGTCTTATTATTTTATTTAATATGACATTAACAAGTCATGAATGTAAATTAATCATTTTTTGACTCATAATAAATTATTAGACTCATAACTTTATTGTTATAATTATCTTTAATCAATAGAAATTAAATATGGAGTTTTAGTTTGAGTATAAAAGGAATCTTATGACTCTTTGTTGGATGCAAGAAAGAAAATAGAGAAAAATGAAATGAAAGAGATATACTAAAGAAAATTATTTATACACAAAGTTTTATAGAATTTAGAGAGGAGTACTCTCTAATTCTTCCACCATCACCAACTTATATTTATTTATTTTCCCACATAAATTAGAACACCATGATACCCGATGCTATCTCGGTCACGAGTGCCATCTCTGGCAGTACACATACTGTTCCGGTTGTTGTACATTGAGAGACAGACCGTCTGAGAGGAGACGCGGAATCTGTTTTAAGGGCCCCGTGTCAAACCCGATTCTCAACCAAAACCATCAACGATATTTTGCTTTTCTTGCTGCGGAGTTTCGTACAAGAAGTTGTGGTTGAAATTTTCCAAATACGTCGACTTGAATCAAGATTGGTACAATTATAGTGTATTTTATATTCGTTTATTTAGTTTTTGTAACCGGTATTGTATTAGTCGAATTTCCCACAAATAACGAGAATCTCGTTATTATTTATTATTTATTTTGTAATATATTTTTAATAAAAAGTGAACCTAGTTCCTACATCTTAATGTGAAATTCTTGTTTGACAGCACATGTGAAGTATAATTTTATACCTTTGAGCACACAAGTAGATATAATTTTGGGGTACTCATACAACCAAATGTCCCAAGACCACCAATTATGACAATACATTACCGCTACCAGATAAAAAATTCTTATTTCACAATGCATATGCATACATGTGAAAGTTACCACTACCATAGATGCATGATCTAAGATCACAACCAATTCCAACAAACATTAGATGATATCAAGTTATCTATCTAAAAACATCACCACTCAACAAATATCAAGAATGAAGAATTAATTTGAAAATATAAGAGATCTCAACATTATTTGTGTTAATAATAAGTACAACAATAACAATAACAATAGCAATAATAATTTGTGACAAATTTTTTGTCGCATGCTAATATTTTTCGACACATTTGCATACCTTATCTTAAAAATCTTATTATGACAATTTGCGACCACTTATATCGCGTCACTCTAGCTACCACATCGGATTTCTACAAATTCTTTTAAAAACACTAATTCTCTCTCATGTTACGTCCAATTTCAAATATTTTTTTTAAATATATTAAAATTATGTATACATATATACTAAAATTAGTGGTTGTGTGTGAAAGAGACCCGCCACCAGCTCGCGTCTGATTATGCGGATGAATACAAACAAACATACAAACGGACGTTTTCCCCCATGGCATCCATCCGCCAAGTAGGCATCTAGAACCGGCGTTGGAGATGCTCTTATGATCAACGTATATTTCATGTTAACAAATTATTTACATTTTGACTACACAATAGAAACAACCAAGAGGCTGCTTGGCAACTTCTGAATAGTTAAGTGCTGAACTAGTAAGAGGTCTGGACCATTAAGTGTTGAACCAGTAAGAGGTCTGAACCATTAAGAGACAGCATAATGCTTAACCGTTCAGAGGCAAATGTCTGACCAATTCAGATTATAGGTCTTAACCATTTAGAGTCAGTATAATGCTTAACCATTTAGAGGCAAATGTCTGAACCATTCAGACATCTGCTCACAAAACAAATAGTCTGAACCATTAATTGTTGAACCAGTAAGAGGTTTAAACCATTAAGAGCGTCATTAAAAGCTAAACATTTAGTGATGTTGGCAAGAAAGTCGAAAAATAGCAGTGTACAAGTAATAATCTTTTTCAGAAAAAGTTCAATGTCATCCCCATAGGTTTCTGGAGCCCATATCGGAAATTGGAGATACGGTGGTGATATGTGGTGGAGCCTGGTGGTGCAGTGGTGGCCTTGTTAAGACCATGATAAAGTGTAAAAGCAACCACATGCTAGAAGCAACATAGTGGCCTCCTTGTCCCTTTTTTTTTGTATTACCCATCACCTTCTTCTGATCATATACTTCTTCACAATCCCCACCCCACAGTCCTTTTGTTCACAAGCCTTTGTCCATATAAAACTTTTGTTACATAGCAGAAATTGGCCAAACAATTCCAAAGCAAATGCTAATCAAGTATCCTTAATCCTCTTTAGAGTAAATTGCTAAAATCATTCCTGAGATTTGGGCATTTTTGCCAATTTCATCCAAAATAATTTTTTGTACCATATTGTCGTTCATTTTTGGGATTTTTTTTGTCATTTTCATCTAAACGTCTAACTTTTTTTTTTGGCCAAAATCGTCCCTAAGATTTGTGATTTTTTGCCATTTTCATCCAAATATTTGACAGAAAAAAGTAAATTAGACATTTGGATGAAAATGGTAAAAAATCTCAAAAGTGAAGGACTATTTAGTACAAAAAAGTTGTTTTTGGATGAAACTGATAAATATACCCAAACCTTATGGTCGAATTTGGCAATTTACTCTTCTCTTTATTATTTAAACCCGTGAACCCAAAGCCACATCCAGTTTTCTTTTTGGCTAAGTTTTATATTTAGGATCAGGGGTATCCTTTATATAACAAAAACGAAGTTAAGTGGTATTTTTACACTACCGAAATAGAGTTATGGGGTATTTTACACTACGTAGACGGGGTTGAGGGGTAGCCCGTGCTACCCCTACTAACCCTTTAAGTCCGCCACTGACATGTTTGATGCGTATTGAAGGACATGTCGCCTAGTGGTAACAAGGTGTGTAGAAAAGATGTGTCTCCCTATGGGTTTAAGTCTCATTGTGGACAAATGTGTAGAACTAGAGTAGGATTAGAGGATGTGTGTTAGCTGTTAAAAAAACATGTTTGAGGCGTTACCAATAAAATTGATACGGAGCTAGAAAAGAGTTAGCTTAGTCCTACTTAGACTAGTTAGATAGAGGAAAACAGGTAGATTAAGCCCAAACATAAAACAGTTATAACTTGACTCATAAACATTGGACGAAAAGATCTCAACGAGCCAAATCATGTGGCAAACCGTCCAAATTTTATTTGGGACTCCAATTTTAGCATTGAAGACATTTTCCCAGTTATAAAGATATAGTAATCTTTCCCTTTTATTGTAAAATTAGTTTATAGCCCGCGTGTACACGCGGTTTAACAAATGAAAATAGAATATATTACTTTAGCCCTTAAAAATAATTGTGTGATTTTTATTTAAATATCAATCACAATGAACACACAACAAATCTGTGATTTATATTTATAATCCAATAATTAAAAAGCATAACAACATATACATTCATGATGAATAGTTATAGAAAAGCCAGCTGTAATATATTATTAAATATAAAAACAAAATGGTAACATGAGAAAAAGGAGTAATAGTGCCATTACCTTGTCAAAGTGTGGTTGATCTCATTTGCTAGTAATGGCTTGTATATTGCACTAACCTGTTTAATGAGTAAATATGAAACGTATAATTTAGAATTAAAGAATATTATCAATTTTTAAAAGAGGAAGAATGCATACATGTATGTATGTCGATAAAGAAGTAGCAACATTCGAGTTGCCACCCAAACTTCCATATGGGCCTGCATACAAATTTACATAACATTACCTACAACAGAAACCATTTAAATTATTCGCAATGCTTGTTTGTATACGTTGCTACTGGTGTGTAGAATTTCTAAATGGTGCTCCACATTCCTTGCAATTATTCATATTCCCCTATTTTTGCAAATAAACACAAAAAGTTTAATAATATGACCTCCAACAACAAAGGATAGAGATAAACAAATACGTGTAACAATACATTAAACACTTAAATGAAGAATTACCAAATAAGATGCTACATCATGTAAACAGTACCTTAAAGAATAAGTTTCAACAAAAATTGATGGTGTACAGTTTATTATCTATACTTGGAAGATTTATTAACAAATATGAACAAACTAAACCTAGAAATTGAAATTGAGCCAAAATTGATGAAGGATGATCCCTTATATGCTATTAAAAATTGATTACAACTAAATGTCATATGTTTTCGTTCTTTTTTTTTTCTTTTGAGTTTAATCGAGTCCCCCCAACCCTTTCCAATTCATCTTCAAAATACAGAGTATATTTTCCCCTGGTTTCAAGATCTTTTCAAATCAACTTTTATCACTTTCATAACATTATATATCCAATCTGATTTGTGAATTTAAAAAAACATGAATGAAGCATACCCTTAGATGATATAAAATAACAAATCCTTATTATCATAACATGTCACATTCAAGAACAATCACAACCGACAAGTATGAGTTATAGAATCGAAAACCCCATCAACAAAAAGATCAAATTAAGTACTATAAACAGATTAATAAATTAGTTTGTTGATTACCTTGGAAAGAGAGATAATCCATGATGGAGTAAGTGAGCGTGACATAAACAAATACGTGTAACAAATACATTAAACACTTAAATGAAGAATTACCAAATAAGATGCTACATCATGTAAATAGTACCTTAAAGAATAAGTTTCAAAAAAATTGACGGTGTACAGTTTATTATCTATACTTGGAAGATTTATTAACCAATATGAACAAACTAAACCTAGAAATTGAAATTGAGCCAAAATTGATGAAGGATGATCCCTTATATGCTATTAAAAATTGATTACAACTAAATGTCATATGTTTTCGTTCTTTTTATTTTTGAGTTTAATCGAGTCCCCCCAACCTTTTCCAATTCATCTTTAAAATGGTTTCAAGATCTTTTAAAATCAACTTTTATCACTTTTATAACATTATATATCCAATCTGATTTGTGAATTTAAAAAAACATGAACGAAGCATACCCTTAGATGATATAAAATAACAAATCTTTATTATCATAACATGTCACATTCAAAAACAATCACAACCGACAAGTATGAGTTATAGAATCGAAAACCCCATCAACAAAAAGATCAAATTAAGTACTATAAACAGATTAATAAATTAGTTTGTTGATTACCTTGGAAAGAGAGATAATCCATGATGGAGTAAGTGAGCGTGACATAAACAAATACGTGTAACAAATACATTAAACACTTAAATGAAGAATTACCAAATAAGATGCTACTTCATGTAAACAGTACCTTAAAGAATAAGTTTCAACAAAAATTGATGGTGTACAGTTTATTATCTATACATGGAAGATTTATTAACCAATATGAACAAACTAAACCTAGAAATTGAAATTGAGCCAAAATTGATGAAGGATGATCCTTTATATGCTATTAAAAATTGATTACAACTAAATGTCATATGTTTTCGTTCTTTTTTTTTTTTTTTTTTTTTGAGTTTAATCGAGTCCCCCCAACCCTTTCCAATTCATCTTCAAAATACAGAGTATATTTTCCCCTGGTTTCAAGATCTTTTCAAATCAACTTTTATCACTTTCATAACATTATATATCCAATCTGATTTGTGAATTTAAAAAAACGTGAATGAAGCATACCCTTAGATGATATAAAATAACAAATCTTTATTATCATAACATGTCACATTCAAGAACAATCACAACCGACAAGTATGAGTTATAGAATCGAAAACCCCATCAACAAAAAGATCAAATTAAGTACTATAAACAGATTAATAAATTAGTTTGTTGATTACCTTGGAAAGAGAGATAATCCATGATGGAGTAAGTGAGCGTGACATAAACAAATACGTGTAACAAATACATTAAACACTTAAATGAAGAATTACCAAATAAGATGCTACATCATGTAAATAGTACCTTAAAGAATAAGTTTCAACAAAAATTGACGGTGTACAGTTTATTATCTATACTTGGAAGATTTATTAACCAATATGAACAAACTAAACCTAGAAATTGAAATTGAGCCAAAATTGATGAAGGATGATCCCTTATATGCTATTAAAAATTGATTACAACTAAATGTCATATGTTTTTTTTTTTTTTTTTTTTGAGTTTAATCGAGTCCCCCCAACCATTTCCAATTCATCTTCAAAATACAGAGTATATTTTCCCCTGGTTTCAAGATCTTTTCAAATCAACTTTTATCACTTTTATAACAATATATATCCAATCTGATTTGTGAATTTAAAAAAACATGAACGAAGCATACCCTTAGATGATATAAAATAACAAATCTTTATTATCATAACATGTCACATTCAAAAACAATCACAACCGACAAGTATGAGTTATAGAATCGAAAACCCCATCAACAAAAAGATCAAATTAAGTACTATAAACATGTTAATAAATTAGTTTGTTGATTACCTTGTAAAGAGAGATAATCCATGATGGAGTAAGTGAGCGTGACATAAACAAATACGTGTAACAAATACATTAAACACTTAGATGAAGAATTACCAAATAAGATGCTACTTCATGTAAACAGTACCTTAAAGAATAAGTTTCAACAAAAATTGATGGTGTACAGTTTATTATCTATACTTGGAAGATTTATTAACCAATATGAACAAACTAAACCTAGAAATTGAAATTGAGCCAAAATTGATGAAGGATGATCCCTTATATGCTATTAAAAATTGATTACAACTAAATGTCATATGTTTTCGTTCTTTTTTTTTTTTTTGAGTTTAATCGAGTCCCCCCAACCCTTTCCAATTCATCTTCAAAATACAGAGTATATTTTCCCCTGGTTTCAAGATCTTTTCAAATCAACTTTTATCACTTTCATAACATTATATATCCAATCTGATTTGTGAATTTAAAAAAATGTGAATGAAGCATACCCTTAGATGATATAAAATAACAAATCTTTATTATCATAACATGTCACATTCAAGAACAATCACAACCGACAAGTATGAGTTATAGAATCGAAAACCCCATCAACAAAAAGATCAAATTAAGTACTATAAACAGATTAATAAATTAGTTTGTTGATTACCTTGAAAAGAGAGATAATCCATGATGGAGTAAGTGAGCGTGACATAAACAAATACGTGTAACAATACATTAAACACTTAAATGAAGAATTACCAAATAAGATGCTACATCATGTAAATAGTACCTTAAAGAATAAGTTTCAACAAAAATTGACGGTGTACAGTTTATTATCTATACTTGGAAGATTTATTAACCAATATGAACAAACTAAACCTAGAAATTGAAATTGAGCCAAAATTGATGAATGATGATCCCTTATATGCTATTAAAAATTGATTACAACTAAATGTCATATGTTTTCGTTCTTTTTTTTTTTTTTGAGTTTAATCGAGTCCCCCCAACCCTTTCCAATTCATCTTCAAAATACAGAATATATTTTCCCCTGGTTTCAATATCTTTTCAAATCAACTTTTATCACTTTTATAACATTATATATCCAATCTGATTTGTGAATTAAAAAAAACATGAATGAAGCATACCCTTAGATGAAATAAAATAACAAATCTTTATTATCATAACATGTCACATTCAAGAACAATCACAACCGACAAGTATGAGTTATAGAATCGAAAACCCCATCAACAAAAAGATCAAATTAAGTACTATAAACAGATTAATAAATTAGTTTGTTGATTACCTTGGAAAGAGAGATAATCCATGATGGAGTAGGTGAGCGTGACATGGTAATAACTGACGACTATTCTAACGATTCCGTGCTCCGAGCAGATGAAAGGGGCTTGGACGCGACGGCTGATGAGGGAAACGGTGGGTTACGATTCCAAGCTCCAAGCAGAAGACGGTGGTCTAGAGGATGAGGGAGACTGCGGTGGCCGGTGGGATTAGGGGTTATGAATTAATTTGAAATTTAATTTATCCATCAAATCTTCTACATTTACTATATCTTTTTATAATTTCAAATCAAAGCTAAATAAAAGAATTCATAGATTACGATTTGAAACACTTAAAATTGATTTCAAATTTAAAAAATTTATCCATTAAATCCTCTATATTTGATATTTAATATTTAATTAATGTGAGAAAATCAAATTATTGATGCTCTTTATGAATGACAAGTGTCCCAATAGTGGTTTCTTTTATTATATAGTATAGATACGTGTAAGTCACTTCCCAAGTCTCATTTAACAGGGGGAGGGGAGGGAAAAAAGATGAAAATATAAAAAATCATGTTCCCGAGTTTCATTTAACAGGGGAAGGGGAGGGAAAAGGAGGGAAAAGGGAAGAAAATATGACTAAATATGACCATATATTCATCCTTCTAAATTGAAGAGATTAGTAGAGAAAATTTTTCCTCCCCTCCCTTCCCCTCCCCCTCTTAAATGAGACTCAGGAACATAGTGTAATTATCCTAATTTACGTGTATATTTATATCATTAATTTCAATTTCGATTGTTAGTTATCAACTTCGCAATCAGGCAAATACCTCGCATAAACCACAATAAAGGGAGTCTCGCATAATTTCTCAAGTATTCATTAATATATCATTTTCTTTGAGACTTTTTTCTATTCGTATCTTGTGCTTCCTCTACCTCAATAACATATAACCAAATGAACCTTTTTCCTTAAAATAGGTTAAAAATTCCATATCTAGCTAGGGATGCAATCGAATCCAAACCCGATGGGTAAACCAGAAACCCAACACATTTAAGACGGGTTTGAGATCGAGTAATCGAGTTTGGGACGCATTTGGGATTGGTTTTTATTTTTTCTCACGGGTTTGGATATACCCGTTTGATCGACCTGGTTACCCGATATGGCGATATGTCCCCGTTTACCCGATATAATTTCTTGTATTATTTTAAATATGTATTTATGTATGATATATATATATATATTTTTTCTTTTTCTATTAAGGCGAGTGAAAAGTCACCGAGTAAATTGCCAAAATCGTCCCTGAGGTTTAGACATGTTTGTCATTTTCATCCAAAACAACTTTTTTGTACAATATAGTCCTTCACTTTTAAGTTTTTTTGCCATTTTCATCCAAACATCTAAATTGCTTTATTTTTCTATCAAAAATTTGGATGAAAATGGCAAAAAAAATCCCAAATCTCAGGGACGATTTTGGTAAAAAAGTCAGACGTTTGTATGAAAATGACAAAAAATCCCAAAAGTGAAGGACTATATAGTACAAAAAAATTGTTTTGGATGAAAATGTCAAACATACCTAAACCTCAGGGATGATTATGGCAGTTTACTCAAAGTCACCTAAAGGCTTGGCCAAATCCCCACTCTTCCAGAATCCAGCCCGGTTATGTAACTGATTACTAGTTAGCCTATAGATACCTGACGGGTTTTGGGTCAGGTATACCTAATGATTACTTTTTTAAATTAATAGGTTTACTCGAAACCGGTATACCCAATACCCGATAGGTATTTACCGATAAAAACTCGACAAGTTTGGAACAAACTTATTTAATCGGGTTTGGGGTTAGGATTACCCAAACCCGTCCATGACCATCACTACATCTAGCACCATACATCATACATTTTTAAGAGTTTGTCTAAAGTCAAGAGAAGGGAGTAGGTGAACCATACCTATATACGTGCATGGGGTAAGAAAGTAATGCCCACACATATCAACATTCATTCAACAGGGATAACATTTATAAAACGGGGTCCAGTGGGGGTGTAGCCAGCCAGCGTGCCAATAATTTAGCAGGTGTCAACACCATGATAGCAACTTGTTATTTCTAAGCATCCATGGTGATAATGACAACACAAAGGCCTGATCATAATTGAGGTCACAGCTGAGACGAACCAAGTACCGGCAAACACAGTCCGACCAATGGATATCCTCAACTGTGTTAATAAGAGGCTTCCTTACAGAATTTTGGTCTTTTTTTTAATGATTTGTTGTGTTAGTTGTTGATGGTGAGGCTTGTTAGCATTTAGCTCATTGATTGGGCAGTTGAAGTTTGTTATGAATTCACGGTTGGGCTGATTGTATTTGGGCTTTCATCTAGTCCAAGCCAGTCCTTTTAGCTCATCTTCGATTGAACTTTGTGAAATATGGTTTTTGCAACTATGGTTTAATAGAGAAACAATTGAACTTTAGATTTAAGGACCAGAAATGGATCAAACTAAAAACATAAGTTACTTTGATTAAACACCGAGGTAGAAAAGTGCGACGCGTTAAGCCGTTTAGCTCATTACCTCTCCATTAGACCATGTTATATATGTGTAACATCAATCATTTATTAGGGGAGGGTTCAATTGAAAACCGCTAATTAGAGTGAATTGAAAACTAACTAAAAAGGCTAAAAAACATGACAATTTTTTTTTTTTTTTACAAATTTTCGCTACTTTTTATATATAAAAATTTTTTTTTCAAAAAAAAAAAAAAAAAACTTTTACTGCACATGTGCATTATATGTATACTACACATGTGTATTATTGCACATGTGCACCATAATTTTTTTTTTAAAGTTTTTTTATATATATAAAAAGTAACGAAAATTTATAAAAAAATTGTAAAAAAAACTTTGGTATGTTTTTTATGCTTTTTTAGTTAGTTTTCGAGTTTTCACTCTAATCAGTGGTTTTCAATTCTTATAAAAGTCAACTAGTTACATTACACTTTGATTTTCTATATGTAAGTGGTTAAGCTACTATTTAATATATGTTATAAGTTAAGTAGCTAGTATATTATTATGTTTTTGTACCTTTTTTTCACTTGGCTTTAAAATCATTGTGAGGTGCTTAGGTCTCAAAAGCTTGAGGTGAGAGGCGAAAGTTTCACACAATGTTTTAAAAACCGGTTTAAACCGGCTGGTTGTACCGGTTGAACCATCTGATAGATCTGTTTAAACCATCTGGTACACCCGGTAGAACCGGTTCGGTTGAACCGCCCGATACACCTGATTAAACTATTTCTGAGCCAAATCCAGTACGGTATATGTTTTGGTCAAAAAATCAGACGAGGATAATGTAACCAAACTCTCTGTTAAGGGTCTGATGCTTGAATTACTTTGTAGCAATAAGGATCACTATGAAAAATAAATAACAAGTGACACAAGGTTTATACGGGGAAAAAGCCCTTGATCAAGAGTTGATCTCCGGCACAAAAAACCCCGGGTGATGGAAACTACCGATCACCAACTCAAATAAATCAGTAAATGTTTACAACTTCGGATAGTAACGAGCTAGGTACAAGGATCACTATGGTGAAATGTGTAAAAGTGAGTGAAAACTGTTAAGTGTTTGTCGAAAGCTTCAAGAGTGCAATTGTACGAGAGTGTGTGTAGCTGAAAATGGCTAAGTGTTCTAATTACTAGCTCGTCACCCCTTTAAAAATAGAAGTTAACTATGCTAACAAACTATCCGACTTTTGTGCCATGCTCCCACGTTCTCCACAACGTCCATTTCCAGTCAAACGTGTGCGAAATACCCGTAGAATATTCCATAGTAACGTTGCCAAGACCAAGTCAAGCTTGTTACTCCTGCAAAATAATACGAAATACAAACAAACAATCGTTAGTATGAGGATCCTTAAGGTGATCCATGATCCTGATCCTGAAGCTCTTCTGAGGATCACTGTCTGTCACAGAAGTAAGGATCAATTATTAGGATAACAAGTAAGGATCACTAATTGTTAGAAAATCCTCCCCTAACAATTGCCCCCAAAATATAAGGAGTAATATGTAAAATGAACGAATTATATTTTCTTGATCTTATCCGCAACTAACTATCGTAAATATAGCCGTTGATGTAGAACTATCCGTTGCAACTATGACGTCACAGAAGTGACAACCCTGCACAATCATGATTATAAATAGGAGATATAGATAGGATCGTTTGCATTTAAATTTCAGAGATACTCCCTTTATAACTGCATCCGAAGATAAACAGGTATTCTCTCTTCATCTTCTTCCTTCTTTTGCTCTGTTTTCCGTCTCTTTCCATCATTCTGTCAAAAATGTTGCTCCGGAACTCCCCAGCTAAGGATCACCAGAAGGATAGCCCCTTGAAGAGTCAAGGGATTATCAAAGACTCAGTACATGAGAGGTGTTGCTTTACCGATGCCCAAGTAGATAAGATTCGCCATCGCTTTCCGGCGAACGCCTTTTTCAAACCATTCGATCCCACGGTTCTGAGCGACTATGTTTCTGAAACATGGGTTGCCTTTCCAGCTACTCCATTCACCATAGGATACACCTATCCTTTTCCAGACTTTACCCAATCCTTCTTTTCTCTTACCGGCATCTCTTACATCCAAGCCATGCCGATGATTTGGAGGCTCTTGTACACCATGGAGAGGATCATAGAACAGGAAGGGATTGATTTAGGAATGTCAGAGCTGACACAGATGTATGATCTCACGACGTTTGGATCACATCGATATCTGCTTAAGCGAAAACCCGGCGAAGAACACCCTATTTTTAAAGCCACCAAGAATGATACAAATTGGAAACGACGCTTCTTCTTCGTCAGGAGGGATACCATTCCAAACGGAAAGTATTTACCCAGGAAGTGGTCCACCAATGGTAGGACAGAGGATCCTGAGAAGGATCATCAGGTAATTTGGCTCTTGTGAAAGGACCACTAACCCCTTTTTGTCTTGTGTTATGCAGCTATTTCTGTCTCGCACCTCATCACAACACCCGCAACCAAGGATAGGCTTGCTGCTTTTTGGAGGCTTGATCCTGAAATAAGGACATTCAAGATAGACACCCAAGACTCACAAGAAGTATCTTCAGGTTCCATCACCATGTCAAGTAAGTATCCTGCTTTTGATATAGTTGAATATTAAAATAAATAGTTATATTGAAATAGGATAAGGATACTTATCTTGCTTTAAATGTGTAGGTGCAGGAAAATCTTCCAAACCTACCTCCCAATTCAACACGGCCGACCTTGATGTTGTTCGATCCAGGAAGAAGAGGGCCACTACCAGTCCTAGCATCTCCATTCCCAAGGCACCCACTAAAGGAAAGGGTGGCAAGAAGAGGAAAACTTCTGACTCAGAGGACCTACAAGGCCTCCCACTGATCCGTCACCAGTTCCTTGAATACTTCAATGACGTGAGGATCACCAACTCTGCCTAGGTATCCTATTCGTTTGAGGATCACCTGATCTTGAACCGCTTTGTCTTTTTCTTTGCAGAAATTTGCTGAGATTGAAGATTATGTGGGAAGTGTCGAGGAGCTGGATAAGAAGATTGCTGACCTCCAACAAGTTGCAGTGCTTAAGGACCTTAAGATTGCTGATCTTGAAAAAGCCCTTCAAGATGCCAAGACTAAGACAGCTAAAATCCTGATCGACATAGACTATGAGAAGCATGATCTCATAGAAGGTGCAAAGGTCTCTGCTGCCATCACAATGTATCAGACAAAACTAAGGATGGCCCAGGAAGCTCAAGATCCTAACTTCGACAGAAGCAGCTGGGATGTTGAAGGCTGGAAAGCGAGGTTGGCTGATCTTGAAGATGATGAGGAGGCTGAGGAGGTTTCGGCGATTGAGGCTGGAGGTAGCGGGAAGGATCAGGTTAGGGACACTGAAGCCGGAGGGGATGAGGATGCAGCGAAAGTGTAGGCTGCACAATTGGGCGATGATGGACATTCTTAGACGTAGCCGGAGCCCAACTTTTAAATTTGGAAGTAGTTTTTTGTGGTTGTGATGTTTTTAAAACAATGATGGTCTGTAATAACTAAACAATAGCTATTAGGGTTAAGGATCATGAATGATCCTTTGGACAATAGGTAGGATTACAACTGGTGGAGGGATCCTCTGTTCGGAGGATGAAGCCATTGTGATCCTGCCATCTTTTTAATTCCTGCACTACTAATACCTTTAGACAATGGACACCCTTTACCTACCCCAGCGGACGGGCCACGTATTGCTGGTAGATGCTCGGGGTAGGTAATTTTGATAACCTTTGATGGTTAAGCTTTTGTTAATAAAATAACCTTAATCTTTTGTCGCTTATCTTGTATTGTTATCCTTTTTAATTCTCACTTGTTTTGATTTACACTTGTCTGAGTAAGAAAAATTGAACAACTTAGATAAAAAACTTAGGATATAATGCAGGATCAAATATCCTATAGTTGAAAAATTCCAAAAAGTGGTATATTTTAAGGATCATGAGTTCAGTTGTCAAAGTATTAGGGTTACTCAAATAATCAATGAATAAAATCAAAATAGTTAAGGATCATACCTGAGGATCCAAGTTAGGATCCTAACTCTTAATATTATTATATCCAGGATGATCACAGAACAAACCTTAGTAAAAGGTAAGGATCAAGGATCCTTGGTTGTTTAACTTCGAAAATCTGAAATAAAACAAACTTGGGACTAAGCCATTATAAGATAAAGGTTAGCAACTGGGGACAAGCCCAAAGGATAACTGGGGACAAGCCCAAAGGATAACTAGGGACAAGCCCAAAGGATAACTGGGGACAAGCCCAAGGATAACTGGGGACAAGCCCAAGGATAACTGGGGACAAGCCCAAGGATCGTATGTAAACTGGAGTATGGCCCTAACTGGCGACTATCCAAACTTAGTGACATGAAAATGTCAAAACCTTAGCTAACGTGAAAACGTTAGAAACCTTAGGAACCGATGTATGGTACGTCTACCATTATACGTAGGATCCTAGGTATAGCCAGTACAATGGAATTATCAGCCCCTAAGGCGAGTACTGGTCCCACTGCCTTGAACTATACCAGGATCATCATGCGCTACAGGCGGAACTGGGGTCAAGCCCAAATAACTGGGGTTAAACCCAAGGAACGGATTGCTTCTGCAGATAACCAATACTTTGCTAAGGATACCTGAACTTTCAAAACTTAAAATCACGTGAGAGATGGATAAAGGACACATGATCCTTATCCTTATACGAGAAAATAAGGAAATGAAATAGTTCAAAATTAGGACATTACCAAAGTAAGGATCACCGATACTTTAAGGATCCTTCAAGGATACTCCTAACGTAAGGATCATCTGTGCCATGAGGATCCTGCTCACATGAAATATTTCTTCAAGTGGACAGCATTCCAAGCTCTTGGTAGCAAATCACCTTCCATGGTTAACAATCTATATGCCCCCTTTCCTGCTTCAGCTTCAATCAAATAAGGGCCTTCCCATTTTAGAGCCAATTTTCCATCAACAGGATTGGTGGTATTCTGAAATGCTTTCCTTAATACCATATCTCCAACTTGAAACTTCCTGATCCTGACATTTTTGTTGTAAGCACCGGCCATTCTTTGTTGATAACTGGCCATCCTTATCCTAGCCAGATCCCTGATTTCTTCAATAGTATCCAGGTCTTGAGCCAAGTTCTCATCATTTTCCTCAGGATCACGGGTACTTGTTCTAGCAGTTGGAACCACCATTTCTGTTGGGATCACTGATTCTGCCCCAAATACCAAAGAGAATGGCGTTTGACCAGTAGCATTCTTAGGGGTTGTCCTATCAGCCCAAAGCACATAAGGTAGTTCTTCTGCCCATTTCCCTTTCTTGGATCCAAGTTTCTTCTTCAAATTGTTGATGATGATCTTGTTGGATGATTCTGCTTGACCATTAGCTTGTGGGTGGACTGGTGTTAATGTTATCATCTTAATCCCCCAGCTGTCACAAAAGTTAGTAGTTCTGCCCCCAATAAATTGGGAACCATTATCACATATAATTTCAGAAGGAATACCAAATCTAGTTATAATATTTCTTTTAATGAAGGATATAACTTCCTTTTCTCTGACTTGGGCAAAAGCTTCAGCCTCTATCCACTTGGAGAAGTAATCAGTCATAGCAAGCATGAACACTTTTCCACCAGGTGCCTTAGGGAGCTTACCAACTATATCCATGCCCCATCTCATGAATGGCCAAGAGGAGGATATAGGATGCAATAACTCAGCTGGTTGATGAAGGATATTGCTGTGTCTCTGAAAAGGATCACATCTCTTAGCATACTCCACAGCATCTCTCTTCATGGTTGGCCAGTAGTATCCTGTCCTCAGGATCCTTGAGAATAACGCTCTGCCCCCAGTGTGGTTTCCACAATCTCCTTCATGGAAGTCTTTTAAAACTTCTTGGATTTCAGGATCCTCAATGCACCTTAAGTATGGTCCTCAAGATACCTGATCCTCATATGCTTAGCAATTTGCAAGCCAGCTATCAAGGCTTCATATTCAGCCTCATTGTTAGTGGTTTGGAACTCACAAGCTATAGAGTGGGGTATTATGTCCCCCTGTGGCGATTTTAGTAGTATTCCAAGCCCTGTTCCTTTGATATTTGAGGATCCATCAGTGTAAAGTATCCAAGGATCCTTAGTTTCCTCTAGCTGCTGGACTTCTAATTCAGCTTCCTTTTGCAAATCACTACTGAAATCTGCCACAAAGTCAGCTAACGCTTGGGATTTAATGGCTGTCCTGGGCTCATATCTTATATCATATGCACTAAGCTTCACTGCCCACTTAGCCATCCTTCCTGACATTTCAGGTTTCATAATAGACAGGATGTTGTGTACCTTCGTGATCCTTAACAAGGACGGCACTTACTGCTTTTGAGGATACCACAAGATATAAGGATAGCACATCGCCTTTTTCTAGTTTCATCAAGGCCGGGGCTGAGGATAGGTAATCTTTGAGAGCTCTTAAGGCATTTTCATGCTTCTCAGTCCACTCAAATTTCTTGTTCTTCCTTAGGATATCATAGAATTCTTTGCACTTCTCTGAGGATTTGGATATAAATCTATTTAAAGCTGCAATCCTGCCTGTTAATCTCTGAACATCCTTAGCATTGGTAGGGGACTTGATGTTCACTATAGCTTTGATTTGTTCTGGACTGGCTTCAATGCCTCTCTTTGTCACCATATATCCTAAGAATTTACCTGCTTTAACACCAAAGTGACATTTTGAAGGATTAAGCTTCATATTATATTTATCAAGGATATTGAATGCTTCCTCCAAGTCTCTTAGGTGATCCTCAGCCTTTATTGATTTCACCACCATATCGTCTATGTAAACCTCCATAGTTTGTCCAATCTGATCCTTGAACATCATATTCACTAGCCTTTGATAAGTTGCACCTGCATTTCTTAGTCCAAATGGCATAGCAATATAACAGTATATACCGGTTGGAGTCATAAAGGCTGTATCCTCTTGATCGGATGGTTCCATCTGAATTTGTTGAAATCCAGATGAAGCATCCATAAAAGTTAACAGTTCATGACCCGCAGTTGCATCCACCATGGAGTCAATGTGGGGTAACGGGAAAGGATCCTTGGGACATGCCTTATTTAAATCAGTGAAATCGACACATACCCTCCACTTTCCGTTTTTCTTTTGAACAACAACCACATTGGCCAACCATCTTGGATACTTAACCTCTCTAATCATACCTGCTCGGAGCAACTTCTCTACCTCTTCCTGGATAATGGTATTTCTTTCTGGTGCAAACTTCCTCCTCTTTTGATGGATTGGTTTGAAAGACCTATCAATGCCAAGTTTGTGAGTGATTATATCTTTAGATATACCTGTCATGTCTTCGTGTTTCCATGCAAAGGTAGTCTTTCTCCTTTTAAGGAAGGATATAAGGTCTTCCTTTATTTTGCCAAGGATCCTTGATCCTATATAAACTTTAGATTCAGGATCATCAGGATCCATGAGGATTTCTACTACATCCTGCTCTCTTGCCTCCAAGACATCCCTTGGAGGATACTTTGATTGCTATTGCTCCCTTGACTTCGAGGCTGGTTTCATCGATGAAGTGTAGCAATTCTTAGCCTCCTGCTGATCACTATCAATCTTGACTATTCCCCAAGGACTAGGGAGCTTCACACATTGATGGTAAGTAGATGGGACTGCCTTCATATCGTGTATCCAAGGCCTGCCAAGGATAACATTACAACAAGATAAACAGTCAATAACATAAAATTTTTGGTAAGAATGTAGGCCTTTGATATAGATCGGGAGTTTAATGTCCCCCAGAGTATTCTTAGTCTCGCCACTGAATCCCACGAGCACAGAGGATCTTGGTATGATGTCGGATTCAGGGATGTTCATCTTCTTGAGAACATCTAGCTAGATAATGTTCACAGAGCTTCCTCCATCTATAAGGATCTTGCGAACAAAATGGTTAGAAATAAAAAGAGTGATAACCAAACCATCATGGTGAGGATCCTGGATGTCAACACGATCATCCTCATCGAAAGTTATAACTTTTCCTTCGGAGACACTGGATGTTCGAATGGGTCTATCGCCATTATCCATCTTGGTTTCCTTTGCATGTCTTTTAGCTGCAGAGAAGGATGTCCCACAAATGTCTGATCCTCCACATATAAAGTTTATAACTTGTGCATCTGCTGGAGGGGCTGGAGCTTTCTCTGGGATCCTTTTAGGATCCTGAGTCCTTGATTTCTTTCTCCCCAATAATTCTTTCAAGTGCCCCTTGCTCAACAAGTATCCAATTTCTTTTCTCAATGTGATGCATTCTTCTGTGAGATGCCCAAAGTCTTCATGATATGCACACCACTTTGATTTATCTTTGGTTGCAGTTGGTCTATCATTTTTTCGGGGCCATCTAGCTTTATCACCTAAATTCTGCATCGCAAGGATTAGTTCATTGTTATCAACAGAAAAACAATATTCAGAGATTGGAGGATAATCCTCATCATCCTCTTCTTGTTCAACAGCATGCACATTCTGGTTATCGGATTTATTATAAGATCTGAACTTGTTGTTCTTGAATGAGGATCCTTGCTTCTCTTGCTTGGAGGATCCTGCTAACCTCTCCTGGATCCTTTTGTCATCCTCTAGCCGGATGAACCTAAGGGCCCGGGTCCTTACCTCATCTAGATTCCTGCATGGTGTCATAACAAGATCATCATAGAATAATGAATCCCTAAGTAATCCCATTTTAAAGGCTTCAACAGCCGTAGCTATGTCCAGGTTAGGAATATCTAAGGATTCTTTACTAAATTTAGTGATATAATCCCTTAATGATTCATTATGACCCTGGGTTATCCTATACAGATCACTAGTTAAACGCTCAAATTTCCTACTACAAGAAAATTGATTATTAAACAGGTTAACTAGATTAGCAAATGAGGTAATAGAGTAAGGAGGAAGACTTAGCAGCCACTTAAGAGCCGATCCAGTAAGAGTGGATCCAAATCCCTTGCACAGACATGCTTCCTTTAACCTTTCTGGGATGGGATTGATCTCCATCCTTTCCCTGTATTGAGCTATGTGTTCCTCAGGATCCGTCGAACCATCATACAACTTCATGGTAGGCACATGGAACCTCTTGGGTATCTCAGCATCACAGATTGGTGGTGCAAAACGAGATATCTTATGGCTCCCATCTGCAATCTCTGGGATAGGCTTGACCACTCCTGGGACACTTGATATCATATCCTTTAACTTTTGCAATTCTCTGGCCATGACATGATTGATACCTGTATCCTGCATAAGGCCATGGTTAGTGGTATAAGAATTATTGAAAGTGTTACCTCCCATTGGATTCAAATTAGGAAGAGTGGATGTGAATCCATATTGTTGAGGCTCTGGAATGATCGATGGACCAGTAGAAGCAACGGTCTGCATTGGAATGAAATCTCCCTGATGGATGTCGGAATTCCCTGATTGCAAACTCCTTAAGGATCCCGGATTCTGGAAGGATCCCTGAAACTGTGAGTATCCTTGGACCTGGGAGGATCCTGGAACATAGGAGGATCCTTGAACTTGGGAGGATCCTGGAACATAGGAGGATCCTTGGACTTGGGAGGATCTTGGAACATAGGAAGATCCTTGAACACAAGAGGATCCTTGAACCTGGGAGGATCCTTGAATCTGGGAGGATCCTTGAACCTGGGAGGATCCTTGAAACGGCCAGCACCCTTGAATCTGCTGCGCTCCCGAGTATCCTCCTGAGCTTGCAAAGGATCCTATATGCCTGAGGATGGGACCCTGATGGTTGAAAGTGTAACCCTGAAGCCTGAGTCATTGCTGATGACCCATAATGCACTCCTTTTGGTCCTCCAACATATTGAACGTCTGGAACCGCTGAAGGCTGAGAAGTTACAACCGGAGTATCAAAATTCAAAGATCTGGGCATTAGTGGGGAATGATCCTCTGCCGATCTCTTCTGTTTCTTGATGTCTCCAATTTCTCTAAGGATCCTTTCATTGGTCTTGTCCTGCTGCTGGATATGCTCCTTCATCTGCAAAATCAGAGTAAACAAGTCACTAGTAGTAGGAGTATAAGAAGCAGAAGAAGTTGGAGGTTTTGAGAAAATGGGAGTTGGTTTCTTCGCAGCATTCTCAGCATTCTTCTGGGATCCAGAAGGTGGTGGAGGCAAAGGGGGAACGCCTTGTGAAGAACTGAATGAGGGCATCAAATTTGAAGCATTCTTCGCTGAGGAAGCCATCTGCTTGGTTGTAGTGAACCGGAATGAGCACAGAGATGAGAATTTCTTAGAAATGAAGCACCAATTGCCCCACGGTGGGCGCCAAACTGTTTTGGTCAAAAAATCAGACGAGGATAATGTAACCAAACTCTCTGTTAAGGGTCTGATGCTTGAATTACTTTGTAGCAATAAGGATCACTATGAAAAATAAATAACAAGTGACACAAGGTTTATACGGGGAAAAAGCCCTTGATCAAGAGTTGATCTCCGGCACAAAAAACCTCGGGTGATGGAAACTACCGATCACCAACTCAAATAAATCAGTAAATGTTTACAACTTCGGATAGTAACGAGCTAGGTACAAGGATCACTATGGTGAAATGTGTAAAAGTGAGTGAAAACTGTTAAGTGTTTGTCGAAAGCTTCAAGAGTGCAATTGTACGAGAGTGTGTGTAGCTGAAAATGGCTAAGTGTTCTAATTACTAGCTCGTCACCCCTTTAAAAATAGAAGTTAACTATGCTAACAAACTATCCGACTTTTGTGCCATGCTCCCACGTTCTCCACAACGTCCATTTCCAGTCAAACGTGTGCGAAATACCCGTAGAATATTCCATAGTAACGTTGCCAAGACCAAGTCAAGCTTGTTACTCCTGCAAAATAATACGAAATACAAACAAACAATCGTTAGTATGAGGATCCTTAAGGTGATCCATGATCCTGATCCTGAAGCTCTTCTGAGGATCATTGTCTGTCACAGAAGTAAGGATCATTTATTAGGATAACAAGTAAGGATCACTAATTGTTAGAAAATCCTCCCCTAACAGTATAAAAACCAGATTTTAAAACATTGGTTTCACATACGCATGACGGCATGCATTAATATGATATCTATAATGAAATTATAGATACAATTTAGTACATTGTTATTTTTACACATCAAACATTTGAATTATAAAACAACATACAAAAATATATAAATAATCTCTATCTAATATAGAAATAATCTTTATGTACAATCATACAAACTCCATTTACATCTAAAGTATAACAGAATAAGGACGACACCTATACCTATAGTGACAACATGTCAATTTTACAGGGTTTTCGTGTCTTTTTAAGCTTCTATAGGGTTTTTGTGTCTTTTTAAGCTAGGTAACCGTATAAAGATAACATGTCATCTCTATAGGGTGAAAGTTTTTTTTATTCTAATTTGATAAATAAGAAACCCTGAAAAATGTTTCAACTTTCTACAATTTTAATTTTCTTTTCTTTTTCTTTTATTAATAATCCAAACTATTAGCCGTTGGTCGACAACGGTCACAGCTTCAAAAATAACCAACGGTGGTCCCACCTTTTCACATATTGTAAACTAATAGACCTTAACTAACAGAAGCTTAATTTCTTTTGTCCCCTTATCCTTTTCGGTTTAGTAAGAGTCCATTGGTTTACAATATATGAAAATGTGAGACGACCACCGATTATTTTTTAGTTGGAACCGCTGTCGGCCAACTGCTAATAGTTAAGATTATTAAAATATATTATTCCATTTTAAAATAATAAAAAAATATATTTTAACTTATAGAGACGACAAGCCGTCTTTACAAAGTTTGAATGGTACAAAAAAATTTATGGGCGGTAAAATTTCCCACCATTCCATCAATAGGGCTTAAACATTTTTTTTTTAAAATTTTTTAAAACATTCCACCAATAGACTTAAACGTTTTTTTAAGGTTTTTTTTTATTGAAAACCTATAGAGACGACGCTTAAATATTTTTTGTGAATGTTTTTTTATTTAGTAAATGTTAGTTATATTTTTAATTATGTTTTAGCTCAAACTTGTAGAGACGACATATCGTCTCTACAATCTCTTATATAGCAACGATGCTTATAGGGATGACTTTTGTGGCATATAGAAACGGAGCTGGCCGTCCCTACAATCTCTTATATAGCAACGATGCTTATAGGGATGACTTTTGTGACATATAGAAACGGAGCTATAGAGACAAACTTTATAAAGACGATATGTCATCTCTATAGATTAAAAGCTTATAAAATATCTTTCCTATAGGATTAATTCCTTATAATGTAAAAAAAAGCAATACACTAAGAAAAGCTTTAGAGTAAACTGCTCGAATGGTCCCTGTTGTTTGGTAAAATAACACTTATAGTCCCTACATTTTGGAAATTTCACCGGTAACTCCATATAAAATGACTAAAATGCCCTTAGTATTAAATTAAAACATTAATGATAGATATATTAAAATTAAACGTGGGACCCACCAGCCTTCTTATTCACCCTGTAAGCCCTTCTATCTATCTCTATCTCACACACACGCAAACACTCACTTACCACCATCTGCCGCCACCACCTGCCACTCCACCACCATCAACATCCTTAACTCCCTCCTCCATCCCAGAACTCACCGTCAACCACATTTAGAGAGAGAAACTACGAGAGAGGGAGACAAATCAATCAGAAGAGAGAGATCGATCAACCAGAGAGAGAAACGCAGAAAAGGTCCTAGAAGATGGTTGGAGACGATGGTAACTATGGCGGTGGCTGGATCTATCGGCTAACCCTCAAGAAGTCCTATTGTGGATTATTGATCAACTTGGTTTTTACCAAAAAAGAAAAAGCAACTGATTGGAGGCATCATTTTTACTTCACCATAGAATTTTGGCCATTTTCAAAGCTAGAGACATCAAGAAAGAACCGTTCTTAGAGGACAGGGGGTGGCACATTATTTTAGCGTGATCCACTCCCTTCACGCGTTATAAAAGAGAGCACACCGTCGCCTTCATTCCCTTCATGCGTTATAAATTCAACGCGTTGAGTTTATCACGCGTTGATTTCAAAAATGTGACCGTTGATTTGTGACCGTTTGGAACATTTTTTTGCCGTTTAATTTTAATTGTTTGAATGTTTTTTTATCTAAAATCCAAATTATTCCCCCCATTCAATCAAAAAACTCTCCAATTCAATTCCAAAACTCTCTAAATTCAACTCAAAAACTCAAAAATAATACAACAAACATGGAAGGATCAAGCAAGAGAGGTGGGGGTTTGAAAAAAAGAGGTTCGGGTACGAAGAAAAATCCCGTAAGACCCAAGGTTCGAGGGAATCTTGGCGAGCCGACGCGCTTTAGGTTGCAAGACGAACCCAACCAAGTCCCACCCTTTCAAACCCAACAATATCCACCCTTTCAAACCCAACAATATCCACCCTTTAAATCGCAAACGTATCAAAACCAACCCTTCGTCCCACCGTTTCAACCTCACCAATTTCAACCCCAAACGTATCAAACCCAACCCCACACACTCGACCCACTACTAGAAGACAACACCCTCATCCATCATTTTGCAAACGCGTATCGTAAACCACAACAAAGTCTTGACGACGATGAAGATGATGATTACGTTCAAGAACACCAAGAAGAAGAAGAAGAAGAGGAAGAGGAAGAGGAAGAAGAAGAAAATGATGACGTTCAAGAAATCGTCCCAACCGTCCGACAACAATGGACGACTGAGGAGGAGGTGTCCTTGGTGAAGGCGTACTTGCACATATCGGAGAGCAGGAAACATGCCAACGAGCAAAGAAAGGATACGTTTTGGAGACGGGTCATTAAGCATTTTAGGCAACTTCCCGGTGCAAGGATACGAAACATGGACTAAATGACGTTGAAATGGACGGATTTGAACGGGAAAATTAGTAAGTTCAACGCTTGTTTCATTCAAAAGGTATGTTTTTTTTATAAAGTTTAAATCTTTTTTTAAACTCTTATTTAACAAAAAAACTGTTTTTTTTAAAAGAAACTGTTTTTAAAAAAAAAGAAACTGTTTTTAAATTTTTTTTTTTAAAATACATTACCTTTTATATTTTTTGTAGAACCGAAACCCACAAAGTGGAGCGAGCGAGGCGACAATCATGCGACAAGCCACCGAAATGTATTGCGATCTCTACAAAAAGAGGAGTTTTCCACACGTGGCGGCATGGGAAGTTGCGAGAAATCACCCGAAGTGGTCCCGGTTGAGTTGGTTGACATGCGTGGTCCTACGGCTCCAAAAAAACGAGGAGGTTCGAAAAGATCAAAGACATCCGATTCGGGGAACTACACGATTTCCGCGTCGGATAACTTGCCCGAAATGAACTTAAACGACGACCCCCTTGACGAACCCGATCAACCCGTTGACGACCCCGTTGAAGAAGATACACCTACAAGGCCACGCCGCAGGAGAGATGGTGAATCGTCAAGCAAAGGGAAGGAAGCGGTGGCGGAGTCGATCTTCAGAATCGAAGAGGAGAAAATGACCCAATTCAAGAAGGCCGAACAAAGAAAAGAAACAATTATGTCCCTAAAAGTTGAACGCGAGCAGGCGTACAAGGAACACTTGAAAACGATTGAAAGACAAAATGACTTAAAAATCTTGTGTGAAAAGCACGCCCATCTCGACGAACCGTTTAAGTCAATTGTCATTCAACAAAAGCGCGAGATTTGCGCAAAGTGGGGTTGGGAGATGCCACCCGTTTAGTTTTTTTTTTTTTTTTTCCAATGTTTAGTTGTTTTTTTATTTTGCTATGTAATTTATTTTTTAAGTTTAATGAAATTTATAATTTTAGTGTTTTATTGTTAATTTCTAATTTTAAAAGGCCGATTGGATTTTAACACATTTAACTTTGAAGAATTGGCCGGTAACACCCGAAACTAACACTTTGATCTGTGACACCCCAAACTTTTAATTTCGTTTGTCATTTCACCACTCAGTTAAAAAATGTCTAACTGAGTTAGTCTTTCATCCTACATGGCATCCTACGTGGACTATAATTGCAGATGTGGCACATTCATGGTATAAAAGCCATCTTCTTCCTCGATTTTAACCCTGCACAAACAAGGGAAACCCTAAATTGCTCTCAACTCATGAATCGACCCAAATCCAAACCCTAATTTGCTCCCTAATTTGCTCATCACGAGATCAGAGCAAACCTTCAACTTATTGGTGCAAAGACATGTATACTTCTTCCAACTCTTCATGTAATACCAACCGAATCCCTAAAATATTCAAGGTGGACATGGATGGAAAGTTGTATTGTCATCACGAGATCAGAGCTGTTATTCGCGTAGCAGGAAGGAGAAGTGTTCGATATGGTGCTGAATTTTATGGTTGCTCACAATGGCCGGTATGTCCTGTGTATCCATGTATTGAATTTAACTTGTTTTTGAACTGAAGACATGATGTTGGTTTGTAACGAGACGCCTGCAAGTTCTTTATGTGGAAAAAAGAGTTCGACAAATTATTCGAAGTTCATTCAACTTGCAGCTCAAGTGCAGTTACAAGAAGTGATGCTATGACCGGGAATGAATATAATTTGCAATTGCGGAACAACTTGCTATCTCAAGAGAACAATATGTTGAAACGACAAATTTGTGCGAAAGAATTCATGTTGAAGCAGCAGTTTGTGTTTAGTTTGTTTGTTATCATTGCCATGTTGTTTTACGTAGTGTATCGAATTTAACTTGTTTTTGATTGTAAGTTCTTTGAACACATGAATGAATGTAGTGAAGTTGGGCTTTGATGTCTTTATTTGTACCATATGTGCAGACCATTAGACCGTTTGCAAACCACAAGAGACTTTGACTTTGAAACAAGTAAACAACTACCAAAACAAGTGTGCAGACCATTTGACCATTTGAAACCACATGTACATACCAAAACAATACAGCACAGTTTGAAACAACTACTAAATATGCAGACTAAAACAAGTGTGCAGACCATGCAGACCATTTGACCATTTGAAACCACATGTGCAAACCAAAACAAGCGTGCAGAATATGCAGAATGACCATATACCCCTGTGACCATATATGCAGACCAAAACAATTGTGCAGAGTATGCAGAATGACCATTAAACCCCTGTGACCATATATGCAGACCAAAACAATTATGCAGAGTATGCAGAATGACCATTATACCCCTGTGACCAAAACAAGTGACCATTCTACCCCTGTGACCATATATGCAGACCAAAACAAGTGTGTAGACATAAGTTAACTGCAGAATGAGTTTAAGTTAACTGCAGAATGAGTTTAAGTTAACTGCAGATATAAGATTCAGCACTGCAGACCAAAACAAGTGATCATTCTACCCCTGTGACCATACATGTGCAGACATAAGTTAACTGCAGCATGAGTTTAACCAGTTTAACCATTCAAAATATTCAGCACATCAGTCATAAGTTTACATAGTCATTACACAACCAACAAAAGATTAACCATTCATAACATATTAACTAATTGCAGCCTTCTCCGTTGGTCTTCCCCTTTTACTTGGCCTTCCTCTTTTAGTTGGCCTTCCCCTTTTACTTGCTTTTTTCCTTCCGATTTCTGCCGCATTTTGAGAATCTGTTAACATTAAACAAATTTAGGAAACAATCATATAATCAATAAACCAACTGAATATATATTGAGTTCACCTTTAATTGTGCATTTTCTCTTGTTGTGACATCTTTCTCCACAAATCCCACATGTCATTACGACCCCATGCTTAGTCAGTTTGCCTGGTTTCTTGGGATCCTCATGAGGGTCCCTCTTTCTGTTTTTCTTAGGCCTACCAGGTGCCTTTTTGATTGGAGGTGGATCCATTGGATAATCAACCTTCGGCCAAAACTTTTCACTAGGCAATAGTGGGATTGAGTACTCATAAGTTCTCATGTATGTTTCTTTGTGGTAACATGGGTCAACATAATCCTCAGCATTCTTATGCAAAAATCCAGCCACAGCACACACATGCTTACAAGGATACCCCCTTAATTGCCACTTTCTACATGTGCAGGTCTTATTTTCCAAGTCAACTGTAACATCATCAACATCTCTAACTTGAAATACCTGATAAGATGAGGGGTATACCTCACACCTAAATGATTATTAACCTTAGATATTATAGCAGAAGATAATTGTTCATTGTAAAATTTGACAATGGCTACTACCTTTTGTTGATCTGAGATGAATGTCCATGCCTCACCACCATCACTTACACCCAAACACTTCCTGAGCTCTTCCATAAACCATTCCCAGCTATCGTTATTTTCACCATCTACAACTGCCCATGCCAATGGATACATCTGATCATTAGCATCTCTGCCAACTGCAGTTAACAACATCCCTCCTAGGAAGGTCTTTAGAAAACAACCATCTAGACAAAAGACCTTCCTACATCCAGCTAGAAATCCTCTTTTCACACCATCAAAACACACAAAGAGTCTGAAAAAAGTTTCACATGTGGCTGTGGGATCTAAGTTAATGAAACCTGGTGGTGCAGTAACAAGCACAAAAGTTGATGTTGGGTTTACTTTTTTCAAGATATCCATGTATGCACCAATTTTGCTATAATGATCCCTCATTGATCCATGAAGTTTCTTATGGGCACATGCTTTAGCCTTGTAGGCCAGCCACTTGGTGATTATGACTTTATACTTTTGTTTCACAGCCAATATGATTTCCTTAGCCGACCAGTTGGGCTTGGATTTAAACACTTGCAGGAACTCATTAGCTATGAACATTGCAGTTAGCTGTCTATTCTTTACCATGTTTCTTTGGCAGGTATGTATATTCTTCACTCTTTTTACCAAGTAACACTCTTTCCCTTTATGAAGTGAACAATGTATAAAGAATGAACAACCTTTAACACAATTGACAACAATACGGCCACATGCAGTCTTTTCGCTCTTTGCAAGGTACAAGTTCCTACCATTAGCTACTGAGTACTGCCTCACTGCCTCTTTAAAGGCCTCCCTTGATGCAAACCTTATTCCCACCTTCCAAATAAATTTCTTCCAATTTGTATGTTCACCTACAGATGGGGCTGCTTCCTTGTACTTCTTGCCCCTGATATCATCATCCTCACTATCACCAGGTGTTAAAATGTCCCCGTCAGATTCCTCATAACTACTGTTTCCATCTACCCTTGGATCTTCAGTTTCATGCAAATTACCCTCTGTTTCATGCAAATTACCCTCTGTTTGTCTTTCATGTACTACCTCATCAAGCACTTTTTTTTTTGGCTTCCAAATCTATCTTCGTTGCCTCTCTAACTGCATGTTGTGACTGTATCCACTCAACATCCTCTCTGTCTGACTCTAATCCAAGTACATCATCCGCAACTTCCTCTTCATCACTGGCCTCAACTAGTTCATCATAATCTTCATCATCAGAAATTGACTCTTCATCTTCCACACTGAACTCACTATCTTCACTGTCCTCGTCTGCTTGCTTAGCTATTGAGTTAGAGCTGCATCCAGGGGAAACCCTAGAAGATTGGCCTTTTAGTTTACTGGATTGGGCTTCAGGTTTACTGGGCTGGGTAACAGGGTTACTGGGCTGGGTAACAGGTTTACTTGGCCTAGAACTGGAGTGGGCTTCAGGTGCACTCAATTGACGATCTTGAACAAATACTTCCATAAATGTTTCACTCCAACTAAAAACCTTTCTAACCAACTCCAACACATCTCTATCTTCACGAAAATGCCTAATTTCACCATCATCCGCATCCAACCCATACATATGAAAGTTCCTTGATTTATAGCATTTCGTTTCCAATGCATAATCTGCTAGCTCAAAGTATGAAATGTGATCTATATCAACTTTAATTAACCTATGTGCACCCCCAACATACTGTGGAACACCAAAACCTAACTCAATGTGACCACCATACCAAAGCATGACATCAATCGTTTCAACCATTGCATAATCATGTGAAATCGTACCTTGATCGGAGTTTAAACTTGATAGATTGAGAAGCTAGGTCACGTCAGTAGTCGCCCTTGATCTTTCCCTCCAAAACGAACAGAACAATGCAAGAAGATCAGTGTTTTGCTTCTTATAACATGTGTTAGCCACGTAGGATGCCATGTATGATTAATGAAGCCACCTAGGATTGAAAACTAACTCAGTTAGACATTTTTTAACTGAGTGGTGAAATGACAAACGAAATTAAAAGTTTGGGGTGTCACAGATCAAAGTGTTAGTTGCGGGTGTTATCGGCCAATTCTTCAAAGTTAAAGGTGTTAAAATCCAATTGGCCATTTTAAAATGAAAATTAAAAAAAATTTGGGAGTGATAGAATTCCATCACTAGTGATACCACCCCCACTACATTTCTATCTCTAGTGATAGAATATTGAGTGATGACATGGCATGAGTTGATTGGTGCTTGGTAGTGATAGAAATGTATCACTAGTGACCACCCCTTCTCCCCTTAGATAGCATTCTCGATTTTTTATGTGGATCGTTACTAGTAATAAAAACCTCAAAATTTCTTGGACCGAGTGGATTAGTTTTCCCCTCCTTTTTATGTAAGGCTTGGACTATCCGGACACCCTCTGCGCCTATTTTCACACTTTTTGTGCCCTAGACGCCTCGTATAGGGCTATACGAGGCGTCTAAACACTGAATTCAAGGGAGTCTCAGAGGGTGTCAGGCACAAAGTTTAAGAAAGCCTATACGAAGAGTACAGCCCTATACGAGGCGTCTTAGGCTTAGGTTTTTTTTTTTTTTTTTTGTTGAAATAAGGGGTGTTTTGGTATGATTTTTTGAGAGTTTTTGAAGATGTGTTTATTGGTTGAAAATTTTTTTGGTTTTAAAAAAAGTTTTGTTTTTTTTTGTTTTTTACATTATAAAAAAGTTTTGTTTTTTAAAAATCCACTATTTTAAAAATCGGCTCTTTAAATATATTATATCGATTAAATATTATAATGTTTTTAACATTTTACTTTTTTAAATATTATTCTTCCGATTAAAATTTTATCTCGTTCAAATATTGTTTCCGTATTATATTCAGGGGATATATTTTTTTCGTATTATATTCAAAACATATATTGTTTCCGTATTATCTCAATTTAAGACAACAATCATTAAGTAACCGAATAACTGAAAACAAACATAAATATGACATATATAAGATAACTTTGTACATCCATAACAAAAATATATAAGATAAGTTTGTACATCCATAATAAAAATAAAAACAACAACAGGTCTATGCATCCAAATCCAAATCCGAATCCGAATCTGGATCTGGCTGCTGCGGCTGCTGCTGCTCGAGCTGGTGGAAGCGGTATCGGGGGTAATCCCTCTCTCTCTCGTCTATCCTGCTCGACCCGTACCAGCCAACCTACCAAAATCGTTGAGCCTATCAAGCTCGGCTCGTACATCCGGATGTAGCGCTGCTCCTGGGGCATGATGTAACAACCCTCGGTAAAATCAACACCCTTATAATATTTCTAACACTTTAGTATATTTTAGAATGTCCCACTAAGTCTTTAATTACACCCCTTATGTGAAAACCGAGCCCGAAATATGTTATAATATATAAAATAAATTAAAAACAAATAATGTTAAGCTGAGGCGGGCCGCGTAGAACCCACCTCAACTCTTACGTGGGCCGTATAAAGGCTAAGGTCTGACTTCGTTGATTTCTTAAGTTCAAGCGGGCCGCGTAAACTCTTGCTCCATTCTTCGCGGGCCGCGATAGCTATGAGATAAGGTTAAACCCGGTGCTGACACGTGTCGATGACTCAGCGACCATTTGCCGCCCTAGCTGCCCTCGTGGGCCGCGTAAACCTTTCCCTCATCTTACGCGGGCCGCGTGGAGACCAGATTTCACAACTATAAATAGGATCGATGGCCTTCAGCTACAAATCGTTCATTCTTTCTTTCTTTCTCGAAATTCTGAAGAATAATAATAATCTTCGGGCATAATACCCCCTAAATAGCGAAGCCCTGCCTCGTTGTAAGTATTATAACCCCGGTTACGTATTAGATACGCTACCCGATTGATTTAGGGTTCCGTAACAACTGTCGTGGTTCTGCCTGACGTAGTTGTTGGAATGCCGTCTCGGGGAGGATATCATTAATATTTTCAAAGGGTTATGATACTAACCAATATACATTTGTATAAATTATAGATTATATTCAGGAAAACCTTACGCGAAGTCTAAAATAGCAATGTGAGTTTATCCTCTTTTTGTTAACCTTTTTGGAATGTTTTACAAAACCTTAATTATTTTACAATGTGATTAAGCGGTGATTGAGTCTTTGTAGTTCTTCAATTACTGCCGGTATTATGGGGTTTTGTATACAAAATTTACTATGAGTAGTAGTAAGTCTGAATGACAATTCATTATTATTGGACGACGAGTAGCCAATGGGTAATTTGACCATAGCCATAGATCCGGTCGAGTGGCAAATACTGAATGAGTAATTGTGTAGAAATAAACAATGTGATCGCTCTCAATACTGTTTTAATTGATAAAATGTTTCTTGATTAAACTGGGATTCACTCACCAGTATTTCTCACTGACAATTGTTTTTAAAACGCGTTACAGGTAACACAATGTGAAAGCCAACTGGGAAAAAGCCAGCTCGAGAGCACTGACGGCTTGGAAAATAAGTCGCTATAAAAGTTACCTAATAAACGATGTTTTAAATTAAATAAAATAGGGTTTGTCCCTATAAATATATTGTAATAAGAAACTTGGGTTTTGCCCATGTGTTTATTCATATTAATTATGGTGGTTTTACTCTGATAAACATTTCCTAACTACGGTCCTGATGTAATTTCCGCTGCCAAATTAACGAAACCTGATACCACCACAAACAAATGTTCGCAGCCGCCCGTTCCCGGGACAGATATGGGGGCGGGGGTTGTGACAGAAGGTGGTATCAGAGCCTAGCCACTGGTTCAAGCCAAAGAAGTGTTCTGCTGACACTTAAATTCTAAATTCTGTGTTAGGAAATAACTTATGTAGTTATGTGTTAATTTGATTATTTGTTAGTCTACAGTATGGGTAAGCAAAGAATTTCGGACATCTATCGTCAACTAGATAGTTCACTAAAAGATAAGGGAACCTCATTTCAACCAAATCCCTCAGGATACTCAGCAGATACTGAGGAAGGAATATTTATTCGTAAGGTACAATCTGAGAAATCATTTACCACTAAGAAAAGAAATAGGATTATTAGAAAGAGTCAAGAGAAAATAAAGAGAATAAAGAAGTCACAACCAAAGGAATTGATAATTAATCGGGAAATAAATACTCAAACTCAGGAAACAGTCAATAACCTACCATGGAAAGATGAATTAGATGGACAATGGGTAAATCTCCATATGTTAGCCACTACAGCAGTAAATGGTAACTTATATTAAATAGTTGGACCACCAAACTAGTACCAGCACCCATGCCACTTATGAGCTAGAAACTTTAAAGGAACTTCGCCTATTAGATAACAACTTAGTAGAGACAGGAGATAGAATAAACCTTATATAAAAGCATGTTGAGCCTAATACTCCTGTAACTTAGATAGACTAAAATAAGTTATAGATGCATAATCACTAGTATATTTTGAATTACAGTTATAGTTTGTAATATATATATATAAGTTGCAAGGTTCGCTGTTTTTAATCAATCCATTTTTTTTATATAATGGTACCCAAATGTTTGTACTAGAAATTTATTTGTGATAATTAATATCACCTACTCAAATAATATCATAATATGTATACGTTAAAATAGTTAAAAGAATCCTAAAATATTTTATTTAAAAATAGGAGTTGATCAATTAAAATAATTACACGATTTATTTTGTCATATATATATATATATATATATATTTCATTAGATCTGACATATAAAATGTACAAATGTAATCATCTGTATACCTATAAAAATGTATTTAATTACCTTCAATTGGTAATATACATTAAACTAAACAAAACAGTCATGTTTATAACTTTCTTTTAGAACCAATCATTTACTTTGATTTAAAATACATATGGAAATATATGGTATAAAGCTTTAAAACTTTGTGGTCTTAATAATATTGTTTCAAAATGATTTATATTTAAATAAATAAAACCAAAGCTATTAAATTAACCGAAAGGATTTTAAGAAGTAATAAAATTTTAAAAAGATTGCTTTAGTAGATCTAGCCAAAGCAAATTTTGAAACCCAGGTGCATCAATTTACCACTTCATTTTATCCTTTCTGGTTTATAACTAGTTGACCATAAAACTTCATACTTTCATAATTTTATGAAATAACTGACGTTGAAATTACTTGTAAAAATTTCTATTAAAATACTTAGTAATAAAATAAATGGTTAAATGAATATGATGGGTATTCATGATTAAATAAAATCATTTAAATTTTTTAGAAATTTGGGTTGGTTAGACTACGTAGAAAGGCCTAACTAAACGATGAAAGCATTTCTATAATTATTTAATATTAAAGTATGTCCAGAATAGGTCTTATGCATGGAAATAGTTAATATAAGATTATAAGATTAACCAATCATATTAGTTATATGATTGTGTATCCTAAATTATAAAGAAAAGTAATTGAGTTGATGGCTAATGTATAATAATTAAATAATACAAACTAGTTGCGTAATAGGAATTCTTTGAATTGGTATTATATGAATGCAATACAGGAAATTTTAAAACTTTATCTATATATATAATAAATAAATAAAGTGTGGGACACGTGTCACTACATGGTGCAACCTCACTAGATTTTTGGCGGGAAAATGTGGGAATCCTTATATTTTTACACGGGATCCGAATTGGGACAACCATACCCGGTTTTTTGACCCGGGTATATAAACAATCTAATTAACCTAATTCTCTCAAACCTTCATTCACAGCTTCTCTTTCACGCTTTCTCATTTGACAACCCTAATTCTAGAACCTGCCGCTGCAATTTTTCTTGCCTTTAACCTCACGCTGTAACGGTGGAACATTAAGAACCTGCAAAAGCTTCATATCTTTGGATCCCAAAACCATCGATTTGTCGCAACCAAGTTTTTTTCATGTTTGCTAGATGTTTTTCAAATCACAGGTAAGATTTGTTCTTGATTAGGATTTTTTTAGTTTAGTACTAATCGTTCAATTATTTTGACTGGGCGTTTGATGTCTATATGTTTCAGATTCCGTTTGTGAATTCATTGTTCTTTTATAGTTTGGAAAGTTTTTCGTTTTGTGCGAACTAGGGTTTAATTTGGTTTAATTTGATACGGTCTTATTCGATTAGGTTTGATTTCATCTTTTGTGACAAACAATTCGATTCGAATGCTCGGCTTTGTTTGATTAGGTCTGATTCGATTTCATCTTTGTCACACTACAATTAAGCATTTTTTTTATCAAGGTAGGTTTTTTTCGTTGCAGGTGTTGTTTGTTGATTTGAATGCATAAGAAGAATGAAGATGTGTTATGGTGATTGTATGATCCTGATTCTAAGTGTATTTTGTGTTTGTGATATGTAGATAGGGTTTCCATTTCCTCATCGCAATCCGATTTCAAATCTCAGAAACCCTATGCAATCCGAAGATATCTTTATGTGCTTTCCTTTTGTGAAATTTATACTTTCATTGTATTATGATTCTTCATTGTAATGTTTTTTATTTGATTAATTTAGGGTGCGATTAGGGTTTCGCGATACACAATCATCCATCCTTGATGACACTTTATTATTTACATTTGCATTAGTTTGATGTTTTTTTTTCTTTGTATGATCTGTGTAGGATTGTTTTCGAAGTCCTAGATATCACATACATCTTCCTTCTCGATGAAGCCTCTTAAATCTAAACATTCAAGCATCAGGTACAAACATCTCATAAGAAAATCCGTTGCAGTTTGAAGGTCTATTGTAAACTTCACAAACATCTCAGTTGATCTGGAGCCAGTTTAGTTGACAGGTATGCATTTTTTTTCCTTTTTTTTAAATAGTATATGTTGATATTTGGTTTCCATTGATTTTAGTCTATTAAAAAGTGTTTGTTATTCTTTGTTCTTCAATATTAGTTAATTTTATGGTGTTTTGTAATCAATTCAAACAATTCAATGCGAATTTTTAGTTGAGTACTAAATGTAATCAGATAACAATTGAACCCCTCCAACTTTCAGGTACTTCAGATGGTTCAAACAGTTAGTTGGTATTTCAGATTCATGATATTTTTTAGTTGTAGATTGGCAAAATGGGTGAATTTTTGTGTCTGTCAAAACGGGTCGGGTTAGACTGGTTAAACCATAATTTATTTAAATTTATTTATACACACTCAGTGAATCAATTATGTGTTAATAAAACTACACAAAGTCAGTAATAATCTAAATTATGAAAGATGATTGAGGTAAGTTTGTAGGTCATTCGACTCATTTCTTTTTAACGCATTATTAGGACCGTCCATGTACTTTTGGACCATAGGGACCATTCGTGTTGTCTTAGAAAGCTAGGGAACAAATCCCAAAATTTGGAAAACCACAGGGACTATCCGTGTACTTTACTTAAAAGTTTATTAGAAAATATTGTTATGCTAGAAATTATATATTACATGAGAAAATTTCGAAAGTAGCTATTCTTCTAAGTGTCTTATACCCTTATTGTTATTTCTATTCGATTTCACGCATACAGACATGAGATATGCGAATCTATGGTTGGTAATTAACTTTTATCTGTAGTGTTAGAATGTCTATTTGCATACTATCTTGTGTTCTGAGTCGGGGGTCTCTCTGGAAGCAGCCTCTCTATCCTCACGGATAGAGGTAAGGTTTGCCTACATCCCACCCACCCTACCTATCGCCTCGCTTTTTGTGGGATATACGGGGTATATTTTTGTTGTTGTAGATGGAAGTAGACAGTAGTTCTAGGATGGGTACAGTATTGGTTGGTATGAAGTTCCATGTGTTACAAGTTTTTTTGAGTAATGAAAAATGGATAAATGTAATTGAAGAGTTTGGATTTTTGGAGTAGAGTAACTCCACTAAATGCTTTTTTGTCTCTATCAAGCACTCAAGCAGAACATATACATAACTTTTGGATATGTGATCTATTTAAATTTTTAAATCAGACCATAATATCTGTTGCTACAAAAATCGACATAGCTGGACCTGGACCTATGAACGGTGCAGTAAAGGAGACCATCTGGTTTTGAAGTGGTCTGCGGTCTCGGTGGTGGGGTGGTGTTGTGTTGTGTTGTGTTGTGTTGTGTTGTGTTGTGTTGTGTTGTTCGTCGTCTTGCAATTGAAGCAGACCTCTACACCGTTTTCTGATGTGGATTAAATTCCCTAGGAGAGGATTGGTCCAAACCCTCATGGGCTGATCAAGAATGGGCCTGGGCTCACTGTATTGGGCCTAGAATAGGGTACCCTATACAATAATACAACATCACCAATTATGCTGGTTGAAAAGGATGATGAGTTTCTGTATTATTCTTTTTTTCTCTTATATTTCTTCTTTAAACAGGCAATGTTTTTTCTTCATGCATTTTACTTTTAAAAGGTTCATGAATCACACGATTTAGGCACATTTCTGAGCCATACAAAACTGTGTCCTATTTTTCTTTTCATGTTATTGTCTTGGTTTTAGAAAGCGCGAAGCACTCTTAGGCGTTTAAGTTCTGAAAAGTGAAAACTGAGGCGCGAGGTGAGAGCAAACTTTATTTACAACCAAAATTTTATGTCTCTCATCTTTTTTACATATTACTTATTAGTCTTTTTCATCAAGTAAATCATTCATAACTCTTTAGGTATTTTGTCTTGTAGAGTTAAACTTGTTTATAATTCTTTAACAACTTAAGTAAGTTATTATTATTATCTTTTGCTATTAATCTTTTTTTACTGATATTCAGGTCTACTAAAAGATTCGGCCCTAACAAGGAAAGATTTGAACATTTGGCATTCTTAAATCTAGCACAAAGTGCTGTTTGTTTGCAATGGTCATTCATAAGTGAGTGTTTGTTATCTTTATTCTTTAGTGTTCATTTTAATTTGTTTAGCCTATATAAATTCCCATTTTATTGACCACTTTCTGAATTAAAGATGATAAATATGCTGACAGTTTTCGGTTATTAAATAGTGATAAAGCTTTGGGGTCGTAGGGGCGGTCATGCTCCTTGGTGGAGTTATTGGAGTGCCGGAATTACAAATACAATTGGGCCCGCTATGGGAATTGAAGCCCTAAAATATATCAGTTATCCCGCTCAGGTGTGCTAAAAGTTTAGAGTAAAGTACACGGATAGCCCCTGTGGTTTTCCAAATTTTGGATTTGGTCACCAGCTTTCTAAAAGTACATAGATGGTCCCTGTGGTTTGCACTTTGTAACGCGTTTAGTCCCGGCCAACACTAAAGGTTTTAGGTTGTCCAAGTTAGGGATTAAATGCATTACAAAGTGCACGCCACATGACCGTCCATGTACTTTTGGCAAAATTTGGGGGCTAAATGCGTTAAAAAGTGCAAACCACAGGGACCATTCGTGTAGTCTTAGAAAGCTAGGGAACAAATCCAAAAATTTGGAAAACCACAGGGACTATTCGTGTACTTTACTTAAAAGTTTATTATAAAATATTATTATGCTAGAAATTATATATTACATGAGAAAATTTCGAAATAGCCATTCTTCTAAGTGTCTTATACCTCTATTGTTATTTCTATTCGATTTCACGCATACAGACATGAGATATGCGAATCTCATGGTTGCGAATCTAAGTGTCTTATACTACTGTCAGGTGTGTTTATCCGACTTTATGATACAAGCCTTTTTCTTTTTTATCCGAATTTGCAAAACGTATATTTTACACAATTTTCATGGGATCCGAAAACAGGCAAGTCCACTTTATCAGCGTTAATAAAGTCTTTATACTTTTTTTTACATGGATTTGTTTAAAAGATGGGTTGGGTTGGTGTACCTTACGGTTCTTATGTCACACAGGCACGGCCCAAGTTGTTGGCTGATGAAATTGGATCATGGTATCTTCATGAGTCTATTGACAGAGTGGTTTATGTCTTCTTATCTTTGTTTCAAACACCTACTGGGAAGCGCACCCGTTTTAAGGTTAGAAAATGCTAAATACAAAATGCTAAAATTCATATTTAGTTCCGTCCTTTTTAATTGAATATTCATTCATGACCCGTTACAGGTAAATGGCAAAACGGACATTAAAAATTTAGGCATCCAAAACATACAAGCTTGTGCTCCGACTAAATGAATATGGTGACGGTGGTGGCTGCCTTAAGAGAAACGATTATTGCTTCCTTTTGGTAAGTTATTTCTTCCGATTCTTATATTTGATTATTTGATTTTTTATATTGATCTTAACCCTTCTTTTCTTCAAATTTTAGGTTTATTCGAAGCTCTCTCTTATCACCTTTTTTTACAATTAAGGTATATGTCTGATTCCGTTGATGTTTTTTTTATTTGAGTTAGGGTTTTTTTTTTACCTTTGTTGATATTTTTAGTATTATAACAATCATGTTTGTTGTTTAAGACTTTAAGCAATCTTGAATGTATTAATAGTAGTGATAGTACCTTTACAAGTTGATATAATCATTTGATTAACCCTAATTTCTAAAGAATAAGGTTGAATATGATTTGGTTTTGTAATTGTGTATAGATCTTAAATTCAGAGTTGAATTTTCAATTTTCTTGCAACAATTGAAAGTCGTAAATGTAATCTTTAACCTGGGTACGTGTAGCCTCACTATCTAAACAGGTCATATAGTTGGCAGATTAAACAGGTTTTTAATAGTTTGGTCAGGTCAACAAGTGGTACCGTGTCAAGTGGGTTGGTGGATTAAACTTATAGTTTATAATGTTTCTTTTGGTAAATTTTAAGAGTGATGGACTGTTTTCAACAAAAAGCTATTACTATGATGGTTTAAAATGTAAATCTCTCATTTTCATTTTGCTGATCTGATAATAGAAGTGAAGAAGATACAAGGAAAAATGATGGGATCTATTAGTTATTTAATTGTATTCATCTATGAACTAATATCTTAATTAGCAATTTGCAGCTTATGGTCAATTCTTGAAAGCCAGCGGAGAACCTGTTACCTGGAAACGAGCATCATCAATGGATGAGATTCTTCAAGTAGTTGACATTTTGTGATGTTCTAGATAAGTCTACATTCGAAGCTGGTGGTTATGTTCTGTTAATGAGGTATGGTTCTTTTTCTAGATAGTCAAATTATGGATTTTAATTCTTGAAGCAAGTTTGATTTTTAAATATTATTCAATAAAGTGTAAAATACTTTTTGCATGAAGGCGCTAGGCAAAACGGTAATATTTGATTGAAACAAAAGGGTTGTATTGTAACTGTCACTACTCACTACCGTCACTATACATCCCAAAATGAAATTAGTTGAATCGATACCATCTTTTGACCACTCTGAAATTAGGTATAATTTGTTCCAACTAAAAATTGAAGTCTTGAAGTTTTTAAAATGTTGTCTCACATTAACATGTATAAAGCACACTTTAGTATCTAAAAACTCAAGTAATATAACAAGATTATGTTGGTTTGATTATATGGAAGGTGGATCCTAACTTAATCGGATTTTTTATTTTTACAGTCATGTATAAGAAAAAACAACTTTATTTTTTGGGTAGGTGCATTATCTGGACTGACATCACTTGCTAATCAAGTTTGGGAGTGTTGATGGAGTAGTAAGTATTCTTACGTGTATGCAAATGTATTTTCATTAGCATTCTTTTTCACTCATATTTTGTAGAGGTGACAATTTGTATTTGGGTGATGTTTTACCTCTAATAGGTTTAAGTCCATATGTCCTAATCCACAGTCTCATATGGCATATATATGCGAAAGTAAGTGAAGAAGATTTAATACAGACTCCAACCATTGATGTAAACTCTAAAGAATTTTATAGTGAAGGCTATGATGACCGTGACAAGAGAATTCCAGAATCCAGATATGACCATTATTAACAAACAACTAGGTACCATGCCCACCTTATCCTTATTTCTTGAGTAATGTTTGATGAAATGGTCTTTTTTGTCCTGTGAGGGTTTTTTAGACAAGGCGAGATGGGCGGGTCAACCGGGTTTGTTAATGAGTTGAAACAGTAGTAAGGTTTGATGAATGGAATCATTCGTAGTATTATGGATTCTTAGATGTGGTGTTCTGAGCAGGCTAGACGTGTTGGCTAATGGGTCGAGACAAGAGTAATGTTCAATGAATGGTCTTATTAGTATGAATCTATGATGGATTGATGGGTATTTAGATGCGGTGATATGGGTGGGTTAGGCAAGTTGGTTAATGGGTTTAAACTGCAGTAATGTATCATGAGTGGTAATATTATTTTTTTGACGTCGTGAATTGGGGCGGCTCAAGTGGGTTGGTTATGACAGTAATGATTCATGAATGGTATTATTAGGATGGTTTAAGGACGATGTAGTAAGATGGGTGGGTTGGCTAATGGGCCCAAACTGGAGTAATTGTTCATAAATGGTATTATAGTTTTTGTACGTGGTTTGATGGGTGGTTTGGTTAACGGGTCAAAACGAGAAGACTGGTTTTGGCTGACTTGCAAATGTTTATTTATAATAATCGTTTGTAAATGTTTGAATGGAACATGTTGGGATCCAAAGACATCACTTTGGGACTTGCTTGAATCCACACTTACCTACCAACACATACTTATACTGATGAAGTCAGGCAATCCATTGCAAAACCACTAGCCAATTAAAAGTGTGGTTCAGTTCTTGTAATCTATGCACAGTCCAGTCCTACTGTAAGACTTTTGAAGAAACTATTTATTATGTGGTAGTAATGAAGTATGCTCCAAGAATGGAGGGCCGCTTTCAACTCATCTAACGTTTTATCGTTCTCATGTAGATTTGGAGCTCATGTTGGAAGGAGGTCAAAAACCAGTTTTGTTAAGTTGATAATTCTAGCTTGGAAGGCATTCAGAAAGTTTCAGTAAAAAGTGGTGATACAAATATCATGTTGGAGCTCATGTATATAGGTGTCATATTCTTTTAGTTGTCTTCTCCTCGATTTTGAGATATTTTTATAATCATTGTAAATGACTGTATATGCGAAGTAATTCACCAAAGAAGGTTATATCAATGTGATCAAATATTAAAAAAAAAAAAACTTCACTTCTGTTGGAATGGAATTTGTGTCATTGTAAATTTGGAGTATGACAAGGACATGGTGGGAGAGGACCACAACAGTTTTTGCAAGCATTTTGTAATTCGTGCTCCTCATGGGGTTTTAAAGTGTTTTTATTATTTCATACACGAAACGTGTACAAGATCTTTGACCAAATGGATATTATAGAGATTTAGAATGATGCTGGCCAAATAATTACCTGGGCTTTACAATTTGGTGATCTTGAATTAGAAGTTCGTTATAATTGGTGGCAATAAGATTTTACTTATACATAATATATGATGAATAATTAAAAAAATGTTGTTTCAAATGTGGTTGTATTAGACTAATGACTCACATAACAGGAATGTTAGTATGCCAATTTAATATTCGAATAATTTATTTACCAATCTTTGACTTCAAGGGGTCAAAAGGCACGAACAAGCAAAAGTAGGAAACGCCTACACTAAATTGATAACAACTCTCGACACATTTAATTATAATTTGACAAAAAACTTTATGTAATTAAAAAAAAACATAAATCAATAAAACATTTTGTATGGGTTTAGAAAACATTCTTATATTCAGATCGCACTATCAATTAAAAATGAATTAGCTTTACATGAAAACTTTGAATGCATATGGAGACAAAGTTGGGATACTTATGAAACCGAACTAAAAACTTGTGGTGGAGAAGGGAAAGAGGATACTTAAGAGGTTCAAAGTGTTATTTATGTACTTTTGTTTATTGAAAACTAAATTTTTCTAACCTGGGATGTTCCCTGGTGATAGCCTAGTATTAATATATATATGCAAGACACGATTTTCTTGATAGTATCTACAAACAAATATCTTTTGAAAAAGGATAAGTTTTTATAAAAAAAAAGGAAACCTACATGTTTATTCAAAACCTATTTCACCCATCTTTAATTCAGAAAGTACCTTAAGGATATTTGTAATAGCACCATCTCTTAAAATTAATAAAGGTTCCAGGATGGATTTCATATAAAGCTCTTATCTTTATTTTCTAAATACCTATCCAGTCATGAGTTCTGGAAATACAATTAAATTAAGTATAGAGAAAAGCCATCCCACTAAAGGGAGAAACAATATATAATATATGCATTTTTCTTATAAAATATACATATCTGTATCTACCACCATGTAATACGAATAGTTATAACTATAAGTGTGCTATACAAAATGTGCATGCATGATTACTTAATACTGTGATGATTATATCTGAACATGTTTGTAATTCAGATGTCAAAGGAAATGACCTGTAATCAAGAAATTCAGACTGGTAATGAAAATTTTTGGGATAAAAACACTCTAGAAAATATAATAGCTCAAGGAATATCAAATGCCATACCCTCAATCGTTGAAGCTATTAAGATTTCTGTGTCTATAGACAAGAATCCTACTATACACTGTAAGCATACCCATCACTTCAAACCTAACCCTAGTACCAATGGAGGATACGATACTCATATCAAAACTCCATCTTCCAAACGAAAGGAAACCACAGCTTATGGCTACTCCTATAAAGAATTCTACTCTAACAAAGCCTCCAAGGATAAAGGAATGAAATCAGAAACTGCACAGCCTACCTACAACAGCAAAAAGCATGCAAGGAAACGCCATTCTAAGAAGATACTTCGCTGTAACTACTGTAAAAAGACTGGACGCATAGAGGAAAAATGTAGAAAGAAAACTAATGTATGTTACAAATGCGGAGAACCAGGTCACATCTGTCCCTACTGCCCGAAACTATCTAAGTCACCCAGCAATAAGGACAGAAACCCAGATGAAGCTAAGGAGAACGCATAAACACCCGAGACCACAGTAACTTTTAAAATAAACACCTTTACGTTTTGTCTGTACTAAGATTAAGTTGACTTTTAATTTCGATCAAAGTTTTATAAAGTCTTCATTTCTCTTTCATAAAGCCCATACTCATTTATCTCATTTCTTGACAAATCCATATGCTGCTCATATATTGCTTGGCATGCATGAGAATTCATTTCAAAAGATCATTTATTCTTGATTTTTAATATCTCGTTACATTTGTTCTGATAATCTATAACCTAACGTTGACTTTTGATAATCAAGCCAACAAATTTCTTGGAAAGCTCCTTTTCTTTTCAAACATTACTTACTTGATTTTCATTAAAACTATTCTTATCAATACATATATCCATTATTGGAATATATCCACACCAAGCTCAAATTATTTGAATTTGATCCTGTACATTCGATTCAAAATCCTATATGATGAATTGAGATCATCATATTCAATGAAAATTCATTTGTTTAAATCATAGTACACCTATTCAAAGTCTACAACTCTAATCCATCATTTGTTAATACATGACACCTTGCGGTGGCGATTTCTTTGAAACTTGGACTTATTTCATTTTCACATTTGAGGTACGAAATTGTCTATTTTATTGATTCATTATTCTAAACTAGTCTTAATACGATATTGTGTTAAGATTCTTATTCCAATGTACCTCTAATATTTCCTTTACTTTTGAATTAATCCTATAATATTTATTTCTTTCAAACATCCTATCTTTTGAATATCCCGATTCACTTCATTTGAAACTTTCAGTTAATTTCGAAAACGGTGAATTCATTCAGTCACCGTAATTATTTAATTTTTCCAGTAACTACAACACCTTGCGGTGTCTATATAAATTTGCAGCCTGTGCTAATAATAAGCCCTAATGATACGTCATTCCTTTGACTTATCATCCAATCTTGATACAATTATGTGTTAAGACTATGATACACTAAATTATATTGTATTATCCAGTGTATCTTTGCTATTTAAATAAACGTCACTGATTTCTGGGATGACTATTGACAAATCATTTTTCATACTTCTATCTTCAATTGAGATTATTGATTCAACGTTCTTTTTAAAACAAGGTAAGTTCTCTTTTGACATTGAATCTTATTATCCCTAAAAATCGTTTATATTCAAATCATATGTCCCCATTGATCTTGTGAACCTAAAATTATATCATGTTAAATAATTCCTGGAACTAATCAAAACATTTATGTTTCTTAAATTCTTCAAAGTTCTTAGAAAAATCTCACTAAGGATTCATCTGCTAAGCATTTTTGAAAAATTTCATACGTATATCATTTTTGTCAGTTCTAATTAATAAGCTACGAGCTCTACTTGATTAACAGATGATCCAGCATTAGACAAATCTAACTCCCCTTTCCATAAAGAAACTTTAACTACTTAGAAGAATTTTTATCTGTTATCAACATAAATCTTTTGACAATCTTATATTACTTTAATCATCTTATCTATTATTCTTACACTACCTCAAGACCAGATAAATTGAGATTCTGCTCAAAAGACAATGTTTCAGAACTTTCGTCCACTAGATGCTTCCCAAGACGTTTTGACATTATTTTTGATAGCTACAAGACTTGATCTAACTCCGAGAAAATTTCATAACCCAAATCTCGAGGACGAGATTTAAAACAAGGTGGGGAGAATGTAACAACCCTCGGTAAAATCAACACCCTTATAATATTTCTAACACTTTAGTATATTTTAGAATGTCCCACTATGTCTTTAATTACACCCCTTATGTGAAAACCGAGCCCGAAATATGTTATAATATATAAAATAAATTAAAAACAAATAATGTTAAGCTGAGGCGGGCCGCGTAGAACCCACCTCAACTCTTACGCGGGCCGTATAAAGGCTATGGTCTGACTTCGTTGATTTCTTAAGTTCAAGCGGGCCGCGTAAACTCTTGCTCCATTCTTCGCGGGCCGCGACAGCTATGAGATAAGGTTAAACCTGGTGCTGACACGTGTCGATGACTCGGCGACCATTTGCCGCCCTAGCTGCTCTCGCGGGCCGCGTAAACCTTTCCCTCATCTTACGCGGGCCGCGTGGAGACCAGATTTCACAACTATAAATAGGATCGATGGCCTTCAGCTACAAATCGTTCATTCTTTCTTTCTTTCTCGAAATTCTGAAGAATAATAATAATCTTCGGGCATAATACCCCCTAAATAGCGAAGCCCTGCCTCGTTGTAAGTATTATAACCCCGGTTACGTATTAGATATGCTACCCGATTGATTTAGGGTTCCGTAACAATTGTCGTGGTTCTGCCTGAAGTAGTTGTTGGAATGCCGTCTCGGGGAGGATATCATTAATATTTTCAAAGGGTTATGATACTAACCAATATTCATTTGTATAAATTATAGATTATATCCAGGAAACCCTTACGCGAAGTCTAAAATAGCAACGTGACTTTATCCTCTTTTTGTTAACCTTTTTGGAATGTTTTACAAAACCTTAATTATTATACAATGTGATTAAGCGGTGATTGAGTCTTTGTAGTTCTTCAATTACTGCCGGTATTATGGGGTTTTGTATACAAAATTTACTACGAGTAGTAGTAAGTCTGAATGACAATTCATTATCATTGGACGACGAGTAGCCAATGGGTAATTTGACCATAGCCATAGATCCGGTTGAGTGGCAAATACTGAATGAGTAATTGTGTAGAAATAAACAATGTGATCGCTCTCAATACTGTTTTAATTGATAAAATGTTTCTTGATTAAACTGGGATTCACTCACCAGTATTTCCCACTGAAAAATGTTTTTAAAACGCGTTACAGGTAACACAATGTGAAAGCCAACTGGGAAAAAGCCAGCTCGAGAGCACTGACGGCTTGGAAAATAAGTGGCTATAAAAGTTACCTAATAAACGATGTTTTAAATTAAATAAAATAGGGTTTGTTCCTATAAATATATTGTAATAAAAAACTTGGGTTTTGCCCATGTGTTTATTCATATTAATTATGGTGGTTTTACTCTGATAAACATTTCCTAACTACGGTCCTGATGTAATTTCCGCTGCCAAATTAACGAAACCTGATACCACCACAAACAAATGTTCGCAGCCGCCCGTTCCCGGGACAGATAAGGGGGCGGGGGTTGTGACACATGACCTGGAATAACGTGACGTGGAAACTGAGGTGCCCCGGGAGGTGGCGGTGGCTGTGGCTCCGCTGCATCGTCTAAATCCACCGGAGGGTCCTCCACGGGCACTACATCAGCAGGATTTGTCGGAGGATAGACCAACTCGAACTGCTCTGGTAGGGGTTCCTCTCTCCATATTTCCCGTTGCGGTTTTTAAACCGCGGGCCAACGGGGAACCTCTTGAGCAGCTTCATCCCCCACAGCGACTGAAAACCCATCCGCGTCGGCATGACTGGCGGCGTCCGTAGATGTGGGTCCTGGTGCAGTACGAGGCCCAATGAACGGGCAATGACGGTCACATACGCCCCGCCATACAAAAATCCACGCTCCTGCCGGTGATGGGCGGAGGAGTAGTACTGGGCTAGACCGTATGCTAGTGCGCACGGCCTCCAGTACGACAAACAATAAAAGAAAAAAAGATCTGTGGACGTACACCCCTCACGGCTGTAGCCGCACGCTGCAATAGAAGTAGCGAGCATATGGTGCATATACCTGCAGATAGTGTTAGCGAAATATAGAAACAGAGATTAATAAACAATACACATAATCACAATAATTGCCATAATAAACGTACGTACCTGTACAGTGGGTCACTAATAAACGACACCCTCCCCTTCGACTTGTCGTGCTCCCAATGATTTGCCCCCGCAATCAACTGCCAAAACCCTAAAAGAGTGGGTTTGTCAACCACCACTAGCCCCGCTGTGTAAACCTCAGTCTCGATCTCCCCCTGCATGTATAAACCACAATGCACCACAAACTCTGCTAGCGTCATCGAACGCAAAACGCCAGCGAGCCTGAAAGAAACCTCAGGCGGAGGGGGAGCATCTAGGTGCGGAAGCGGCACTGGGACCCCAGGAGGGTGAAATGTGAATAACGAAAGGAACTCGACCAGCAGCTCCCTGTAGCTCGGTGTGTGCGCCAAATCCCGGACTGTGTCTTCCTTATTTCACGAACTGTGTCTCAACTATATCCCGAACACAACCAACTACACGGTCCAGTGAGCTCCTATCTAGGACGTATCTCTTTAAGTTGGCGTGTTAGCTCTCAACTCTGTTTGTGGTACGATTACCAAAGTTGCGCCTCTTATCAGTCCACGCAAAGACGAACATCTCCTTATAGTATTTTAGCCAGTTATCGTACACGTACTTGAAGACTCCTAAAAAGTAAAAATAATTTAATAAAATTTGCATAGGTGAGTCGTATGTTATTAGAAAAACATACTAGAACATTTGCACTCCATAAGTCGCTTTCGCATGTTGCACAAGTGGTACTCGTAGATGGGTATTGTCACACCCCGAATTTCCACGGGTCACCGGTGGGCCCGGTGGGGGAGTATCGTGACGTGGTTGGCAACGTAATAGTCAAACAACACAATATAATAATGCACAGCGGAAGCAAATTTAAAATAAGATACAACCGAATTTATTTATTGTAAACAAAGTCACAATTATCCGGTGTTTATCCACAGTAGGATCGAATTAAAAACATTGTTTGTAGTTCAACAGACTTCGGCATCTAAAGCTTGCGAGACTTCTAGTGATGCTTAGGAGAACCCCAGCCTATTTCGCCTAGTACCTGCATTTAGTCTTTTTGGGAAAATACGTCAGTTTACACTGGTAAATACATTCAACTGACTCATTTTATAAAATGATTGAAAATTGGTTTGAATGCACATGGCATAAACATTTTTATAACTTGGGAGAATTATTTAATATTATAATCTTGTGAACGAATTACATGTTACTTATGCGTTCAGTAGCCCGGAACGTATCCGGGTTAAAGATCAATAGACACACCACAATTTTAGAGTTATACACTGACAGGTGTACGCCTACACCCCGTGCTCAAGTCGTGGCCAATCTCGTAAGATGATGCCAAGGATATCCGGGACATGGTCATTAACCCCCCAAAGGCTGTAAAGTAAACAAGACTGTTTAAACGAGCTGATCAAATTATTCAACTACACACTAAGCGTGGAGATTTGATGCCCGATCAAGCGGTACGCTATGCACCGTAACCCAAGCCCGTATAGGGAAAATAAGTTAAAAGTATTTACCTTTGCAAAGTATAATCCTTAATTGAATAAATTGCAGATAGCTTTTACTGGGCTCCTAATCTGGAACGAAGGTTTAATATAACCTATTAGAATACTAACGGGTCTTTAATTACGCTTAAGCTTTGACCGGTCAGTTTTAAAGATACGGTTCGTACGCACGATTAAGCGAAGACCGGATAGAATGTGATTTAGACCCGACAAGTTTGAAGACTTGTTTAACATGGGTTTACTATTCACACTCTGGATTTTGAGATAAAAATGATATCGTTTGACCCGTTTCGGCTAGTTTATGCAAACTAGTTACATAAACCGAACCGAACGCGAAAAATGCATAACGGGTAACCGAAAGGGTCGTGAACAGGTTTCCTAAGTTAATACGCTTTAAATATGTTGTGATATCATTATGATATCTTCCATAATGCCCATAACGAGTTAAATCCTTAATTATGCCCCGTAGGGGTATTTCGGTCATTTTGAAGGTTATAAAAGGGATTTATAATACCTCTGAGATACGGGTCTGGTTTAATCAGAAAAAATATCAATTTTAACAGGTATCAACAGTTGGTATAAAGTCTTTTGTGATAAAATGGTTCTAGACCCAAACTATGCGTTTAATACGCGTATAAAGCCGTTTTAAGCGACGTACGGTTTAAAATACCATTCTGAGTTTTCTGATCAGCAAAACAGGCTCAAAACACTCTATTTATTATTTTAAATCAGTGGCAATTGGATTGGTATCAAACGGATTCGTAAAACTCGTTTTATGGCCTAAAAGGGCATATTCGGTATTAACCGAATCAATGCGATAAGCCTAGCTTAAGATCAGTTTAAAAATAATTAAAAATCTTCAAAAATCCCAAAATATTATTTAACATCAGTGGTTAAAAGTTTTGGTACCGAAAATCGGGTTTAGATAGGCTATGCGCTAATCGCGCCGTTTAATTAATAAAAAGTTTATTATTTACGCTAATGCGCATATCTCCTAATCTAGACATCCGATTGACGTGAAAATTTACGTACAAGTCTAATAATCAGTAACTAAGATCATTGTACTTCCACATTTTCAAAATTCTCGTTGTATGGTCATAAGGGCGTTATGGTCCAATTTAAGCGATTAACGGAAACGTGTGCATGCATCGGATAATCAATGAAACAAGTACAGAGACTTATACTAGCATGTAACCCAACCCTAATGAGACTTTAAGGCATGTCTAATTCAAACTAAAATGGGTCAGAACCGAAGTCAACGCAAAAGTCAAAGTTTTGCGCCTTTCGGTTCCGAACCGGGTTTAAACAGAAATTTGTCGAGTCGGACAAGCATAAACAAGTTTTTATACTTATTATTAAGTTATATTAAGATTAAAATAGGTTACACGCCTCTCGGATTGCATTTCGTGCATTAAATCATATTTTTCACTTCTGTTGACTTTTTCGGTCAACCTTTGACTCGACAAATGACCTAGTTAGGTCCGGAATCGATCCATGCCCTTATAAGGTTTAATACCCATATAATTACCTATCCAATGGTACTTTTAATTCGGGTTACGACTGAGCTATCGATAATTAATTGGAAGTCAAACGTTTAATACGCTACATTGACTTTTAAGCTAAATTGAAAGCATAAACTGAATTTAGAAGGGTTTAGCACTTACAAGGTGATTAAGGATGATTAGGGATGTCTTGATATCAGCTTGGAAGGCTCCTCAAATGCTCAGAAGTGGAATGGGAAATGTTTGCAACATATGTGGGTTTATATAGTATGATCATACACCACCACAAGTTGACAACAAAGTCTAGGGCCATCCACAATTGCTAAACACATGTCCCTAGCATGTAGGGGGTGTCTAGGGGCCATGCACATGCAAGATAAACCGATGAAACAAGTCACAATCGCGAAATACAGGCTGCTGCCTGTTTCTGATGCTGGGTACACCGCTAGCGCACCGTTACGCTAAAGATGTAGCGGTGCGCTAGCCCGCTATTCAGGGCATTTTGACTATACACTGGTAGCGCACCGTTACGCTACGATTGTAGCGGTGCGCTAGCCCTAGTCAGGGACAAAGTTGTTGTTGTTAGTTGAAGTTTTGGAAAGGTATCATCTTGCACGACAACTAGACCTCAATTATCAACTTTAGGACCCTTATAAAGTGTGTGATACTGTATAATACTCTACCATTGAACTTGTTTCAATTTGAATGCATTAACAAGATCCGAAAACATCGGTGTACCACTCAAATTATTTGTGGGATCACATCATGCTTTATCACATCCATTATTAGCAATAATTTTCCGCATCGAGGGTAATAAAAGATGGGTATAATATTTAATCGGGTCTTGGGATTTACAATTTAGGTCGTTCAGAGGTAACAGTTTAACATGACGCCACTTTAAATCCTGCCGAATCATCTTTATTAAAAATCCGAGTTTACAACGCGTTTTGTCTGACATGACACGTGTCGTTTTATTATTGAACCCGAAATTTTCGAGGTGTTACATCCTCACCCCCTTAAAATAAATCTCGACCCGAGATTTACTGAAACAAGTAAGGGTACTTTTCTTTCATGGTGGATTCTAACTCCCACGTAAACTCGGGACCTCTTCGGGCATCCCATTTGACCTTTACAAAAGGTATATGCTTTCTTCGAAGCTTCCTTACCTGTCGATCTTCAATCGACAAAGGTTTTTCAAAAAATGTTAAGCTCTTACCTATTTGCACATCTGTGTGTGGCATGACATGTGAATCGTCAGCGGAACACTTCTTTAGATTGCAGATGTGGAACACATTGTGAATTCCACTGAGCTCTTCCGGTAAGTTCAACTTATAGGCAACTGACCCGACACGTTCGATAACCTCGAAAGGTCCTATGTATCTCGGGCTTAGTTTGCCTTTCTTACCAAATCGCATCACTCCTTTCCAGGGTGACACTTTAAGTAGGACTTTGTCACCTACTTCGAAGTGAAAATCCTTACGACTTGGATCAGCGTAACTCTTCTGCCTATCCCGGGCAGCTTGGAGATTGTTACGAATCTGGACGATCTTGTCCGTCGTTTCGAATACGATCTCTGGTCCTGATAACTGGACTTCTCCAACTTCCGCCCAACAGACTGGCGATCTACACTTTCTACCGTATAATGTCTCAAAAGGCGCAGCCTTTATGCTGGTATGGTAGCTATTGTTGTAGGAGAATTCGATCAATGGTAGGTTCTTATCCCAGCTACCTCCCAAATCGATCGCACATGCGCGTAACATGTCTTCCAACGTTTGAATAGTACGCTCACTCTGACCGTCAGTCTGAGGATGGTAAGCCGTACTAAAGTTCAAACGTGTGCCCAAAGATTGCTGGAAGCTCTTCCAAAAATGTGACGTGTACCTAGTATCTCTATCAGAGATAATAGCTACAGGTATGCCATGCAAGGCTACAATCTTATCAACGTATAACTGGGCTAGCATATCGGAGCTATAAGTCTCCTTGATGGGTAAGAAATGAGCTGACTTAGTCAGTCGGTCAACTATAACCCATATTGTATCATTTCCTTTCCTCGTCTTGGGTAACTTGGTAATAAAATCCATAGTTACCATTTCCCACTTCCACGTAGGAAGTTCTGGCTGTTGTAGCAAACCTGACGGTTTCTGATGCTCGGCTTTGACTTGCGCACACGTCAAGCATTTTGCTACATGGGCGGCTACAGACTTTTTCAAGCCTATCCACCAATAATTTGCCTTTAAATCCTGGTACATCTTATCAGCTCCAGGATGAACGGAGTATTTGGAACTATGGGCTTCCTGGAGGATAACATCACGAAGTCCTCCGTAAATCGGAACCCATATTCGCCCATTCAAACGCAGAATTCCGTCTTTGCTAAGAGTTAACTGCTCCTCAGTTACTCCTAACTTTTCATTTGGATAGTTAGCTTCCAACACAGCTTCCTTCTGTGCAGCTAACACCCTTTCAATCAAACTGTTCTTTATTTCCATGCGCTTGGCGTTGATCCGAATAGGTTTCATTCTTTCCTTTCTGCTCAAGGCATCAGCGACTACATTCGCCTTGCCGGGATGGTATTTGATTTCACAATCATAATCATTTAAAGTTTCCATCCAACGGCGTTGCCTCATGTTTAATTCTTTCTGGTTAAACAGATGTTGGAGGCTCTTGTGATCAGAAAAGATCACAAACTTGATTCCATAAAGATAATGCCTCCACAGTTTTAGTGCGAATACAACGACACCCAACTCCAAGTCATGGGTGGTGTAATTCTTCTCATGCACCTTTAACTGTCGCGATGCATAGGCAATAACCTTGCCTTTCTGCATAAGCACACACCCCAAGCCGGTGTGTGAAGCATCGCAGTAAACTACGAATTCTTCAGTGCCCTCAGGTAAAGTAAGCACAGGAGCGTTGCTCAACTTCTGCTTGAGAATATCGAATGCTTCTTGCTGCTTAGGCCCCCAGTCGAACTTAATCTTCTTCTTAGTCAAGGAAGTCAGGGGCGCAGCAATCCTTGAAAAGTTTTCAATGAAGCGCCTGTAATATCCTGCCAATCCCAGGAAGCTACGTATCTCCGTAGGCGTCTTTGGCTCATGCCAATTCATAACAGCTTCTACTTTAGCGGGATCCACTTGGATACCACTCTCACTGACCACATGTCCAAGAAATTGGACTTCTCGTAGCCAAAATTCACACTTAGAGAATTTGGCATAGAGTTTCTCGTGATGTAAAAGTTTGAGAATGCACCGAAGGTGTTTCTCATGGTCAGCCTTACTCTTCGAATAAATAAGAATGTCATCGATGAAGACGATGACGAATTTATCCAGATGCGGCTTGCAAACGCGATTCATGAGATCCATGAACGCAGCCGGTGCATTAGTGAGCCCAAAAGGCATCACTAGGAACTCGTAGTGACCATATCGAGTCCTAAACGCAGTCTTGTGAACGTCTTCATCCTTAACCTTCAATTGATGGTAGCCTGACCTCAAATCAATCTTCGAGAAGTAACTTGCCCCTTGAAGCTGATCGAACAAATCGTCGATTCTGGGCAACGGATACCTATTCTTGATCGTGACTTTATTAAGCTCACGATAGTCGATGCACAGACGCATCGACCCATCCTTTTTCTTGACAAACAGGATTGGCGCTCCCCAAGGAGATGAACTAGGTCGAATGAAACCTTTAGTCAGCAATTCATCTAGCTGCGTCCGCAACTCCTTCATTTCCGTGGGTGCCAATCTGTATGTAGCTCTAGCAACAGGTGCCGCTCCGGGGATGATATCGATCCTAAATTCAACTTGTCTATCTGGTGGTAAACCAGGTAGATCTTCAGGAAACACTTCTGGGTAATCCGAGATGACAGGGATGTCTTTTAACTTCGGCTTGGGCTCATCAATAACCACCTGTGCCATGTAAATGACACATCCCCTCTTCAAACACTTGGAAGCCTTGAGCATAGACACCTGCTCAGGCAGCCCATACTGGGTATCCCCCCGAATGGTAAGTGGTTCACCAGACGGAGTCTTTATTACCACATGTTTCTGGTTGCAGACGATTTGGGCCTGGTTATGAGATAACCAGTCCATACCCAGAACAATGTCAAAACCAGCCAATTTGAACGGAAGTAGAGATAGAGGAAAAGAATGGTTCTTAATGGATATAGTACATCCATCTAACATAGTAGAGACGGTTTCTATGGTACCATCTGCTAACTCTACCTCATAGTTTACGCCTAGGGTTTTGACAGGTAAATTCAACAATTTACAAAACTTATGATCTACGAAAGATTTATCTGCTCCTGAATCAAAAAGTACCCTTGCAAAGACATCATTTACAAGGAATGTACCTGTTATGACATTATCGTCATGCACAGCTTCTTTCGCGTCCATTCTGAAGACTCTGGCATTAGTCTTCTTAGCCTCCTCAGGCTTCTTGTTGTACTTAGGGCAGTTAGTCTTGATGTGCCCCTTCTCATTGCAACGATAGCACGTTGCGTCCTTTATCTTCCTGCAATCCACGGTTTTGTGGTCCGTGGACTTGCACAACCCACAAGCATAGGTTTTTGACTGAGTCCTTGAGTTTGACTCGAGTCTGCACTTTCCAAAGTGCTGTTTCTTGCAAGTTTTGCACGTGGGCTTCTCACCAGAACGATGCCCATCCTTTCTCGACTCAAATCCCTTCTTGCTATCACCGTTCCCACGGTGTTTCTTGTTCGATCCACGCGAACCATTATCTTCCTGCTTCCTCTTCTCGGCCGCCTTATTCCTCTGCGATCTCTGCCGGACCGCATCCTGAGTGAGGGATAAGGATAGGTCAGTTACAGACCTGAAGGTAACTGGCCGAGAAGCTTTTACACTGGACTTGATCTCGGGTTCCAAACCACCAATAAAACGAGCGATTCTTTTTGGCTCCGGGGTTACTAGGTAGGGAACCAACCGTGACAGTGTATTGAAGCTTGTCAGATAAGCTTGGCAGTCGAGGTTAGTCATCACCAACGATAGAAAATCAGATTCTATCTTTTCCACCTCATGTTGAGGGCAGAAGTTTTCTTTGATCAGGGCGATGAATTGATCCCACGACATGCTATACAATGGGATCTTTCCGGAGGCCTCCATCAGAGATCTCCACCATGCCAATGCTTCACCCTTGAAGGATTGTGACACAAACTTAACTATATCCCTTTCAGCGCACCCGCTGATATCTACCACCGTGTCCATCTCGTCTAGCCACGTCATACAATCGACGGCTCCTTTCTCCCCATTAAAATCCCGGGGCTTGCAAGACACGAAGTACTTGTAGGAGCAACCTTTGTTACTGGGTTCTTGATGCAGTACTATATGCTGAGATGGGACACTTTGATGGTTGGTGGACTGACGGTCATCACCATCTTTCTTGGGTTCATTCTTCTTGGAAGGAGGCTTGTTATGGGCCTCAGATTGTGTCCTGGGCTTCGAATGTGATGCAGAGTGGGTCCTACTTCGAGTACCACTATATTCTTCATACTGTCTATCCAAAGCCTCTGTAATAGCGCCGTCTATGATCGCTTTTAATTGAGCACCAGTTAACGTAATCTGGGCGTTATCATTTGGCTCCACTGGATGACTATTACCCTCGTCCGAGTTAGCCATTTGAATTGAACTGTTGCAGAAAACAAGGACAATATTCTTATTCTGGGAGTTTATTTTGGAATTACCCCTTAGGGTAACTCATTAACCATGGTAAACAGAGACCATATTTGGTTAACCTAATAATTGTATTAAATTAGGATTTTAATTAAATTTTCCTAATTATAACAATAACAATATATATTAGCACATAAGGCTTAGTCACATGGACAATCTAATTTATAAGCTATGATTTCAGAGAATCAAGACTTTTAAGGTCTGAACCTAGTTCATTTTCCTTATCAGATAGGGAGTCAAAGCTACCACTGTCTTTTGGCTCATATGGAAATGAGCAGGGCCCGTAGGCATCATATTACCAAGTATGGTAAAATATGATCATCTTAATTGATGATGTAAACCCAGGATTCAGAGATCATTAAACTAGGTTAGGAACCTTATAAAGAATTCCTTTATATATGATTTTAACGAGTCACTTCTGCCAGGAGTGTTAACATGTTTTAAGATGTTAACAGGGAATTGAATCTTTTAAACAGGTCTTACCATTTTGGCCCGGTCTTATATTTGACACGTGGCTAGGTTTCACACTATAAGATTCTTAATAAAATTTTTTTTTTACATGGGCAAATTATTTTAAAAGGAATGATTTTAATTTATTTATTTCATTTATGATTTATATTTGCACATAATGGCCATGAAATTTATAAAAACAACATTCCATAGATTTTACATAGGTTACATGTTGCCCTAAACGGGTCTTTTCAAACAAACCATTTCCCACGTAGGGGTTAAACAAGTACTTACCCACGCAGGGGTTTGATTTAATACACAAGTCCTCGCAGGGACCGTATACTAAATAGATGTCCACGCAGGGACTAGGTACAAAGATAAACGTCCACGCAGGGACTACATACACACATAAATGTCCACGCAGGGACTTAATTTTAAAGTAGACATATACACATAAAGGATTTACTGATCCTTCTTGCTCTTTCCCTTGATTAAGTTCGTCAAGGTCTTAAACATTCCCTGGTTACGCCGTCGGTCTTCCCGTGCCTCATGCCGCACCTCCCTAATGCTTTGTAGGATCTCCTGATGCAGTGGTGGCGACATCTGCAGAGACGGCGGGGGTTGCTGATAGTACGGGGGTTGTGTAGGCATCTGGTACCCCTGGACTGGGTACCCTACTCCCCAAGGACCCCCATACGGTCCATCAGGGTTAAGAGCGTTGTAATTAGCAGCTACCAGGTATGGGTCGGCTTCAGCGTAACCGGGGTTAGTGTGGGTCGGTGGCTCAAACGGGTTATACATCGAAGGACCCGTGTATGCTGGTATCTGATTATCGAAACCCATTGGTGGCGGTTGCTGCGCGAAGGGGTTTGATGGTCCACCCATTTGTGGATCTTCTGGAAGCGGCTGATAATTTCTGCCACTTGATTGTAGAGGAGAGCTAAAGTGAAACTCTTCTCTTCGTGTGGACATCCGGGCTCCGGATCTCCTATGTCTTTGCGGCTGTGGAGGCGCCGGCTGAACTGGTGGCGGTGGAGGCGGTGGCGTAGCTGCCACAAACTGGTGATTCCCAGAGGAATCTTGATGATGCTGCTGCTGCTGCTGCTGCTGCTCATGAGGCGAAGAATAGTGAGGCTGCTGCTGCTGATGCGGCGACGAATGGTGTGAAGGCGTATAGTACCATTCGTGCTGAGTAAAGATAGCCTGGAAGCTATCTGGACCACTATAGGGTGGTCCCTGATAAATGGAACTATCCGAGACCTCGATTGGGTGGTTGGGAGTTCCTGATGCAGGCTCGACGGGGTCGTCTTCCTCGTCTAAATCATTGCCTCCAGAGAAATGGTCCTCCGGTCCCAATGGGTTGAAACCCACTGGTTCCTGAAAATAATTCGCCGGGTTAAACTGGCCTTGAAAGAATGGAGTGGGGTCCCCAAAAGGGCGGTGCGACATGGATCGCTGTAATGGTATGTACTCACGGTGTGAGTTTCCGGGCTCATTTTCTGAACGTGGCCCGTAGGAGTCCCGAGCGGGAGTCGTCGAGCTATTCGAAGTCGACCGTCTCGCTGGTTGAAATAGACCTCTCTGGTTCCGCTGAGTACCATCACTCTCGGCGGGGGTAGGACCTCTTGTATTAGATGGCCCTGCTTCATGGTCGTTGGGGGCGGCTACCGGCCCCTTCCCGCGTCCTCGCGTACGCAAAAATCTTGGAGGCATCTTAAGTTCCTGTCAATATATCATGAGATAACAATAACAAAATATAAAGTTTAAAGGACAAAACAAAAACCGAATAAGGTGGAATTTGTCCTATGTTATAAGTCTAGACTCGAAGGTTTAGATATGTGCAATTGTGTAACTGAGATTAAACACAAAAGGCTAGTGTTTTAATTCACTCAGAGTTGGCTCTGATACCAACCTGTCACACCCCGAATTTCCACGGGTCACCGGTGGGCCCGGTGGGGGAGTATCGTGACGTGGTTGGCAACGTAATAGTCAAACAACACAATATAATAATGCACAGCGGAAGCAAATTTAAAATAAGATACAACCGAATTTATTTATTGTAAACAAAGTCACAATTATCCGGTGTTTATCCACAGTAGGATCGAATTAAAACATTGTTTGTAGTTCAACAGACTTCGGCATCTAAAGCTTGCGAGACTTCTAGTGATGCTTAGGAGAACCCCAGCCTATTTCGCCTAGTACCTGCATTTAGTCTTTTTGGGAAAATACGTCAGTTTACACTGGTAAATACATTCAACTGACTCATTTTATAAAATGATTGAAAATTGGTTTGAATGCACATGGCATAAACATTTTTATAACTTGGGAGAATTATTTAATATTATAATCTTGTGAACGAATTACATGTTACTTATGCGTTCAGTAGCCCGGAACGTATCCGGGTTAAAGATCAATAGACACACCACAATTTTAGAGTTATACACTGACAGGTGTACGCCTACACCCCGTGCTCAAGTCGTGGCCAATCTCGTAAGATGATGCCAAGGATATCCGGGACATGGTCATTAACCCCCCAAAGGCTGTAAAGTAAACAAGACTGTTTAAACGAGCTGATCAAATTATTCAACTACCCACTAAGCGTGGAGATTTGATGCCCGATCAAGCGGTACGCTATGCACCGTAACCCAAGCCCGTATAGGGAAAATAAGTTAAAAGTATTTACCTTTGCAAAGTATAATCCTTAATTGAATAAATTGCAGATAGCTTTTACTGGGCTCCTAATCTGGAACGAAGGTTTAATATAACCTATTAGAATACTAACGGGTCTTTAATTACGCTTAAGCTTTGACCGGTCAGTTTTAAAGATACGGTTCGTACGCACGATTAAGCGAAGACCGGATAGAATGTGATTTAGACCCGACAAGTTTGAAGACTTGTTTAACATGGGTTTACTATTCACACTCTGGATTTTGAGATAAAAATGATATCGTTTGACCCGTTTCGGCTAGTTTATGCAAACTAGTTACATAAACCGAACCGAACGCGAAAAATGCATAACGGGTAACCGAAAGGGTCGTGAACAGGTTTCCTAAGTTAATACGCTTTAAATATGTTGTGATATCATTATGATATCTTCCATAATGCCCATAACGAGTTAAATCCTTAATTATGCCCCGTAGGGGTATTTCGGTCATTTTGAAGGTTATAAAAGGGATTTATAATACCTCTGAGATACGGGTCTGGTTTAATCAGAAAAATTATCAATTTTAACAGGTATCAACAGTTGGTATAAAGTCTTTTGTGATAAAATGGTTCTAGACCCAAACTATGCGTTTAATACGCGTATAAAGCCGTTTTAAGCGACGTACGGTTTAAAATACCATTCTGAGTTTTCTGATCAGCAAAACAGGCTCAAAACACTCTATTTATTATTTTAAATCAGTGGCAATTGGATTGGTATCAAACGGATTCGTAAAACTCGTTTTATGGCCTAAAAGGGCATATTCGGTATTAACCGAATCAATGCGATAAGCCTAGCTTAAGATCAGTTTAAAAATAATTAAAAATCTTCAAAAATCCCAAAATATTATTTAACATCAGTGGTTAAAAGTTTTGGTACCGAAAATCGGGTTTAGATAGGCTATGCGCTAATCGCGCCGTTTAATTAATAAAAAGTTTATTATTTACGCTAATGCGCATATCTCCTAATCTAGACATCCGATTGACGTGAAAATTTACGTACAAGTCTAATAATCAGTAACTAAGATCATTGTACTTCCACATTTTCAAAATTCTCGTTGTATGGTCATAAGGGCGTTATGGTCCAATTTAAGCGATTAACGGAAACGTGTGCATGCATCGGATAATCAATGAAACAAGTACAGAGACTTATACTAGCATGTAACCCAACCCTAATGAGACTTTAAGGCATGTCTAATTCAAACTAAAATGGGTCAGAACCGAAGTCAACGCAAAAGTCAAAGTTTTGCGCCTTTCGGTTCCGAACCGGGTTTAAACAGAAATTTGTCGAGTCGGACAAGCATAAACAAGTTTTTATACTTATTATTAAGTTATATTAAGATTAAAATAGGTTACACGCCTCTCGGATTGCATTTCGTGCATTAAATCATATTTTTCACTTCTGTTGACTTTTTCGGTCAACCTTTGACTCGACAAATGACCTAGTTAGGTCCGGAATCGATCCATGCCCTTATAAGGGTTTAATACCCATATAATTACCTATCCAATGGTACTTTTAATTCGGGTTACAACTGAGCTATCGATAATTAATTGGAAGTCAAACGTTTAATACGCTACATTGACTTTTAAGCTAAATTGAAAGCATAAACTGAATTTAGAAGGGTTTAGCACTTACAAGGTGATTAAGGATGATTAGGGATGTCTTGATATCAGCTTGGAAGGCTCCTCAAATGCTCAGAAGTGGAATGGGAAATGTTTGCAACATATGTGGGTTTATATAGTATGATCATACACCACCACAAGTTGACAACAAAGTCTAGGGCCATCCACAATTGCTAAACACATGTCCCTAGCATGTAGGGGGTGTCTAGGGGCCATGCACATGCAAGATAAACCGATGAAACAAGTCACAATCGCGAAATACAGGCTGCTGCCTGTTTCTGATGCTGGGTACACCGCTAGCGCACCGTTACGCTAAAGATGTAGCGGTGCGCTAGCCCGCTATTCAGGGCATTTTGACTATACACTGGTAGCGCACCGTTACGCTACGATTGTAGCGGTGCGCTAGCCCTAGTCAGGGACAAAGTTGTTGTTGTTAGTTGAAGTTTTGGAAAGGTATCATCTTGCACGACAACTAGACCTCAATTATCAACTTTAGGACCCTTATAAAGTGTGTGATACTGTATAATACTCTACCATTGAACTTGTTTCAATTTGAATGCATTAACAAGATCCGAAAACATCGGTGTACCACTCAAATTATTTGTGGGATCACATCATGCTTTATCACATCCATTATTAGCAATAATTTTCCGCATCGAGGGTAATAAAAGATGGGTATAATATTTAATCGGGTCTTGGGATTTACAATTTAGGTCGTTCAGAGGTAACAGTTTAACATGACGCCACTTTAAATCCTGCCGAATCATCTTTATTAAAAATCCGAGTTTACAACGCGTTTTGTCTGACATGACACATGTCGTTTTATTATTGAACCCGAAATTTTCGAGGTGTTACAGGTATGGATGGAGACTCAATCAATGTCCCCCAGAATGACAAAAATTTCTCCCAGTCTTCGTCTGTGAAGGCACCCTTGCAGTGCTTCATAACATTCTGTTGTTTGTACCACCTGCACAGAAGCCTGGAGGCGTCTGGAAATACTTTAGCACACACTCCCATAAGGGCTAGGTCTCTATCCGTTAAAATCACACGTGGCTCCATACATTCATCCAACATTGACTTGACCCTCTCAAGCACCCACACAAAGTTATCACCTCGTTCTTTACTAACAACGACATGCGCGATAATAAACGATTTGTTGGTAGGCGTCACACCAACAAACTGGATAAATGGCGTATTGTATATGTTTGTCTTGTATGTCGCATCGATCAGCATGACGTGGGGGAATGCACGCCACATATATCTCGAGTGCCGATGAAGAAAGAAGATCTCTGTTACGATCTCTGTTCCGGGTTCCTCCCGTGTCTCGTAAATAAAGTCGTTGTTTATCAGCATGCTTTCTAATGACTACATGGGAGTCAATCCTTGTCTTTGTTTGGCTCTAATCTTTGCCACAACGTTTTGAACGTCTTTCTGAACATGAAACCTGTCGGGGTCCTGCTTCCTTATCGTTTGAAATATTTTGCGCGGCTCCATGTTTTAAGCTGTCAGCTGCTCGATTAGTTTCATTTCGCTTGGAGTAAACCTTCGCACAAACGCGTGGGCCGACAGGTCCTCACAAAGTTCGTGGTTATGTTCAATTGTTCCGTCTTTTATCTCCCAGGTTTCATACGGGTGGTTTCGCACAGCCAGCAGGTAAAACGGACAACCGGTTTTTTTGCTTCCAGCTTTTCTAAGTGTTGCTGTAGTCTGGTGCTCACCACCACGATCACATTCAAGCCATACCCTCCCGGTTCTTCCCCCGATTTTCTTTGATCGACGGGTGACAATAACGAAACCATCCGCGTTTGCTATTTCTTGTATCCGTTTCTTAAGTTCATCTAAAGAGTTGAAAACCTGTAACATCGACAATAATAATAATAATAATAATAAAATAATAATAAAAAAATAGTAATTGATACCTGCTTTTTTAAGTAGGGACTGTCCGGATAACCATAACCACTATATCCTCCAACATCCGGATTGTTTTGATGAACGTAAGGAGTGCCCGAGGAAATGAATTGCTGATGACCACCGTATCCACCGTCTCCTCCGTATCCACCGTCTTCTCCGTAAGAATATTCACACCCGTATCTATAATCCGGATACCCTTGTTGTGTCGGATAACTTGGTTGACCAGCATGGTATGAGTCATCTATAGGGGCTGTTTCATCAACAGGGGGATGCTTGTTCAAATCTAGAAACGGTCTGTTTTGTTTTCCTTGTATACTAGACACAACCTCCTCTTGCTCATTAGAATCGGGAACGCCAGACTCCTCCAAAATAAACAACCGTATCATCATTAGTAAATAATAAACTAAAACAACAACTAATTAAAATATTTAAGCTAATAACTGTTACCGGAACGCTTTCGGGCACCCAGTTGTCGCTAGAATACTGCCCGAACACATAGTTGCCGTCCCAGTATGATGACATTTCAACACTTCGGGATGATAAGAACACAAATGCAAACAACAATTCTTTCCAAGAAATACAAGAAGAAATAGAATGAAAGAAGTGTTGAATGCTCGGGGTGGACCAAGAATGAATTGTATGTTGCACTTTATGTGAGATATAGACGCCTCGTATAGCTCTAGACACCCTGTATAGCTTTAAGTCACATGTCAGTCATGTAGTCAAATCAGTCTCTAAGACGCCTCGTATAGGCCTATACGAGGCGTCTTAGCACCCTCGTATCAGTCCCTCGTACAGGCCTAGACTCCCCATCTGATGTGACTGATGTGACGTTGTACTTGGTGCAGAAGCTGGTCGGAAAAGCAACCCTATACGCCTCGTATAGCCCTATACGAGGCGTCTAACAGGGTGTGGAAATAGGCATAAAGGTGTGTAAATATGTAGACCCTTATGTAATCGTTGCTTTTGGGTTCGATTAGGGTTTTCTAACCCTCATCCTTTTTATATAAAATCATCTTTGTCGTAAAAAAACAAAGATTTTTTATACAAATCATCTTTGTCGTAAAAGAACAAAGAAAATTCAGAATAACTAGTAATATCACACGCGGCGATGCGCCAAGGGCCCTTTGTAAACATTGTATGGAAATGTGTGTTTTAATGTATTTGATTTCAGCCAATGTAATATATATAAGCAGTGCAGTTGGATCTAAGTTGCGGTGGGACCGCGTTCAACGCCGCGTTTGCGAACTTCATTACACTCGTTGCGACAGTGTCATTAACGTGTTTAAGTACATATAAGAAAACATTTTAAAACCATATGCCTCCCACATCACGACTTTATAGAATTTAAAAAGTATTTTAAAAGAAAGACCATTATTACCTCTCGCGCATTGTGGCCAAGGCCCTTCAATGACATTAATGTGTTATGGGGCGCATTTGTAAACTTCAAAACCAACGTCAAAACGTTGTTGTGAACCCGCTTACGACTGTGAAATCGATGTGGCTAGACAATTAAAGAGAAGCGTATGAAGTTGAGTACGTTCTGTTATGGAATAGGATAAAAATTGGAAGTCACAAAAAGTTTGAGTTGTATGATGCTTATTATGAAACATGAATTCGCTCTTTTTACCTGTACGTTCTGAGTTGTGACCTAATAATTTAAGAAAGTAATCTAATTAAAAAATATACAAAAAACTAAAGGGAAAAATAGAAGAATAATAATATGTGTACATGAATCGAAACCTAGTCACTACCAAAATAAGTAACCACCAAATCAGTTGTTCTCAGAAATTGTTTTGCAAAATCAGTTGTTCTAAGAAATTGTTTTGCATAGGTGGCACTTGGCAGCATGCAGATGATATAAATTATTAATCAGTGGTGGTTGGTGGCAACATCTGCGTTTAAGAAATTATAGAATAAGGTTGTGTTGTTATAAGACGTTAACTTGGGGCACCTCTTTAATGCTTATAACATTTGTTATTATACAAGGTTACGTTTCCCAATGCCTAGTATTTTCATTTAAGATTAGAGTTTCTACCATGGAGTTACTCTAGATAGGTAAGGCCGTGGGGTATGGGGCGGGAGTTTGGGCGTGGGTTGGGGGAAAACGCCCAAGCCACCATCCCGGGTGGGCGTGGGTTTGGGCGTGGCCCCATTGGCGTGGGTTTGAAGCCGGGCGTGGGGCGGGCTAGTAAGTGACATGGCGGGCTGTGAATGGACAAACCAAATTCATGCCCCCAACCCAAGCCCCACCATACCCCATGGGCGTGGGTTTTGGTGGTGGAGAGGCCCCCATTCCACGTGTCAACAAATGCCCCAACCCAAGCCCCCCATACCCCACGGCCTAATGGAATTTCTTCCTTTCTTTAAGTTCATGTAGCTACTCTAGAAAGGTAATAGAACTAAAGTTTGTCTATAAAAGTAAGTTCACTCTACTTTAAAGATTTTTTTTGTGTAATAGAAGCCAAGATATTAAATATGCAAAATACGCCACCTCAATGCCTCCACCACATCGACGAAGCGCCACCTCACCATCTCCTTCTGTTGTAACAATGATACTTCAAGCATAGTGTGTATAGTGTTTTGATAGTTGATTTGTTTTCATAAAACATAAGAGTATGAGATGGTGTTTTGATACACCTTTATCAAAAAATAACATAAAAACATTTATAAACACACCAAACATATGTTGTATCTTTATTAAATCAGTCTATATAATAAAGCATGGGCGACAGAACTAGAAATGTATGTAGTCTACAACCATCAAAAGTTTCTATTACTAGCACCGTCGTTGCTCTCTTGCATCTTAAATGGTCACCGGTATAGTAGTTAAAAGCAAATGAAAAAGAAATTATATTATGACCAAGTTGAAAGGTTTTAGTTCCGTCACCACACTTTTGAACCCAACTCAATAATTTTAAGACACTATCTTTGGATATACCAATAAATCCAAAGTCAATCTTCAAAAAATCCAACTATCTACTAAACAATCTAAAATCAAAGAAACGTGTAGGCATAGATGTTAAAAGCGGACGATAGCCACAAGATACATGTACGCTACATAGCGACAGCGATCAAAAAGTGGGCACTATTTCATGTTTAGCAATACACTAGAAGAAAATTTTAGAAAATTTTGTATGTATATTTTACCAAAAAAAAATATATAAAAGCTAAAAATTTTACAAAAATCTCGCTATTTACCGCTATTTGTCGCTACCAGCTATACAGCGACACATGAGCGCTACGCTATTCGCTATGCTCGCTATTAATAACTTGCGTGTCGAAACTTATTTTAAAACAACTATATAACACAAATCACACTCTTTTAAAACATCATCACACAACAGCTATATCAGTCGGTTCGAAGTCAAAACTTTAAGAAATGCCAATTCCAATAGTTGACCAATGCCTATGTCAAACTTCAATAGGGAACTAGATCAAAATATGAGCATATATAGAGAAGTTACCATATAAGATTTTGTGATGAAGTTTATTAAGATTACCAAGGTCTTACAGTTAAAATCCCACACATGAGAAAAGAACACATGTTTTAAGTTTTAACTGAACCCTACAAAACTACCTCATGTAGTCAAAATTCAACCACCACTCCATATTTAGAGGGAAGGAAAGAGTTGGGCACATTCTAGACTGCCAAAGAGACCCTAAAAGAGTTAAATGGAACACAAGTTTGTTACCATTTTTTACTTAATGCTATCCAGCTGCTGATTGAACTCCTTTTGAGGCAGTCCTATACCTCCATTAGCTTACTTGTTGTTGATGAATGCCATACATTGGATAAGCCCCATAAGCTGCAGCATACATGCTCGGGTCATGTGGTGGCGTCATCGCATACTCATACCCATCATAAATATGCCCTCCATAGTATGACCCAGCCCACTGGTTCCCAAAATCACTTCTCATCTGCAAAAATTGATATAAATTGTGAGAGATTGGTTTAAAGAATGTGTTGAGGGTGACAACTTCAGTTAATTTATATGAGTATGGTTGAATTGTCAAACAAGTAAAATGCAGAAAATTAGCTACAAAGAAATGAGGCAAATGTGCCGAATAGGTTTAGGGTTTAGGGCCTAATGTGTAAATGCGTACAATATCCTAAATCATTTTATTTAGAAGAAATTAATGTTACACATACATAACATATATATTGTAAGTATGTCTAATACATTAATTATTTATAAACTACAAAAAACAAATTGTGGAAGTGTGCACACAATCCGTTTTGACACACCATCTCTACAAATGTGCATCATGATAAAGGTATCACCTAAACCAGTCAAGCGCCTTTTTTTCGGGTTCCTTTCTATTTTTATTTATTTAGAATTTAAATTATTTTTAGGGGGGGGGGGGGGGGTACCTGCTTGTTTGCCGGGTTACGACCCCAAGAAAGGCGCACAGTTTGTTTGCCAATTGTGGTGCCATTTAATTTCTGAAGTGCCTCTTCAGCATTATTTCTGCAAATGTATAAGAGAAGGGAAGCAAAACAAACATTAATAAACCTCTTTTTAAGTAGTCTAAGTCACATACTTGGTGCACCAGGATTCAGGCCTCCAAATTTCAAGGAGTATGACTCAGACCAAATGACCTTTTTGTCACAAGTTATAACCTTTATGGGTTACATCAATGATCTTTTGATTAAAGAAACAAATATCATAAAACAAAAGGATGTACCTGTTGGCAAATTGTACAAATCCACATCCTTTTCCAATGGGTATTTTCACAGAAACTATCTCACCATACTCCAAGAAAGGCTGCCTAAGATCCTCGTCACTTACAGTTGGGTCAAGCCCTCCAACAAAGATCTACGACCAATCAAGGGTTAGCCGCAAATAAAAGAAAATAATACCTCGATTCATTTTCACTAAATATATGAACATGCATAAAATCTATACTGACCGTAGTGTTATTAGAATCTCCATCAGAATGAGAGCCACCATTTGACATATAACCACCTAACAAATAGCAAATAAATAAAGTCTGAAAATGTCTCATTTGCATCCTACAAAGTAGTTTAGATCCATAGTGACACATTGTAAGTCTACACTACAATGTATCTGATTCATTCATAAGCACAACAATGATATATATGTCATATTTACAAACACATAAAGATCACACAAATCTATATTTATGTAAAGATTATAAAAGTCCCAGGCTAACAAGTTAATAAAAAATAACTAAATTAATCAATAAAAAAAGATATAAAGTTTAAAGAACTATTTATAAAAAGAAACTTCCAAATAAACTATCCACATTCCCATGGGACAAAATAATGCCAATAAATATCTTTGAAACATGCTCCCCAAATGGAGTTTTAGAAGTAACTCATCAATGCAGGCTTTCAAATGTAAGATTTTTTTTTCTTCCAAATTTAATCGAACTAAAGCGTTTGTTTGTTTTAACAAACAATATAGCCGTCAATGATCCACTTGGGAATAGCCTAGTGGTGTTGGCGAGTTAGATAGAGTTTAGGATAGGAGGAGGCTAGGGGTTCAATCCTCATGGTGTTCAAGTTTAGCTAACCGAACGAAATTTTTTGTTCATGTTCGTTCGTAAAGCTAATCGAACAAACATAAACAAACTTCTCGCCGAACGGTTTACGAACTGTTCGCTGAACGTTCAGTTTGTTTACAGCCCTACGTCAATGCGTTATGAAAAACATGAAGATTATAAGCTATAAGATATAGCCACACTTTAACTGTAGATATTTACAAAATTTATTGATGTTTCTAAGTCTGGAGACTTAAAAGCATATTATTACAAAATATATTTAACTCATATTCCACCTGTTGTAATCTAAGCATATGATATAAAGGGGGATGATGGGTCATTTGAGGTTCATGGGATTCTTAGTTGATTGTTACTTAATGCATAATACACCTCTTCATAAAAAAATTAATAACAAACCAGACTAAATTAAATAAAAATGTACCTTGTGAACCATATTGTGGTTGGTAACCAGATGATTTTCTTGGAGTAGCAGCACCAATACGCATGGGCCGGCTTGAACAATAGGTTCCATTCATTTCATTCATTGCTCGAGTCCTCTCACTATCATCTCCAAACCTAACAAAGCCATAACCTTTGGACCGGCCCGTATTGGCATCAATGACAACTTTAGCAGCTTTAACAGACGGATATTTGTTAGCAAAAGTTTCATGTAATAAAGTATCAGTTACATCCGCAGCTAAATCTCCTACAAATATCGAAAGATCAGAACCATTGTTCGAACGCTTATCCCCCATGCTAAATGTGGCCCAGTTCAAACGGAAAGGTTGTTCTGTGTTAGGCATTGCAATGCTTGTATAAGTCTGCAAAACCTTTTCGGCTGCAGCATGTGAATAAAACTCCACAAATCCATATCCTTCTGAGAAACCAGTTTGTTTATTGCGGATAACCTTAATTGAGGCAACCTGAAACATAAGTTAAGAGAACAATGATGTTAAGTTTAGCAACATATGTAATAACAAATACATATTAGATTGTGCACTTTACATGATCTTTTATCACACATACTCGTTGATTAGTTATAAAAAAATGTAAGGTAGAAAAAATGATATTAACTTCTCACATATACTTAAAAGAATGATTGCTCAAGATAAAAACAAACTTCTAAATTTTACTAACAAAATCGTCATGCTTTGAAACTTGAATAGAACTAGAGTGGGTTTTAGCTGACCGAATTTTCTATTAATAGAGTATCCATCAACCTCGTTTACTTTAGTTTAAAAACTCAAATCATCATCAGTAAACAGTTAATATGAACATAAAAAGAAGACTACTATATATGATAGCAGTTAAAAAGGTTCTTATTCTACCACCGAAAATGATAAAAATAGTATAATACGTTCAAAATACTTGCATTTTTCTACCAATTAACTGTAGCGAGCATAAGATATTATAAATAAAAGTATGCTTTCATTATTGATAATACACAAAACTATATTAGCAAATTTAACCTTTTATTTGCAATGATAAATAAATTTGTTTTAAGTTTTTACCACCAAGATGAACCTCATTCCACAAACTTAGAAGGAAGGATGCAAGTAAGTCAAAGTAGTTCTACTTTTTAATGAAAACAAAAAATAAGTTCTTATTTTGGGCAATTAATATTCTCTTTAATTAACTTCTATTATTTTGAGGAATTAATATTCTCTTTAATTAATACTACTAACACATTGATTAACTTAGTTGACTTCATTAATTTTACAACATTAGAACATGTACCATATATTCATTTGATTATCCTAAATGATGATATTTATGATAAGGCCATGGGGTATGGGGCGTGGGTTGGGGCTTGGGTTGGGGGAAAACGCCCAAGTCACCACCCCGGGGGCTTGGGTTGGGCGTGGCCCCCATTGGCGTGGGTTTGAAGCCGGGCGTGGGGCGGGCTAGTAAGTGACATGGTAGGCTCTCAATGGCTAAACCAAATTCATGCCCCCAACCCAAGCCCCACCATACCCCATGGGCGTGGGTTTTGATGGTGGGAACCCTCCCATTCCACGTGTCAACAAATGCCCCAACCCAAGCCCCCAACCCAAGCCCCCCATACCCACGGTCTAAGGGTCACTTCCAATTCACCACCAACAACAGTGAAACACAGGTGTACATGCATTGATTGCCACCAAGTTGGCAAACATGGTGGTCTCCACACCGCCACCATCACTGTCAGCCACGCGGCCATTGTTTATCAATCAATAAAGATTATAACTCAAATTGCAACTTCAATTATTATCATTTAAAAGCATTAAACAACAAATAGATTGTTCCAGTTACACAAAAAAGTCAATCATAAACCTTTAATTATGTAAAGTGGTTTGTCACATGATTGAAAAAAATCAAAAATCAATGTAAAAAAAAAAAAAAAAAAAAAAAAAAAAAAAAAAAAACTCGGTGCACAAAGCTTCCACATGCTAAGGTCTGGAAGATGTCCAGCCAATGAATAAAAAATCCCAACCACATGTTTTTGTTGGAAGCTTGTCGCAAATTTTTCTCCACAAAAAGTCTTTCCGAAAAAATCATTTTTCGTCGAATAACGATGTTTCCTACGCATTTATAACGATTTATAGCGTACGAAACACCCGGTTTTCTAGTTTTTAGTAGCTCGAATCATAGCCTAAGGTTTAAAAAAAAAGGATTGTTTCCTACGCATTCGTGACCGATTTTGGAATACGAAACACCCAATTTTCTAGTAACTAGCAATAATATGTCACGGTCACATGACAACAACTTTACCAAGATTAGTCTTTCTCAAAAATCAATGTAAATTATAATAAAAAAATTATACCTCGCCGGTAGAAGCAAAACAGCTCCGGAGGTAATCCTCATCCATCCAATTATGTAAATCACCAACCCAAACAGTCTGGTTCTCTCCGGCGCCACCACCTGCCCCAACCGGCGTCTGTTGAGCCGCCGGATGTGGAAGGTGGTGTGGGTGGTAGGGCATATATGGCGCCATCGGGTAATGCCCGGGTGCCATCATAGGATGCTGCATTACCATCGCAGCAGGTGGGTACTGCATCGGCACCCACGGCTGCGGTTGTGACCCAACCGCAACCACCACTGGCGCCGCCGTTGTCGCCACCACTGCAGGCTGAGTAGTCTGAGATTGTTGCTGAGGATCAGAGCCACCACCGTTGGTATTTGATTCCATCTTTAAGAACACAAGCAAAGTGTTGTTAAAGTTGGAAAGGATGTTTCTATACGTGCAGATTTATGTAAAGAAAACGGCGAATCTGAGAGTTTCGAGAGAGAAAGAGATAAGAGGTTCATGGGAAGCCCTACTTCGTGACGCGTAGGATTTGTAAGCCGTTGGATTAAATGGTGTTTTTTAATTTGGGCCGTTGATTTGACATGATCTGAGGTAAGCATTGGGAGATAGCTATTTTAGCTAGCGGCCGCCTTTGATAATTTCCTTCTTGTGGTATTATATTAAGAAAAAGGTATTTTAATTTTTATAAAATAAAATCCAACACTAGTGTAATTTTTTTTTTTTTTTTTTTTTTTGCAGACTTTTGTCTAATTTACATATGTATAAAATCCAACACTATTGTAATGTTTTTTTGAAGCCTTTTGTCTAATTTACATGTGTATAAAGAAATTAAATAGATATTTGGATTAAAAAAGCTGACGTGGCAATCAAAACCCGAACCGTCTCTGCACCAACATGTGAATGCTTGATTTAGGGTTTGCATTTGCTGACAGAGATTTACGGTTCGCCTATGCTAACTGAGGTCGATGCATCGTGATCAATAGCAATAGCAATGTCTGGTTTTGGTGGTCAACTTTAATCATGGATCGATTTAAGGTTTTAAAAGGATGAAGCAAGAATCAATCAAGGTTTTAAAAGGATGAAGAAGGAGATGATTTTGTTGAGCATGAAAGGATCTGAGAGAGTTGACGGAGACGCGTGAAAAGCTTTTTATCAATCCGTGGAGACGTGTGGTAGGGGACACATGTAGGGATCCCATGGAGACTCATAGAAAACTTTTTATTGATCCTGTAGAGACACGTAGTAGGGGACGCATGAAGGGATCTCGAGGAGACGCGTGACAGGGACACGTGAAGACACTATTCATACAGCATCGTGAATCATATATGTATAATTAAATACGAATTTAGTTGCATTATCTTATTAATTAACAATATCTAATTGTAAAAGTGGAAAAAATCATATGATGTAAGTAGTAGTAAACAATTCAAAACATTTATGCTTAAGATGAAGTGTGTGAAATGCTTATGAGCACTTCATGTAGCCAATAGCGAAATCAGAATGTTTTATCAGGGGTCATCATAAGGTTTTTTTTCTGACAACTAAAATTGTATAGTTTAAATCATAATTTTTCTAGAAAAATCTCATATAAACATATAAAAATTCAACAAATTTATGTGGCTAGGGAAACAACGGACCTTCTTGACCCCTCCCCTTCCCTCTAATTTCACCTCTCCATGTACCAAAAAACTAATCATTTAAAACTATATTCGCTTTACTTCATATTATTAAAGCTATTTATAAATGGAAACATATCTACAAGAACATTTGAACAAAAGAACGAGTTAACTCATACACCAAACACGTGTGAACACATACATGCCAACAAGTGTGAATGATACTAGTGTTCATTGAATCGAATAACAAATTTTTGAATTATTCGATTTTTTTATTTTTATCTAAATTCATATTCGATTCGATTAGTATTTGAAACTCGTATTCAAACCGAATTCGATAGATTTCAAATTTACCTTAAATAATAGATTATTTTACTTTCATTTTTTAAACTACAACAAATTAATTATATTCAACATTAGATATAATAATCTGTAAAATTAATTAACTATCAATATGTCAAAACACCAAAATTTAGAAGATAGATTGGTGACTGGTAGTGATTTAAGTTAGGTAAAAACTTAGATAAGTAGTATGGGTTATTTATCAGTAGGTTTGGTAATGTTATTAATAATAAACTTATCACTTATTGCCGAACCAAACAACTAATCTGGTCTAAAGGGCTAACAAAGGCAAATGACTAATCTAGAAATGCTAATCAGTGTAAACAATTGTTGAGCCAAACGACTGTTCTGGCCCAAACAACCGTGATTAGTGGAGCCAGTAGTTGTTGCAAACAACTGACCTGGTTTAACTTGAACCACTCTTGAGCTAATCAGTGGTTGATGATGTCAGCATGCGCTACTTCGGACGTCATCAGTTGTTGTTCTAGACCCGACCTGCTATGCACCACTCTCACCCGACTCAACCCGTGGTTAGTCGAACCTGAATCGAGCCGCTTGAACCAACTTTCATAATACAAATGCGGCTCCCCACCGGTGTTTCGTAAAGGTAAACAATATACAAAGAGTGTGCATCCTTATAGTCATCCCACCTATGTCGCATAAGTTGACAAAACTCAATTCATTTTCTTATATTTGTTTGTTCCAACCATTATGAACATAGTTTGGTTCATTATGATGCCCTCCAAAAGTATAAAATAAACCCACAGATGAATATCTATACAACTGTAAGTGCACCAAAGTTTGATAAATGCTGGATACTGCTGAAGTTTCAACATTGAAGGACTGATCTTGTAATGATGTGAAAGTGTCACAAGGTTGGACAAGGGTTCTTATACATATGAGAACTTGTGGGTTTAGATTGTCAATACTTGTAATCTTTTATATGGTGAGTACTTGTGGTTTTCTTATATGTGCGAACTTGTGTTGTCTAGTTAGTGGTCAATACTTATTTGTTAAGTACTGAGGTTTCATTGTAAGGTCTATTATGTCCGAACATATGATTGTATATAAGCTTTGTGATGTATGCAATCATTAGACATTCAATGAAACAGTGAAATTTTGGAAGAAAACTTATTGTGCAAATAAACCCTAGCTTTGTGTTCATTATTCAATATGTGTGATTGTTGATTGTGAATACTCTGTGTATTCACGATTCTCTCATCTTCTACACCTTCTGTACGATCTACGTTGCGGTACGAGGCACGCGATGGTTTCTGCACATCGCGTGTGTGTTCGATCGGTTCGGTTCGTGTGTTCGTTGAAGGAAGATGAACTTACAAGTGGTATCAGAGCAGGCTCTATATACAGAGTGCTCTTACCGCTGTAGACTTCGTGTTGGAGGTTAGATTTTGTTCGGTTTTTGTTCGTTCTAGTGGGTTTTCAAATTTCTAGGGTTTTCTCATGATTTTCATGGATTCTTCATGTGTTTCTTGATTTTTCATCATGGATGGTGATTAGGGTTTAGTTGTGAGTGTTTGTGCTTGATTTGATTGTTTAGATTTTGCTCAGATTGTGTCAGATCTAAAGTTTTCTTCAAATTCTCTGGGTTTTTGTTCCTCTGAAGTTATTGATGATCTTGTGTGCAGTCACACTTGGGAAATAAATTCAGAGGTGAGTACTTGTGCTTTGTGCACACTTGTTGTTTAATTGATCATGCGCACTTGTGTGTTAACTGATCACCCGCACTTGTTTTTTATTGATCATGCGCACTTGTGAAGTTGTTCATCAGTACTTGTTTTCCAAGATTGTTCATGAGTACTTGTGATTTAAGATTGTTCATGAGTACTTGTGATTGTTCATGAGTACTTGTGGTTTAAGATTGTTCATGAGTACTTTTGGTTTAAGATTGTTCATGAGTACTTGTGATTTATTACTCATCCGCACTTGTTTCCAAGATTGTTCATGAGTACTTGTGATTTAAGATTGTTCATGAGTACTTGTGATTTAAGATTATTCATGAGTACTTGTGATTGAGGATTGTTCATGAGTACTTGTGATTTAAGATTGTTCACCAGTACTTGTGATTTAAGATTACTCTTATCAGCACTTGTTTGGATATTTGTTCATCAGCACTTGTTTGGCTAATTGGTCATCAGCACTTGTTTGTTTTTGGTCATCAGCACTTGTGAGTCTACTACATTATCAGTACTTGTGAATTTCTTTTGACCGTAATTGTTTCATTATTGTTCATCAGAACTTATTTCATTATCATTCATCAGCACTTATCACTTAGGGTCTCTAAAAGTATCAGAACTTGTGATTTTGATCAGTACTTGTGATATTTGTTAAAGTTTCATCAGTAAGTGTTCATAGTCTTTGAAACAAAGTCACAGTAAAGATGGCAAACAATTTGAACACCGTTGTTCAAAGTATTCGACACAACAAAGAAGTCGGAAGCAGTGATAAACCTCCCGTGTTGTTGAACGAGTTAGATTATCCGGAATGGAAGATACGGTTTGAAAGATACATCAAAGCAAAAGATTTAAAACTGTGGTTATGTATGACGTCAGGAATTAGAGGACAACCTGCTCGAACTTTGACAATTACCGGTTATCTTTCTTTAACTGATGATGAAAGAAAGTATTATGAATGCGAAGAGAAAGCAATTTCCTTGATTACGATGTCATTACCACAATCGATCTTACACACTTTTGGTAACAAAAACTCGTCAAAGGAATTGTGGGACAGTTTGAGTGACAGATTCGAAGGAAATGAGTTATTCAAGAAACGGAGACTCGAACGACTAAAGACTCAACTCGTAGTATTTAAAGCTATGAAAGGTGAATCGTTGGATGATTTGGTAAACATATTTTACCATTTGCTAAGTGAATTAGATCGAAGTCAACTAGGATTGTATACGGAGTTCGAAAAGGTGGAAAAGTTTCTGAAATGTTTACCGAAACAATGGAATATGTATTCTACCTTAATCAAAGAAAGTGCTCAATATGAAGAATTGACTCTTGATCAAGCAGACCAGAAGATGAAAGGTTACGCATGGAACTTAGATGACCAAGACTCTGATTTCTAGAAGTTACAAGATCCGGCTTTGTACCGTGCAAAGCAAACTGAAAAGGGAAGTAATTCAGGAGTTGCTTTCGTTTCAGAAACTTCTCAAGGAGATCCTGCAAACCATAGTGCCTTTGTCGTTGGTAGCAATAGTGGAATTACCATTGGTGGAATTCCTATATCGCCTGGAATGTCGTCGTCAAGTGCTAGGCCAAGCGAACCAAGCGTGAATGTTCCTAAAATCGACTCACATAGTCTTAAGCTCATAGAAGAAAATATGGCACTTCTTGCATCATTTATGACGGCATTCGAGAATTTAACACTTGGAAAATTAGTTGAACCATCGACTCTCGATGAAGATCTTGATCAAATCAAACAAGATGAATTGGAAGAGCTCGATTTGCAATTAAGTATGGCGTTACTGGGAAGAAGAGCAAAGAAATTTCTTCAGCGAACGGGAAATAGTTTCATTGGTGGTAATACAAAGACACGAATGGGAATTGACATGACCAAAGTTAAATGCTACAACTGTGGTATCTATGGTCATTATGCAAGAGGGTGTTGAAAACCGAAGAATAGAGAAGGCAACAATGGTCAAGGAAGCTCAGCTAGATCCAACAACAACAGTCCAGCCCCATCCAATACAACTTCTACCACTTCAACAACAACCTCATCTGATAACCTTACTCCTAATGCTAACAACGCTATAATTGTTCATCCCCTTCAAACTATTAGTGAGCCACACGATTGGGGGATTGTAATGGAAGAAACATCTACTGCTATTGTTTCACAAGCGTTCATTACCGAGATCGTTGAAGAAGGGTTTGGAGATTTGTTTAAAGAGGTGAATGTGGAAGAGTTGACTTTGGTGGCAGAAGCTCTTAGTGAGAATCTGGAAATGGAGAAAATCATTGAAACAGAGGAAAACGAGAGAAGAGAGAATGAGGAAGAGGAAACCAGAAAGAAAGTAGGAAAGAAAGACGGAAAGAAAGATGAAAATGATCGTTTTGAATTCCAGATTGCACCTGACGAAATGCAACGCTTTGCTGATTAAGAAAAGGCAAAGATGAAAGCAGGAAAAACAGAAAGCTCGGATTAAGCTTTCATGGCTAACATCCAGGTACAATCTAAATCTGATCATAAAAGATGTCCTAGATGCGTAGACTTTGTCGCTAAGTGTGACAGATACGCACTCCATAACAGTAATTTGATTACTGATCTAGAGAAATCTATAGTGTTAATTGTCGCACTTTCAAGGTCCGACAAAGAACATAGAAGTCAGGTGATTGCCTTGAAAAATGACATCTCTGAGTTTGAGAGACGACTTGCTCAAGCGACGATTAAGAATCAAGATTTAAAAGCTGAATTTGAAACTTGTCAAAACACAGTTTTAGAAAAGAATCAAATGATTTTAGACAAATATAACTTGATTCTTGATCTGCAGCGAAAACTTGATAAATTCGAAAGTTCGTCAGATGTGATGAATTTTTGCATAAACAACCTTCCTCTCAAAGATTCAGAAGATGAGATGTTTGGTGTTGGTTACAAGAAGGTTCCACCTCCTATTAACCACAACTATACATCGACTCCTTCGATTGATCCTACAATTGCAGATTTCGTTCCGACTGCTCCATTGACTGTTGATCCTTTGAGTGAGGAAGAGTCTGAATCCGAGTCTGAATCTGAATCGGAATCGGAATCAGAACAAAAGAGTACGAGTGATGTTAAAACAAACGAAATTGATTTAAGCAAAATTGAAAATTTGATAAACTCAAAGATTTTGGAAGCTTTAAATCAAGTTCAAAATGTTCAAAAGACGAAGCCTAAAAACAAAGGTAAAAAGAATGTTAAAAACATTTCAAAAACCAACTTTGTGAAAGGCGAAAGCTTTAACAAAGAAGGTGAAAGAATTAAAAAAGGTTCAAATTCTGACTTTGTGAAACAAAAAGCAAAAGGCTCAAACGAAGCATCCTCATCCTCAAACAGTCAATGTGAGGATGATCAAAAAGAAAAGATTGATAAACGACGATGCTACAAATGTAGTTTGAAAGGACATTTAGCTGCAAATTTTCCAAACGACAAAGGAAAGAGTCGTGTTGATCCTGATCTTGATAAACCTTTTGACACAAAACCACAAAATGAACCTAAAAAGAATGAAAAGAAAAGTGGTAAAACTCAAAAAGGTGAAAAACCTAAGGTTGTAAAGTAAGAAAGCAAACTTGTTTCTAAACCAAAGGTTAAAAATCAAAAACAAAAGGATCAGGATACCGATTCATCAGATGATGATGATAGCCGTCGTGGTTCAGATCGTGGATCGGAAATTTCTTCAGCAAAACGTGAAAGTCGTCAGAAAACCCCTGCTCGACGACCAACTCATGTAACTTTCCGACCAAAGAACAAGATCAACAATCTGGAGGTCCTTACAACCACAATGTCAGACCTCATGCGTAAAATCGTTACGTTGATAACCAAAACGTGTCACCGGCCAGATTTCATGGTCAAAGACAACATTCGGGATACCAACGACATGTGTTTCATGATAATGAGCAACCAAGATTTGATAGAAATTTTAGACCTCAGCATAGTCAAAACTTTGAATATCAAAACTCTGGTAATCGTTTTGGTGGAAATTATGGGTACAGTAACCGTCCTCAAACTCCGCACAATCCTCGATTTGCGAGTGGACATTCTAACAATTACCGAGGTGTAAATGTCAGAAACAACAATGAAAATGGTTATTTCAAGGAATTTTCGTTTGTGGATGAATTTAGACGACCCAAGACCGTCACGGCTTGGGTCCCCCACTCTAACTAATTTCCTGTTTGTGAATGCATGAACAGCTAAAGAGAGCTATCTATATTTGGTATATCGATAGTGGCTGTTCCAGGCATATGACGGGGATCAAAGAATTATTGTCAAATTTGAAACCTATTCGTGGTGGTTATGTTAACTTTGCGGGTGAAAAGGGTGGTTACATCACGGGTGAAGGTTCTGTGTCAAACGGCAAGATCACCTTGCACAAGGTGAACTTTGTTGAAGAACTGAAACACAACTTGCTGTCAGTATCTCAGATCTGTTATAACAAGTATTCAATGCATTTCACGGATAAGGCTTGCTTCGTTCTAAAGCCGGGATTTGTAGTTCCTGAAGATTGGGTTGTGATGAGAGCTCCAAGAGTGAACAACACCTATGTGATGGACATGCGTCCGGTTGTGATCTCCTTTGGTCCGGCAACGTGTTTGTTATTAAAGGAAACTGAAGATCAATTTTTCCTATGGCATCGAAGGATGGGCCACGTGCATCTACACAAAATGAATCACTTGATAAAGAACAACCTGGTGTTGGTGTTCCTTTACGTAGTTTTAACATGCACAGTAAATGTGAATTCTGTGAGAAAGGGAAAATCAAACGTAAACCTCATAAGCCTAAACACATAAACTCTATCCAACAACCACTAGAGCTGCTTCACATGGATTTGTTTGGTTCGATCCATATAACTAGCATTGGTGGTATGCCTTATTGTTTGGTTGTCACAGATGATTTTTCAAGGTATTCGTGGGTATTTTTCTTAAAATCGAAGTATCAAATTTTGGCACTTTGAAAGATTTGTTTAAACAATTAGAGAAAAAATACACTTTAGCCATCAAAAAATTAGAAGTGATAACGGAACTGAATTTAAAAATCGAAATATGGATGAGTTATGTCGTGATATTGGTATTGTTCATCAGCTTAGCGCTCCTTATGTTCCTCAACAGAATGGATTCACTGAAAGGAAGAATAGGACCCTTATCGAGGTTGCAAGAACCCTTCTCTCAGAATCCAAATTGCCCATATTCTTTTGGGCCGAAGCTGTAAGCACCGTATGCTATGTGCTGAATAGTGTGCTTACAATGAAAAGGGAGGATAAAACTTGTTATGAACTTCTTGAGAAAAAGAAACAAAATTTGAAAGATTTCCAGTTTTTTGGGATTAAGTGAATGATCTGACGGACATCGGATACTCCAAATTTTGGGGAGATTGGAGAAAATTGGTCTCTTCATAGGTTACGAACTAGGCTCTCCGAACAAACGAGTATACAATGTCAAGAAACGGATGGTGGAAGTAGTCTTTGATATAACTCCTTTGAGTTACGATCCTCCACCATCTGAGTTCGGTCCTAAAACTGGTTACGATTATGAATTTTTTTTTGATTCTTTTGCTTTATGTAACACCCCGAAAACGGGTTTGGTATTTTAAAGCCGGTAAATATAAGGAAACGGGCAAAGTACCGTTAATGGTAAAAAGTAGCCCGTAAACAAAAATAACTAGGAATATATTTACCTAGTTATTAACATGTAGATAAGTAATAAAAATATGGAATTGTAGTCTTAAAACAATTAAAACTAAACTTAAGGGACCAAAATTGTAACAAAGGAAACTTTATATTTATAAACAAAAAAACAAAAACACGCAACACACACATGGTGTGTGTGTGGGGATCGATCATCAGGCGACCAAAAGGGGGTAAACCCTAGCTCATTAAACATCTTCAAAATTGAAAGGAAATTGGAGCTCAAACTCTTGAATAAACATGAATTAATGATCACCCAAGCTAGGGGATCGTAAGGTATGTCAAATTTTTATGTTAATGAAGTTGTGAATTTTGGTTTACATTGCCATGTTTCGATTTATGTGTGAATCGTATAGGCTATGGCCAAATTAGTGAAGTATGATTGCTTAGGAACAAACCCTAAGTAGAAACTTGAAGTAAATTGTTATGATTTAGGTGTTTGGGTGAATTACCACACCTAGCTAAGTGGGGTTTTGACTATATAGTGAAGATGATGATATATGTGTGCTTAGAATAATCATAATTGGTAGTTTAAATGAGAAACTTGAATAAATTGTAAGTTCGAGTAAAAGCTCATGCATGACTTGAAATGGGTTTTGAAAGTTATGATGAAATTCTTGACATTGAAGTTCTTGCATGAAGTGTAAGGATTTAAAGATAGATAAAGATAGAATAGAGATTTAGAATCATCCTATTTGTTATATTCAAGAAGAGAGTTCTTGAATAAGTGTTAAGATTGAATTAGTACATGTGTGTGAAATGGGTTTTTAATAAAAGTATGAACTTTATGGAACTAAATGATTATTTGATGTTTATAAACTATGTGGATGAATGTAGTTAGTGGCCTAAAAATAGCGCCTACCGAATAGTCGAAGAAATGCCTAAGTGAGTTCGTCGAACTCAATTGTGCATTTCATACATTAAAAAGGGACAATTGACTTTTGAAAATCAAACTGACCTTAAAACATGACCGAATGATAATTTGACAGAAAATGCGTAAGGTGGAATAGTCGAGATTAATAATGACTAATCTAACCATCTTACGAATTATGATGATAGTTTGACGCTTGACAAGCTAGGTGGAGCTTGGGAAGGAAGCGGTTCAAACAAGCTAAGCATGAAGAAAAGCATAACCGGATTCAAGGTAAGTAAAGCTTACTCCCCCTTTTATTATTTACCAAATTTTTATTGTCAATATCGAATATGAATAGTAGTTTGCAAATGAAAAGAGATGTTCTGGCACGATATAATGCGGGTCGGAACAAGTTAGAATGGCAAAAACCATAGATTATGGTAAAATGAGGAAATAAGGTAAACTTGATGAGAGATGATGAACAAATATAAAGTTTTGAAACACTATGTTATGGTGTAAACGTGGCGGGTAAAATGGTAAAGTAGTAATCCGGGCATGGATTAACAAATAGATAAAAGATTTGAAAGGACACCTTTTGTTGAAAGTTTTAACGGGTCAAACAAATTGAGAAAATGTCTTTTAAGTAAATAAAACTCACGGTGCAAACTGGAATAGGTTCAAGGGGTGAGATGTTATTAAAAAATATATTTATACTATCATATGTTGAAAAATGGTCATTTCGAATAGATGGGTCAAATGGTGTGTTAATACCATTTGACATTAATAATTGGTGACCACTTGTTGAGTTTTTGTGATTACAGGAAATAACATATGTTGCTTGCTTTAACTAGAAAATTTAAAGCAAGAGGTATGTAAACGGGTCAATGCTATGACCCGAGCTAGGTACACATAATTAGATTTATAGTTGAAAGTAGTATTTTGGTTAAGTAATTAGTGGAAGTCTTTCGTCGTAAAATGAGGGACTAAAATTGACCAAAAAGCCCTTGATGGGTAAATTGGGCAAACGACCCATATGGGTTGTTTAGGAATTTGCATTAAGATTATGAAATATATGTATATACCTTAATGTTGTAAAATGATGGGTGAAAGGAGAGAGTGACATTTAAAGTTAATGGTAAATCCCTCTAATAGGTCAAAGTGAAGTTTTGTGCATAACTCAACCTTTAGTTGCATAATGTATGAAAGTTTTGAACTCACGAGTTAATGGTTTTGAGATAATGAATATCTCAAGAATTTACAATGATTTAAACGAAAGTGGTTTAATGAAACATGAAACGGGTCAAAAGTGTTAAAAAGGAATTTCAAGCCGAGAGCTTGAAATCTAAATTTTTGAAGTAGTTGAATATTAGGTTTTAACTCCATAAGATAGAGAATTAAATTTCGAACTCTTAGGAAAAAGAATTGTGTTAAACGGACATCTAGATTGAAAGTTATGATACTTTGAAGTTAGAATTTTGGTAAATAAGTATAGCTGGGAAACTGCAGCTCATCAAAACAACCTTCTGTCGAAATGAGTCCGTTGCGCCCCGCGACGGAGAAGTCAAAAGCTGTCGTGCCCCGCCACGGGTTGTGGCAGCCCGTGAAGGATTAAGCCAAGTCTGTCGCGGCCCGCGACAAACATATAGAGCTGGAAAATTTTGTATTTTGTTTGTTTTGAACTCCGGACTCATTTAATCTCGTTATTTAACTATCAAAACTAACTTTTGTGTTGGTTTTGATCATAGGTGAACATCATGAATACCCGGATGAAGATCAAGCAACGAAAAGGACCGAACACACGTCATTTGAAGCTTCCGCTAAGAGATCATTATGTTTTGTTTTAAAATGATCTATGTAAACAATTGTTACTTTAATTTGAATACTCTAATTTTGTATGAATGTTAACTTGTCAAAGTTTTTGAAAGGTCACATTTTTACATAAAATGCGTATTTAATATTATAATTATATTATAATGAGACAGGTGTTACACTTTACCTGATCTAACAGATGATGAGACTGAACTAGTGTACTTATACTTGATCGACAAAGATGAAGTGGATGCAGGATGGCGTACCAGCGTTCCAACAAATGTCTCTTCAAATGGTGATTCAGGTGTAAACGTTGCCAGCACGTCAAATGTTAATGATGCCGAAGCTACTCAACCCTCCAATAATGCAGATTCAAGCGATTCCGATGATGACGTTGTAGCTGCTTCTGAAGCTGAAGTTGCTCAAAATACAATTGGTGACCTTTTTTTTAATTTTTCAACTTATCCAAATGTTGGCACGTCTACGAGAAATGTTCAAGCATCTGGTAATGCAACTGCTGAGGGGGAAATTCAGTCAAATTTGGGAACAAATCTGCAAGTTCCAGTTGTTCCTGTCACTCAGACAAATAGGAATCATCCTAATGATAATATTATCGGAGATCCGCGTGAAGGAATAATGACTCGAAGCAGAAGTCTTAATGATATGCAGTGTTTGTTCACAGAAATCAAAGAGAAAGATATCTACAGCTTAAGCCTGCACGAGTGCTTTATTTCGCAGATAGAGCCGAAAAACTACCACATGGCGCTGAAAGATAGCTCGTGGTGTGAGGCGATGCAGGAGGAGTTGTCTCAGTTTGACAAGCTGAAGGTTTGGAACTTGGTAGATCTTCCAAAGGGCCAGCACGCGATCAACACTAAATGGGTTTTTAAATGTAAAAAGGACGATAAAGGTGTTGTTGTCAGAAATAAAGCTCGTTTGGTGGTGCAAGTGTTCAATCGGGAAGAAGGGGTTGATTACACAGAAGTTTACGCGCCAGTAGCTCTCCTTGAAGCAATTCGTTTGTTTCCTAGCCTTTGCTACTCACGTACGTATTAAAGTCTATCAGTTGGACATCAAAAGTGCATTCCTTTACGGGAAGTTGCAAGAAACTGTGTATGTTTCCCAGCCGCCGGGTTTTGAAGCTCCAGAATCGTCGAACAAAGTGTACTTGCTGGACAAAGCTTTATACGGTCTTCATCAGGCTCCTCGTGCTTGGTACGAGACATTGTCAAAGCATTTGTTGGCAAACGGATTCTCTCATGGTGCAATAGATTCCACTCTCTTCATCTTAAAGAAAGGGGGAGATTTCCTAATTGTGCAAATATATGTCGATGACATTATTTTTGGTTCTTCAAATGAAGAGCTTTGTCGGGAATTCGAACAAGTGATGAAATCAAAGTTTGAGATGAGTGCAATGGGTGAGCTGAAGTTTTTCCTTGAGTTGCAAGTGGATCAAGAAGTCAATGGCACGTATATTCATCAGATGAAGTACGTCCACGAGATCCTCAAGCGATTCAACATGGAAGATAGTCTGCCTTACGAAACTCCGTTCCCTACCAATCACAAGCTGTCAGATGAAAATGACAAAGATCCTGAAGTGGATCCTTCGGTTTATCGTGTAATGATTGGTTCTTTAATGTATCTTACTACATCTCGACCCGACATAATGTTTTCGGTGTGTTTATGTGCTAGGTACCAAGCCAATCCAAGAGAATCGCATTTGAAAGCCATCAAACGGATTTTCCGCTATCTTAAAGGCAAACCAAGACTTGGATTGTGGTATCCAGTCGAGGGAGGCTTGGATTTGATAGCATATGCGGTTACGGATTTTGGGGGGTGCCCAATCAACAAGAAGTTAACCTCTGGTGGTGCTCAACTAGTTGGAAGCCGTCTGATATTCTGGCAATGCAAAAAGCAACAGTCAGTGTCGCTGTCCACATGTGAAGCAGTCCGCTTCGAGCTGTTGTGCTCAAGTCTTGTGGATCCAACATCAATTGCGGGATTACGGTTTGAGTTATACACAAACTCCCATCATGGTAGATAATAACTCAGCTATTTCAATAACAAATAACCCAGTACACCATTCACGCACTAAACATATAGATGTTTGGCATCATTTTATACGTGATTGTGCTGAAAAAGGTTTAATCGATGTAGTTAGAGTTGACACCTTAGACAACTATGCAGACTTGTTTACAAAGACATTTGATCAGACAAGGTTCGAGAACTTAGTCCGAATGATCGGGATGATAAACCCTGAGTAGGATAGTTTCATAAGCCCTCATGGAAACTTTATTTTTCTGTTCCTTTGTACATGTTACTGCTTTTCGTAAAACACAAAAATTCAAAAAGATTTTACTTAGTTGTAGGATATTTTAATAAAAATCCAAAAACATTAGAAAATGAAAAAAACTAAGGACGCGTTGATAGTGAGAAGAAATGATAGTACATCGGCAGTCATATATTTTACGGGGTATCTTATAAAATTAAAACCTTAACTGTTGACAGCTTCATTATATGTTGTAACGATAGGTTTTACGCGTTAATAAGAACTTGTTTTTGGTATATAAAGATAACGAACTGCGTAACTTGTGTGTAACATCTCTCGGATATATGGTCTTGGTACCGTAATTTCGTTTGAGAGATTACCAAAATTCTGAGATACTAGGTCTTTATATCTGATTATTATCTGGGGTATTATACTTGGTCTTCTGATTTTGCGTCGGCAATGGCCTAGACCTCGTATAATACTTTGCTAAGTGCTTCGTTTGTGCGCAAACCCTCCAGGTGGATTTCTCTTCTGCCTAACAGTCATCACTGGAAGACCTGTTCAAAGCTTGTCACCACCGGGTGAACAACTGAAAATATATGTTACTGTCGGGTACATAATACAGAAAAAAAATCCCAAAGTGCAGCAAAAGATACCAAATTGTTGGTATACCACCTAAAGTCAAGCCATCATCTCTATGTGGGTGCAGTGGCACTAACCTGAGCTCTCAAGGTTTCGCAATTTTAGCCGGATACAGATAATAGTTGGATATATTCACCTGTAAGATGTAATTTTTGGTAGTCTTGATACGGGAGTATATTCTGAGGTGGGGAACACAGTTATATCAGTTAATAAGACACTTAATTGCATATCTCGAAAACAGTGTTCGAACACGTGCTAAAGCTTAAATGGACAAGTATATCGTTAAACATCTTGAACTGTCATTATCATTCTATCTGCTTAAAATTGTTAAATGGATACTAACTGTGATTGATTTTGACAGATAAGCCGATATGATCTTCTTGTCCGCGTTTTCACAAAAAGATAATGTTTTTAAATATCTACGTTTCTTTTCCGTTTCAAATATTAAAAAAACTATACAAAAAGATTTTCGGTGTGTTTTAATATAAAATTTGAAAAATACAAAAATATTTTATTTCTCGTTTCCATGGGTGGGCTTTATATTTTTAACGATACTCAAAAAGGGTTTTACAATTTTGAAAACGGATTAAAAAAACAATCCGGTGAGGTAATTTAAAATAAGTCTTTTAATAAAAACAATCGGTCTTGCTAAGTTGGTCTAAGTGTGTGTTGTCCGTGTAGGAAATTCATTTGGGCTTCAATGGTTTCTAATGAAGTTTTGAGCTTGACAAGCTATTTTAGATTATCTGAAAGAAGACAGGAAACTCGCTTTTCGGTGTGCTCGAGCTGTTCGAGGCTGTGTGAAGAACAAGACTGGAGCAGGAAGCGGTTTCTCGAACAGTGATCTAGATTTGCAGAACCCGCATATATCAAGGGGGAGTCTGTAAATGCACTTCAGGATGATAAATACGGGAAGCGGCTTCTCGAAGACTCGATGAAGATTTGCAGATCCCGCATATATCAAGGGGGAGTCTATAAGTGCACCAAAGTTTGATAAATGTTGGATACTGCTGAAGTTTCAACATTGAAGGACTGATCTTGTAATGATGTGAAAGTGTCACAAGGTTGGACAAGGGTTCTTATACATATGAGAACTTGTGGGTTAAGATTGTCAGTACTTGTAATCTTTTATATGGTGAGTGTTATGGGTGGTTTTCTAAACATATATCCTGCATAATATTCTGACTTTATTTCTTTTATTGTGACCAGGATACCGGATCAGGATATTGGTAACATCCTGATGCAGTATCCTGATAATAATTAATTAAGCTCACGTGCAGATTAACGAGGCAGGCATGTAACGTTCGGATGGACTTGTTCTCCCGAAGACTCGGGCTAATCTGTTGAAATAGGAGTGTTGAAGCCGGAAGACGTGGACTACAACGTTCACAAAGGGAATGTTCGCTATATCCCGGATTAATAGGCTAGTTTGTTAGTTTCGTTTTACTATAAATAGGATTGATCGGATCAGATAGAACACACACAATTTTCCGTACACTCTTACTCTCTACTAGCTGCAGACACTCACAAACACTTACACTTGTATTCAAATCACATTGTAACACTTAGTTGATCCGCATCATATCCTGCACTGTATCCTGAAGTTTGAAGCAATAAGAAGAACAAGGCAGCTGCGATTGTCAGCTCCCAAGGTTTTATGCCAGTGATCTAGATTGATCAAGGGCTTTCCTCGTACATCTCGTGTCACTATTTACTTTTCAGCTCATTGTTTGAAAGTTAATATAGCTCCATATCCTGAGCTATATCCTGAAAACTGTTTTTGTAAACATCATACTCAGAATATTTTCAATACACATTGTCAGCACACTACCTCACTTAACTAATTTGATTACTTAATTGCTTCGGTAATTTTTTACCAAAACAATTTGGCGCCCACCGTGGGGCAAGTGGTGCTATTTTTACTAACAGTTTTCGTAAAATCGTTACTTGGTTTTCTATTTGCAAAACTTTTTACCACGCTATTTTCAATGGCCCCAAAATCAAACATGAGCTCTTCTACCGTGTCTGCTACAACCTCTGCAACAGTTGGTTCGGTGCTTCCACCACCTCCGAGGATGCAAGCTTCTTCACAGCCCTAGGATCCTTCAAGAAGGACTGAAACTTATGTGGCTCGGGATGTTATCCCCACTCAGAATGTTCAAGGATCCGCTGTCTCAAGGGAAACTCCTATTTTGGCTTCTAATCATGAAATTCTAACTTTGTTTGGTAGTATACATGATCAGATGAAGCAACAGCAGGAGACCAACCAGATGCTGATAAGAGAGATACAACTCTTGAAATCCAGCTCCAGCAGGCCTGCTGAGGATATCGTCACTCCCTTGCAGCCCAGGGCTTTGAACTTCAGCTCGGCAGTATATACTAAGGATAACCGGGGCAACATTGTGCCTAGCCATTCCCAGAATCATACCCCTGAGATACCCTCTTCGGTTAGGGTGTCAACTGTGAGAAGTTCAGGATATGCTTCAGGATATGGCCAGAATACTCAGACTGGTAACGTGTCTAATAATACTAATACCCTTATTACTAACGGTCTTGAATTTTTGCAGGATGCAGGTATGACATCCGCATTCTCTAGGGAGATTCAGAAATTGAAGGACATGATATCCAGTGTACCTGGGGTGGTCCAGCCAATTCCAGAAGTATCCCAGGATAGCCACAGGATATCCCGGTTTGCATATCCTATTTGTGATGCTGAAATCCCAAAAAGATTTCAAACCCCCCAATATGAAGCTCTATGACGGAACCATGGATCTTGAAGAACATATTGCTCAGTATAGGGAAAGGATGGAAATTAATCCTATCCCTCCGGATCTCAAGGAAGCATGCCTCTGCAAGGGCTTTGGCTCTACTTTAACCGGATCAGCCTTGAAATGGCTTCTAAATGTTCCATCTCATTCAATTACATCATTTGCACATTTAGTTAATCTGTTTAATAGTCAGTTTTCTTGCAGTAGAAGCTTTGAAAAACTAACAAGTGACCTCTACAGGATAGCACAGGGACCTCAAGAATCCCTAAGGGATTATGTGAACAAATTCAGCAGGGAATCCTTGGACATCCCACATCTTGATGTTGCTACAGCAGTCCAAGCATTCAAGATGGGACTACAAAAGGATTCCCAGTTTTATCAGGATCTTGTAATGAATCCTTGCAGAAACCTGGACGAGGCTCGAAACAGGGCTTTAAGATACATTCGACTGGAGGATGACAAAAAGATGCAAGAGAGGATGAATTCATCCACAACCTATGAATCAACTAACAGGAAGTCAGAATCCTCATACAAACCATATCGCTCTAAGCCATATGGCAGGAATGACAGCAAGAAAGTGAATGCTGTTGATGACGAGGATCCTGAGGAATATCCTGAGTTGTCAGAATATTGCTTTTCTGTTAATATACCTGAACTAATGTATGCTATGCAGGGTTTAGGAGACAAAGCGAGGTGGCCTAGGAAGAACCAACAAAAAGCTGATTGGAAGGATAAATCCAAGTGTTGTGCCTTCCATGAGGATTTTGGACATGTTACGGAAGATTGCATTGCTTTAAGGAAAGAAATAAGTTATCTCCTGAGCAAAGGATATCTGAAGGATCTTTTAGGAAGAAAGAAGAATAAGGGTCAGGATACTGAGAAGGATCCTGAATGAGCAGCATCACCTCTTGAGGATGCCAAAATAATTAACTTTATTTCAGGAGGATCCGACATTTGTGGAACCTCTTATTCTGCAGCAAAAAGGCATGCAAAGGAAGCTAAGGCAGAAAGAGGGGATAAGCCGACCAGGATGACAAGCCTCACAACCGATAAAGTGATAACGTTTGACAGTGATGACAGGGATACTGTCCAGGATCCCCATCACGATGGTTTGGTAATAACTTTATATGTTGCTAATCACTTTGTGCGCATGATATTGGTGGATAATGGCAGCTCTGTCAACATTAATCAGCTTGAAACATTGAAAAGGATGAACGTCTTTCCGATGGACATCACTTCAAAATCCACTGTACTTGTCGGGTTCAGTGGAGAGGCCAAGAATACTGTGGGAGAAATAAAGTTGCCAGTATATGTTGAAGGAGTCAACTCAATGCAACGCTTCAGTGTCATGGACTCTTTATCCTGCTACAATATTATACTGGGAAGGCCGTGGATCCATGATATGAAAGTTGTGCCATCAACCTATCATCAGTGTATCAAAATCCCTACCCCTTGGGGGGTTGTCAAGGTGGAAAGTGACCAACAAGAAGCGAAGGAGTGTTATTCTTCTTCAATGAAATCCTCAACAAAGTCCAAAGCAGGATAGCAATTAAAGATGTGAGCCCAGGATATCGTGGAGGTTTCAGAGCAGTATGTTAAGAAAATTATCCTCGATCAGGATAATCCGGATATCTCGGTGCTCGTAAGAACCAATATCCCTCAGGATATTGAAAATCAATTGACTAACTTTTTGAAATGCAGGATGTCAACATTCGCATGGAAACATGAAAGATGTACAAAGATTAACAGGGCGAGTAGCGGCATTAAACAGGTTTATATCGAGATCCTCGGAAAAGTGCAAGGAATTCTATGAAATCCTGAAAAAGAATAAGAGATTCGAATGGGAAGAGAAGCATGAAGCAGCCTTGCAGGAATTAAAGCAGTATCTTTCAACTGTACCTCTATTGATGAAGCCTGAGGATGGTGAACCATTATCCTTGTATCTTGCAGTATCAGGGAATGCAGTGAGTGTTGTTCTGGTAAAGGATCACGAAGGTCAGCAGTATCCTGTATATTATGTTAGCAAAAGTTTGTTAGATGCTGAAACTAGATATTCTCATATAGAAAAATTGATATTAGCCATAGTTATGGCATCGACAAAGCTTAGACATTATTTTGAGACACATAGGATTCATGTTAAAACTAATTATCCTGTTAAAAACGTGCTTAGGAAACCCGAGATATCAGGTAGGATGGCTAAGTGGTCAGTAAAATTAAGTGCCTATGATCTAGTATACGAATCTAGAAATGCCATAAAGTCTCAAGCTCTAGCTGACTTTATGGCTGATTTCAGTAGTGATATTCAAAATGAAGTAGACCTAGAAGTACAACAGCTAGGAGAAAACTTAGAACCCTGGACATTATATACTGATGGTGCATCTAATGTGAGAGGTGTAGGATTGGGTATACTACTAAAATCGCCACAGGGAGACATATTATCCCAGGCCATTAGGTGAAAATTTCCTGCCACTAATAATGAAGTAGAATATGAAGCTTTGATAGTAGGATTAGAATTGGCCAGGAGTATGAATATTAAAGGTTTGCAAGTATTTGTTGATTCCTTATTAATTACTAACCATTTTAATGGATCCTATGCAGTCAAAGGTGAGAGTTAATCGAGTATCTCAAAATTCTCAAAAAGTTAGCAGGATATTTCGATGTTTTTACCCTTGAACAGGTACCGAGAGAGGATAATGCTGAAGCAGATGCCTTGGCAAATCTAGGATCATCAGTCAGCATACCGGAAGGAACCCAGATACTAATACTTCATATCCTATATCCTGCAATGGATCTTTTCAAAACTCAGGATAAGGAAATAGTAAGTATTCAGGATCCTGATGATGAGTATCCTGAGGAGGATCCTAAGTCCTGGACGGCTCCAATCGTGAGATATCTCAAGGAAGGACATATTCCAAAGGATGAGAACCCTAAGGCTTTTAGGATGAAGGTATCCCGATTCATTATTATAAATAATATTCTATATAAGAAATCCTTTGCAGGACCATACCTGAGGTGCTTGGAGGATCCCGAAACTAAGGAAGTGCTTCATGATATACACGAAGGGGATTGTGGCAACCATACTGGGGGCAGATCATTATTCTCAAAGGTGTTGAGAACAGGATATTATTGGCCGACGATGAGAAAAGATGCTGCAGAATATGCTCGAAGATGTGATGCATGTCAAAGGCACATCAATATATTACATCAACCTGCTGAACCACTATATCCTATTGCTTCCCCTTGGCCATTCATGAAGTGGGGTATGGATATAGTGGGAAAGTTACCAAAAGCTCCAGGAGGAAAAGTCTTTATGCTGGAAATGACGGATTATTTCTCTAAATGGGTTGAAGCTGAGGCATTTGTTCAAGTCAGAGACCAAGAAGTAGTATCCTTCATAAAAAGGAATATCCTGACTAGGTTTGGGATACCAGCTGAGATAATTTGTGAGAATGGCTTTCAGTTTATCAGTAAAAGGACCACTGATTTTTGCAAAAGTTGGGGAATCAAGATGATTACAACTACTCCGGTACATCCTCAAGCAAATGGGCAAGTAGAATCCTCAAACAAGATAATAGTCAACAATTTGAAGAAAAGATTAGGAGCTAAAAAAGGAAGATGGGCAGAAGAATTACCCTTTGTTTTATGGGCCGATAAGAAAACAGTGAAACGTGCAACTGGGCAAACCCCATTTTCCTTAGTGTTTGGAGCAGAAACAGTAATCCCGACAGAGGTGGTGATACCTACAGCAAGATCCAACCTCCGGGATCCTGAGAAGAATCCTGAAGTCCTATGCCAGGAATTGGACACTATTGATGAAACAAGGGATGCGACAAAGTTAAGAATGGCAGCATACCAACAGAGGATATCCAGAGCATATAACAAGAATCTAAGGACTAGGAGATTTCAAGTTGAAGACTGGGTGTTAAGGAAAGCTTTTCAGAATACTACTAATCCTGCTGATGGAAAATTAGCTCCGAAGTGGGAAGGACCTTATGAGATTGAATCAGAATCTGGGAAAGGAGCATACCGACTTAAGAATATAGAGGGGGATATGCTACCAAGATCCTGGAATGCTATACACCTCAAAGCCTATTTCAAGTGAGTTTAGAATTTAATTTCTAACTCAGGATGGTATGAATTCTATCTCTTTTTAAGTATAATTCTATTTTATTTGAACTCAATACTGACTTAAGCATCGGAGGGGTGTTAGCCAGCCTAACACCCACCTTAGTTTAAGGTTGTTTTGCAGAATATGCTTCGGGATATAACTCTAGGATATGCACTCAGGATAATTCAAAAGATTAGAGGATTGGCCCCCTCTCTCACATTTAAGGGATCCTGATCCCTTCACAGGTTTAAAGGTATTCACCTTTCTCTCGAATTGGGTTTAAACACCCCGCCTGGAGCGCAAGTTATCCAGGGATAGTTCAAGATAGCGGGACCAGTCCATGTGAAAGTGGCTGACAATTTCGTTATTGTTAGCTATATCCTTGATCCTAAAGGTATATGAGGATTGATCACCATCTCTCACGAAAGGGTATTTTCATACTCTCTAAGGTTTAAAGGTTTTCACCTTTCTAAGTCTTGGATTTTATACACTCCCGCCTGTAGTGCACGAAAATTTGGGATTTTCCCCAGGATACTCAAGAGTTTATCCCCAGAATACCTATGGGTTTATCCCCAGAATTTTAAGGATTTATCTCCAGGATACTTTAGGGTTTATCCCCTGTTATACGGGAATCATCAAACAGTTGAAATTGATACCCGAAAAATTTCTAAGTGTTCAAAGACATTATGCACAGGGGACATTCCCACTAAGGCATTGTGAAAAGCTCAAAGGATCAAGCTCAGGCCTAGTTCACCAAGTATCCCATACTGGGGACATCTTTGGTGGAAAGGTTGCAAAAGAAGGTTGAAGTTTAAGGAATGAGATACATTCTATCTCTGGTATGATCTTCCCTTTTTATCCCTAAGAAGCCTTATCTGAATTGTCTAAGTTTCTCAAACTATGGTTGATAAGATTTACGAGTATCCTGATCAGGATATATTTTCAAAATATGATTTCAGGATATATTCTTGGAATATGTTCTCAGGATATGTTTTCAGGATATTTGGTTTGAATGTTCGAAGTATTTCACTAAGATTGAAAAAAATGAAATTGCAACACATGACAAAACTTACAAAAATGAACGACAATGGATAAGGCCAAAAGAAAGTTAGTTTATTAACATAAGCAAAAGTTTGTGCTTTTGGTTTCATCTCAAACCGACACCCATCCGCCAAAAGCACAATTGGTTTTTTTACCATATTTACTTAACAATTGAAGGCTTCGTCTTGGAACCTAAGATACCTCCCCCTTTAATTGTTAGAGTGTTCAAAATAAAGCATACTAATTGATGGCCAAGGGCTTCATCCTGAAACTCAGGACCCATCCACCTTAGGCCATCATATTGTTTTAGTGCAGGAAAGTAAATTGTTTAACAGACAAGGAAAGGAAATTGTTCAACAACCACAAACCTTCAGAAATTGAAAAGTGGGCTCCGGCCTAGGCATAATTATCCATCATCGCCCACTTCACTCCTTTCAAGGAGCAGCTCCTTCTTCACCAGCAACACCCCCTCCAGCATTTGCACCAGCTTCACCATCAGGATTCTTTTCATCATCGCCACCAGCATCAGCCACCTCCTCTGCTGCCATGGAAGGCTCCTTACCTGCAGGCTTGGCAAGATGTTCAACAGGACTACCTCCAAGATCTTTCAACTTTGCCTCCCAAACACTGACATTCTAGGAAGGGCATTCAAAGCCCAAAGCTTTGGCTTCATGAGCCATCTTTAGCCTGGCTTGAAGGAGGGAAATTACAACTGACCCTTTAAGACCCTCTCGGTAGGTAGTCATATCCTGATCGAATTGAAGATGGGCGGCATCCAGCTTGGCCTGGGCGTCTTCATTGGCCTTGTTGATGGCAGCTTTAGCTTCCTGAGTCACAGCTTTGAATTTATCCTCATAGTGTTGTGACTTGGCGGCGGCTATCATCCCCTGATCAGCTATGGTGATCTCTGCTTTCTTCAGCTTCGCTTCCAGCATCTTGTTCAGACCACAACTTTCTTCATAAAGGCTTGTCAGACGTTCAAGACCCTACAAACCAAAAAAACAGGTATTAGTATACGTTGACATATTTAACCAACTTATGGTGCAGAATGTAGGTTAAGGATATGTACCTGGTTAAGAAAGCTGGTCATAAAGCCACTGGACTCGGTGAACCCATGGCTCTCATAGGGGAAGGTCTCAGATGATGCTGGAGAATCGGTTTCCTTTGTTTTATGGGAGCTTGAGGCGCGAGGTTTGGTAGCAGGAGAGGGCTTAGGTGCAGCCACCAGTTTAGGACTAGATGTCGGCTTGGAGGTGGAAGTAGGTTTGCTAGCTTGCTTCTTCACTTGAACAGGAACGGGGTAGCTGTCCAATTCGTCAAGATCAAAGACTTCCAGAGCTTTGATTGGTGCTGCAAAACAGGGAGAAAATCTAAATCTCTACTCTTATCTCTTATTTTTGTTAAACAAATATATGGAAAATTTCTGTAATCTTTACCAGACATATCTGATGAATAGTATTGGCTTGAACTTGGAAGATGCACTGTAAAGGATCTGTCACAATCAGGCAACTGATAAACCCTGTTGATTCTTTTTTGGGATTCTTCAGTAGGTGGAGCCAATTCCTTGAAGTTTGCTGCATAAAACCATATGGATGTTAGTGCAAGATACATCATCAGGATATTTTTGGGGATATTTTAAACCCTAAACCCTATCGGAAGTCAACCATTTCGTCGGAAGGCTATTCCCTTCGTCAATGGAGTCCCGTTTAACAAAGAAAAATTTTCGTTGCCACCCATCCTCATTCTTTGATGCTTTGAGGATGAGAGGATTGATAGAGGTCGAGAAGAGCAGGAAACGACTACTGTCGTGTGATCGGAGACGGTAAGCAAGCGGAAGATCTTCGACACAGAGATCGGGGACATGAAGGGTTTTAATCTGGTTAAGTATGATGAGTACTCTCCAAACCATCGGCATGGTTTGGGCAAAACAAAAACCGGTAGTTCGAAAAAAACTGCATGATAAATTCTGGAAAGGGATATCGAAGTCCAAGGGAAAATGGGTATGATGAAAAACAAATCCACTCTTCGGAAGATACGTCTGAACGGATGCTCCGGTCAAATGGAGGGATTATCGCCTTGTCGGGAAAAGCGCTGGAGGCTCTTAAGGTGGCGATATCAGCATCGTTAAAGGAGCACACCTCCTTCTCAGGGTTTTTGAGCAGGTTTTGATTAATGAATGACGAGGTGGACTCGCCGGAATGAGATCGGGTTTTAGTAGCCATTGAAAGGAAAACAGAGAGATTAGCGAGAGAAAAGAAGAAGGAATGAACAACTACCTGGAAATTCTGTTGAAGATGTTTGATTTTCAAGCAAAAAGAGAGAAGATATAGGGGCTAGATGGATAGCCATCGAGTACAAATCACGTGGGAAGTTGCACGCTGTCAGTTCATTCGTCACTTCAATTTAATTGCATCAATTCATGAGATAAGGTTGAAAATGTATCCATTGTATATTGGTAGACCAACAGATATATTTTGGGGACAATTGTTATGGGTGGTTTTCTAAACATATATCCTGCATAATATTCTGACTTTATTTCTTTTATTGTGATCAGGATACCAGATCAGGATATTGGTAACATCCTGATGCAGTATCCTGATAATAATTAATTAAGCTCACGTGCAGATTAACGAGGCAGGCATGTAACGTTCAGATGGACTTGTTCTCCCGAAGACTCGGGCTAATATGTTGAAATAGGAACGTTGAAGCCGGAAGACTGGACTACAATGTTCACAAAGGGAATATTTGCTATATCCCGGATTAGTAGGCTAGTTTGTTAGTTTCGTTTTACTATAAATAGGATTGATCGGATCAGATAGAACACACACAATTTTCCGTACACTCTTACTCTCTACTAGCTGCAGACACTCACAAACACTTACACTTGTATTCTGTCACACCCTGGCTTTGCGGAAGCGTGGTTAATCTGGTGTGACTTCTTAATACCATAGCTTAATCATAACCAAGCTATATGAATTAAAAACATGCAAGATCATCCATTAAGTTTTGAAAACCAAATACAGTACCATTGTTTTAACGGGAACATACCCTAACAACCATAACCTTGTTCAACAGACATTACAAACTTGAAACATAACATAAACATGGTTTAAGGATTGTGTCTTGTCCAGGAAAGAGACACATCCCCTAAACCCCGGATGACCTCGGAAACTAGTGCAGCGGAAAACATGCCATACCGTGCCAGATCTCGTTAATTTCCTGAAATACATGTAAGTTGAAAAATCAACAATAATGTTGAGCGAGTTCATGTGTAAGTGAGTAAGTAAACCGTTGTGAGTCTAAAAATAGTTGTGGTATGTAGCCAATAAGGGGACTTGTGATCACCAATGGTTTGCAAGGCCACTGATATATGTGAAGTGCAAATAGGGAGACTCAAACCTAGCAGATTTATGCCACGGCATTAGTATGTGGACAAAGTCACCCCGAGGTCCGTTTCTAGTTTGGCCTGGGGCTGGGCTCGCTACACCCAGATAGATCTACCGCTCCTGTCCCTCGGTCCCGACATGAGGACTAATGGCCTCATATGCTCCTACCCACTCACATGATCTGAGTAATAAACCTCCTTACGCTACCCATACCGTGTATAAAGTACTCGTAATCATAGTAACATGTATTTCACCCCCGCAGTTAAGAAAACTGAAAACAGTTAGAGAAAAGGGGGACATGAACTCACAGTCGGTGCGTCTCTACCAAGTACTCCAAATCAGAAAGCTGTGCGACGACCTACAAGTGCTAATTCTATTAGACGGATGGCCGTGCCTTAGCTTTATAGTTTAAGTTTTTGGGAAATAGTTAGACAACTATTTCGTGTTTACATTTTGTATATACTTGGTAGTTAATCTCCTTCCCAAGGATGGGGGATTCAATACATGTGCGTTCATAAATATTTCCGTAAGTGCGTAAGTTACGTTTAACAATCGAGTGGTAATATAATTACCGGTGTAACTTATATATATATGTGAAAGCGTTCGTATTATTTTGGGGTCATTAACGTTCGTAAATATTATTTTTACTCTAAAAATAATATTTATGCATTTTCACAAAATAATCATAAACAGTGTGTGAATAATATATATTTATCACGTTAGATTTTGTGAAAATCCCACCTCCGAATATTTAGTAAATAAAGTCATGGCGAAATTTATATTTCAAAAACATGTCAAAAAATAATTCTAACACTTGTAGTGTAAATAGTTCTAAGTGTTAGGTTTTTAGAAAAATTTCGCCAAAGTTTCCTCTGTAACTGGAGGTGGCCACGCTTTCAAGCGTATCATTTTCTTTTACAAAATCAATTTCAACAACTTCCTTATTCAATCAAACAATTTCCGACACATCAAACTAGTCGACAAGTATGTAAATCGCATAATCGCATGAACCTGTAGTTTTTCCGAAAATATAGTGTAAATCACATTATATTTTGTGGATCTTCATATAAAGTAACTCTAATCTCGGAAAAACCTCGTTTTTAGAGAAATCCGTCTTTACAACTTCTCGTCATCTTTTACAAAGTTTGTTATTTTGTCGGATCTTTTCATTTCACAAGTGTTTACACACTCGTGGTTTATAAAAGTCATACTTGTTAGTATAAGATCCGTCTTTTAGAAAACATGATTTCTTTGACACGTGGTCCTTTGGAAATACCGGTTGTAGATACGTAGATCTACTAGTTTTAAACACTATTGTACTAGTTAAAACATTTTTACACAAGTTCATGATTCGCGTGTGGTAGAGTTTCACCTTTTAACCCTCGTATCATTGAAAACATGCTTATGTTAAGATCCATGATCTTACCAAACCGGGTTAAATGATGATCCGAGCTACCACATCATAGATCGGGTCTAAATAAACACATCTTTCAATTACTACAACTTTTACACAACTTACATGCTATTAACCACCATTTTTCATGTTTTTAGTAAACTTTTGTGCATCATCTTGCATTTTAACGAGATTTAACCGATATAATTCCTTTTAACCACTTTAGAATAGTTTAAAAACGAGTTCTAAGTGTTATACCTCTAGCTCAAGGCTAGGGAAGATTCTTGACGAAAATGGCGTGGATAAAAGCAAAGCGGAGAGGTCCTTCGCGTCCCGTTTGCTCCAAGCTTCCTAATACGTGACCTTTAACACTTGTATGATGATGGAATGGCTTGAATGAGATCGAAAGATGGATGTATGGATGGTGGGGTGTTCGGCCGAGAGTTAGAGAGCAAGAGAGAGAGTGGTGTGTTGTGAGTTGTAAGATGATAATTATGTGTGTAATTACTAGAACTTATAGGCAATTCTTAAACATGTTTAACCATTGGAAATTATGTCCCCTTGATATTAAGCATCCAAGATTAAATAAATCCATGAGGTACAAGTGTGCCCCCCTCTAGTTGGGGCCGGTTAGGAATAGGGGGGGGGGGTCTTGGTTCGATCTCAACTAGTAATTAGGTAGTTAGTTATGTTAAACTAAGTTAAGTTAAGTGTTTAACCCCGTTACTAATGTGTAGTGTGTTACAACGGGTGTTAGGGTAATCAGGGACCCTAACTGGCTCAGAAAAAGAGTAATAATGAAAACCTCAATATTTTCATGTTTCGGGTAACGCCCGGTTGTTCGGTTGGATAGTAATCCGTTAAAGCGTTACTAAAGCTTTAAAGTGTCGTTATTGTTATTTTTAGTGACACAGCTTATTCCTCAAAGTGTCAGGAATATTTTCTCATGTTTTGGCACTTTATTAGTTAGCTAGAAGCTGAATTATTATGTAAAGTGCTGAGTTTTGTACTTTAAGTACGTTTTAGGCGCATCCAGTCACTGTGACTTATCCCTAGAGACGCAGTTCCACAACCCTTGTATCCCTACACTCACTACTAGTGTAGCCAAATATCTCAGGCTCTTATAGGCCTTGGAGGCAGTGTTTGCCTGATGCTGGCTTTATCAGCATGTTCAATAGGTTATCCGTTATTGTGCTACTGTGCTTTTTGTGCATCATGTTTGTCACTAAGGTGCCGTATGTAAATAATGTAGTGACGATAAGTAAAGTATGATGCAAGTAAGTACATGTATCAGATATCAAGTAGCAGTTCATCAGCTAGTTTCAAACAAGCACAGTAATTAAGCAGTAATTAATCATTAATTAAATCGTACGGATACCTGGTTTAGTGCGGGTTGTCACATTCTCCCCCCGTTAAATAAATTTCGTCCCGAAATTTAAGTTCTGCTTGTAGAAGCAGGGTTCTTAGGAAAAAGGTGGGGGTATTTCTCTTTTATCCGGTCCTCACGCTCCCAGGTGAACTCAGGACCATGTCTGGCATTCCAACGAACTTTGACGAGTTTGACACTGCTCCGGCGGGTCTTGTTCACTTTCCAATCCGTGACCTCAACAGGTTCTTCAACGAAGTGGAGCATGTCGTCAACTTGAATCTCGTCGATGGGAATGGCAACGTCAACTTGAGTTGGACTTTTCTTCAGGTTGGATACATGAAATGTATCGTGAACACCATTCAGTTCAGCAGGTAGGTCCAACTTGTATGCTACTAGTCCTATTCTTTCCAGAATTCTGAAGGGACCAATGTAGCGCGGATTTAACTTCCCACGCTTTCCGAAGCGTGCGACCCCCTTCCAGGGTGAAACTTTCAATAACACCATTTCTCCAACTTGGAATTCCACATGTTTCCGGTTTGGATCCGCGTAGGCCTTCTGTCTGTGGCGAGCTGCTTCGATGCGTTTAAGAATTTGCGCAATCTTGTCTGTTGTCTCTTGGACGATTTCGGGACCAGCAAGCTGCCTATCACCTGCGTCAGCCCAACATAGAGGTGATCGACACTTGCGTCCGTAAAGGGCTTCGAATGGCGCGACACCAATACTGGTGTGGTAGCTGTTGTTGTATGAAAATTCAACCAAAGGTAAATGTTTATCCCAGCTACCGCCCAAATCCATAACACACGCTCTCAGCATGTCTTCCAAAGTTTGTATCGTTCGTTCGCTCTGGCCGTCAGTTTGCGGATGAAACGCAGTGCTCAGATTCAATTGTGAGCCAAAGGCTTCCTGGAAGGATTGCCATATCCTTGACACAAATCTTCCGTCTCTATCGGAAATGATCGAGAGAGGCACTCCATGGCGTGTGACGATCTCTCTCATGTAAATTTCAGCCAATTTGCTAGTGTTATCCTTCTCCCTGATGGGTAAGAAGTGTGCTGACTTTGTTAAATGATCCACTATCACCCAGATAGTGTCATGGCCTCTTGGCGTTCTTGGCAATTTCGTAATGAAGTCCATGGAGATTTGTTCCCATTTCCACTTGGGAATCTTAGGTTGTTGCAGAAGTCCTGAAGGCTTCTGGTATTCCGCTTTAACCTTAGCGCATGTTAAACATTTGCTCACGTAAACAGCAACATCGCCTTTCATCCTAGGCCACCAATAATAATCTTTGAGATCCTGGTACATCTTATCCGCTCCAGGATGGATAGAGTACCGTGATTTGTGAGCTTCATTGAAAATAACCTTCCTTAAATCACCAAACAGAGGAACCCAAATCCTTTTCTCAAAACATAACGTTCCTTCCTCGTTTGGCACCAAAAGCTTCTCCATCCCACGGAGATATTCTTCTTCAAGATTCCTTTCCTTGAGAGCTTCCTTCTGCGCGGCCCGAATGCGCAAGGAAAGATCGGTTCGTATAATCATTTCCAAAGCTCTAACCCTTATGGGCTTGATTCTTTCTTTACGACTTAGGGCATCGGCGACTACATTCGCCTTCCCTGGATGATACTTTATCTCGCAGTCGTAGTCGTTCAACAATTCAACCCATCGTCTTTGCCTCATATTCAACTCCTTCTGGTTGAATATATGCTGTAGGCTCTTGTGATCTGTAAAGATTGTACACTTCGTGCCATAAAGGTAGTGTCTCCAGATCTTTAAAGCAAAAACCACTGCGCCGAGTTCCAAATCATGTGTGGTATAGTTCTTTTCGTGCACTTTCAGTTGATGCGATGCGTAAGCAATAACCTTTTGGCGTTGCATCAACACACAACCCAATCCTTGACGCGATGCGTCGCAGTATACCACAAAATCGTCAGTACCTTCCGGTAATGCTAAGATTGGCGCATTGCAGAGCTTATCCTTCAGTATCTGGAATGCTTCATCCTGTTTGATTCCCCAATCAAACTTCTTATCTTTCTGCGTGAGGAGCGTCAATGGTTGAGCGATCTTCGAAAAATCCTCAATGAACCTTCGATAGTAGCCAGCCAAACCCAAGAATTGTCGAATCTCGGTTGGCGTCTTTGGTGTTTCCCAATTCTTAATCGCTTCGATCTTTGTGGGATCAACATGGATTCCATTTCCGTTAACCATATGTCCAAGAAATTGGACTTCACGTAGCCAAAATTCGCACTTGGAGAACTTGGCATACAGCTGTTCCTTCTTTAACAGCTCCAAAATAGCTCTTAGATGTTGCTTATGCTCAGCCTTTGTTCTTGAGTAAATCAAGATGTCGTCGATAAACACAATCAAGAACTTGTCCAAGTACGGCTTGCAAACTCTATTCATCAAGTCCATAAAGACTGCAGGTGCGTTTGTCAAACCAAACGGCATAACAAGGAACTCGTAGTGTCCATAACGAGTTCTGAAGGCTGTCTTCGGGATACTTTCCTCCTGTATCCTTAACTGATGGTATCCAGATCGAAGATCGATCTTAGAGTAAAAGCTTGAGCCTTGAAGTTGGTCGAACAGATCATCAATTCTTGGCAGAGGGTACCTATTCTTGATCGTCAGCTTGTTCAATTCTCTGTAGTCAATACACATACGGAAACTACCGTCCTTCTTCTTGACAAACAGGACCGGAGCTCCCCAAGGCGAGAAGCTTGGTCGGATAAATCCCTTGTCTAACAACTCTTGAAGTTGTGTCGACAACTCTTGCATCTCAGACGGGGCAAGTCTATAAGGTGCCTTAGCCACAGGCGCGGCGCCTGGAACTAAGTCGATGCGAAACTCTACTTGCCTCTGAGGTGGCAGTCCAGGTAAGTCCTCGGGGAAGACTTCTGGATACTCCCTCACGACAGGGATGTCTTCGATTCTTGGCTCAGCAGTCTTCTTATCCACGATGTGTGCCAGAAAAGCAACACATCCTTTCTGCAAACACTTCCTTGCTTTCAAGCAGCTTATAATCCTCAACGGCGTCTCACGCTTCTCTCCATGAACCACAATGGTCTCACCATCATCGGTTGGGATACGAACAACCTTTTCGTGACAAACTATCTCAGCGTTGTTGCCTGATAACCAATCCATTCCTACTACCACGTCGAAGCTTCCCAACTGGACTGGTAGTAGATCTAGAGCGAACTCACGTTCTCCCAATTCAATCATACAGCCTCTGATAACTTCGTTGGCCTCTACTAACTTCCCATTAGCTAATTCGATCGAGTAGGGAATATCTAACTTATTAGCGGCTAAACCAAGCATATTCTTAAATTCTAACGATACGAAGCTATAATCGGCACCAGTATCAAATAAAACGGATGCATAGCGTTGGTTCACAGGGAACGTACCAGTAACGACATTGGGGTCCTGGCACGCTTCCCTTGCTTCGATTTGGAACACTCTTCCACGGGCTTGGTTTAACTCTGGGCAGTTCTTCTTAAAATGCCCGATATCACCGCAGTTAAAGCACCCAAGTCTTTGCCCGTTTCCACCAGCTTGATCATTCCTCGGGTTACGATTCACAGTGCCTGCTTGGTTAGCATTGTTGCCTCGATTTCCGTCTCCTCCATTGTTCCCCTGTGGGCGATTTCCAATACCACCACGATTGTTATTCCTATTCCCAAATCCTCCCTGGCCTCCCCGGCCAGCACTAGCCCAACAAGAATCTTTCAAGTGGCCCAGCTTTCCACATGCTTCACATATTTTCGCATTACAATGCCCAGTATGGTGGCGTTGGCAGGTATTACACTTGGGCTGGGTGCCCTGGTATCCTTTTCCTTTCTTTCCATTACCAGCTGATCCTCCTTTCTTAACCGCCACACTGGCGCCCTGCTTGAAGTTTGAGAACTTCCGTTTGCTACCTCCTGATGACTCGACATGAGTCTCTGCCTTCTTCGTCTTGATCTCATCAAACTTGTTCAAACGAATAGCCTCCTCAGTGAGGGCTATGCTCAAATCAATCGCCTCAGTAATGGTCGCAGGCTTGGATGAGGTTACCATGCTTATGATTTGAGGAGCTAGTCCCCAAATGAAACGTTCAATTCTTTTGAACTCAGGAGTGACCATGTAGGGTACCACATGTGATAAGTCATGGAACCTTTGGACGTACTCTGCTATCTTTGGACCGTCCATTTTCAAGTGCCAGAACTCGGTCTCCAACCGCTGGATTTCTGCGCGAGAGCAGTACTTCTTGCGCATAAGTTCTTTCAATTCGGTCCAGGTCAGCGCGTAAGCAGCAGCTTCGCCTAGTGTCTGTACTTGCAGATTCCACCAAGAGAGGGCTCCATCTAGAAACAGCCCTGAGATATAGGTGACTTGCTGATCCAGCGCGCACTTGCTCATGCGTAGAACAGATTCGGTTTTCTCAGCCCAACGAACAAAGGCGACGGCACCTCCAGTGCCATCAAAGTTGACCGGTTTGCAGTCTAGAAACTGCTTGTAGGTGCACCCTGCACATACATTATAACATATAATTGGCATTAGCGTCTTTGCTAGAGATGTCCAATTAGGCCACGGTGTGTCTCAATGGCTAGGTATTACCGTGAGGTGGATTGTTATTGCCTTGGTTAATACTTCCGCTCGTTCCTGGCTGAGAAGCTGCATACTGTGCTATGGCAGCAGCAATGACTTGTTGTAGTTCTGCCTCATTAGTAGGCATGCGTGTCTCACGTCTTGGCGGCATCTTCTAAAAGATGGTTTAAGTTGGTCAGGCCATAGTAAAGCTCCCATGTTATAATACGTAGGTCAGGTTATAATGTAGCGTACGTATATAACGATAATAATAGTAAAAACACATAACATCTCATGTTATCAATACATCACAAATACCAATCACACAACATCCCATGTCATAAGAATACAAGTAAGCCATCAAGCAAATCAAATATGATGAGAATACTGCGATTGCCATATAACGAGACCACATAGTAAGTGTATCAGTACATCCTTGTGTCATACAATCATCAATCAACTAGGGGCTACATCACCCCTGTCCAAAAACTATATCATGTCAATGTCAAATACGTCAAATACATGTCAACAAAAGTCAGGATCAAATGTAGTCTCCAAAAATGCTGTGTAGTCAAAAGCAATCGCCGTCTTCTCATCCTCGTCTACCCAAACAGCACTGATGAGCTCTATACAGATGGTGGTGGAGGAGGGGGAAAGTGGGTGTAAAACAAACGACGTAACTGGAGCCAGTCCTCCTCCTGGGCTCGCTGAGTACGAATGATAGAAGCAACCTGCTGCTCTAGTGTAAAGAGACGGGCAGCATAATCTGGAGGTAAGGGCCGAAATGGCTGCAGAGGAGAGTGTGTCTGACCATGGCACGAACACGGTGGCAGCTGAGCTCTCTCGAGCTCCTGGATGCGCTGCGTATGGGACTCATGCTGGGCGATAAAGGACATCAAAACGTCCTCGATAGTATACCCCATGTGGAAACGATGGTAGGGGTCAGTAGGTGGCATAGCAGAGGGTGGAACAGATGACATCTGGGGCATGAAGGGGATAGACATCGGTACATGCCCGAAAGGATGGGCTGAAGAACCCTCTCCAGCCCTCGCTGGAGGTACAAACTGTGGAACCTGAAAAGAAGAATCAACATGTCGTGTATCAGGGATCTGAGGGGGAAGTGGCGGAACATCCTCATCAGCAGGTATCCAACCGTGCTGGGCATGCTCATCTGGTGGATCCATGTGTGCCGCGAACAGTGCATGCCCGGGCTCTAGTGGAATGGGATCAGGTGGGGGAGCAACAAAAGGGTGAACGGGTGCAATGTGCTCAACCGGATGGTCAACAGGTACATCAACAACAGGTAGAGGGACAACAGGATCAACAACAACATGATCGTCTCCTAACAAAGGAACATCCACGGGGAGATCACCAACAGGTGGGTCTGCTATAACAGGCTCAATAGGGATATCAGCATGTACGGGGTCATGCTCCAGTATGGGTCAAGAGCGGCTGCCTGCTCAGGAGCGACGACAGGCTCAGGGTCGTCAAAAGCCATCTCGAAGTCAAACTCGGGGTCGATAGGGTCTACTGGGTCAGCTGGATCCTCCATGGGCTGATCCATAGGTATAAACTCGATATCACGGTCCGGGTCGAATCCCGAGGGAAAGATAGGATCAGAATCCTCTATGTCATCATGGTCAAACGCAAAACTGGGAATGGGTGCAGCAGAGGATGCCTGGTCAGTATCAGAATCATGCGCAAAGTGCTGTGCGCTCAATGTGTGAGAAGGTGCGGATGCCACAGACTCGAAGGAGTCTGGGACGGGAGAATGTGCAGGCGAATCCTTAGCGGGAACGTCAGCGATCATCAGAAGATCATCTGCAGGAAGAAGGGCCTCGCCCTGGATCTCATCCTCAAAGGGCTCCTCCTCAAACAGGTCAACATCGCCATCAGCCTCGGCGTCAAGAAGGAAATCATATGCTGGATAAACGGCTAAGGGTATAGGGGCCGGAATCTCCACTAGAGGTAGGTACTCAGCGGGAGGGTCATCTGCAGGCTCATCAGCACCATCGGGTAGTGCGAACGGCTGGAAGTCATCCTCGTCAGTACTGGTATAGTCAGGTGTGTACACCTCATGCTCGGAGGATGTGAGGTCATCAGATACGATAGGTATGGGTCCAGTGGTGTCCGAATCGCCAGTACCGGCGGAATCCATGAGTCTGTAACATAACACAAATATGCTCAAATAATCAGTCATACAATCAGGTAATCACATAAGTCACCAAGTAAGGTATCACATAATTCTCCTAGTCCCACTAGCCTCCCAGTCTTTAAGACTGCTCTATCAACTACCTCGACCTCTCAGATCGAGCCTCGGTCTCCAACACCGAGCCTCAGTCTCCAAACTGAGCCTACTCTTCCTAGTCCCACTAGCCAATCCTCCTAGTCCCACTAGCCAATCCTCCTAGTCTCACTAGCCAACTACCTCGATCTCTCAGACCGAGCCTCGATCCTCCAGATCGAGCCTCAGCCCTCCAGGCTGAGTCTATAACAAATCAACGTGCTCAACTACCTCGGTCACCTAGACCGAGCCTCGATCCTCCAGACCGAGCCTCAGCCCTCCAGGCTGAGCCTATAAATAATAAAATGTGCTCAACATTTGTTTGTAAAAAGTTTTGGATCTGGACTTAAGTGGTATGCAGAAAAATGTTTTCGTGAGAGCCCTAGTGATCATAGTCTAGACTCGAGAAAGAACCCTAGTTCGCTATGATCAGAGCTCTGATACCAAGCTGTCACACCCTGGCTTTGCGGAAGCGTGGTTAATCTGGTGTGACTTCTTAATACCATAGCTTAATCATAACCAAGCTATATGAATTAAAAACATGCAAGATCATCCATTAAGTTTTGAAAACCAAATACAGTACCATTGTTTTAACGGGAACATACCCTAACAACCATAACCTTGTTCAACAGACATTACAAACTTGAAACATAACATAAACATGGTTTAAGGATTGTGTCTTGTCCAGGAAAGAGACACATCCCCTAAACCCCGGATGACCTCGGAAACTAGTGCAGCGGAAAACATGCCATACCGTGCCAGATCTCGTTAATTTCCTGAAATACATGTAAGTTGAAAAATCAACAATAATGTTGAGCGAGTTCATGTGTAAGTGAGTAAGTAAACCGTTGTGAAATAGTTGTGGTATGTAGCCAATAAGGGGACTTGTGATCACCAATGGTTTGCAAGGCCACTGATATATGTGAAGTGCAAATAGGGAGACTCAAACCTAGCAGATTTATGCCACGGCGTTAGTATGTGGACAAAGTCACCCCGAGGTCCGTTTCTAGTTTGGCCTGGGGCTGGGCTCGCTACACCCAGATAGATCTACCGCTCCTGTCCCTCGGTCCCGACATGAGGACTAATGGCCTCATATGCTCCTACCCACTCACATGATCTGAGTAATAAACCTCCTTACGCTACCCATACCGTGTATAAAGTACTCGTAATCATAGTAACATGTATTTCACCCCCGCAGTTAAGAAAACTGAAAACAGTTAGAGAAAATGGGGACATGAACTCACAGTCGGTGCGTCTCTACCAAGTACTCAAAATCAGAAAGCTGTGCGACGACCTACAAGTGCTAATTCTATTAGACGGATGGCCGTGCCTTAGCTTTATAGTTTAAGTTTTTGGGAAATAGTTAGACAACTATTTCGTGTTTACATTTTGTATATACTTGGTAGTTAATCTCCTTCCCAAGGATGGGGGATTCAATACATGTGCGTTCATAAATATTTCCGTAAGTGCGTAAGTTACGTTTAACAATCGAGTGGTAATATAATTACCGGTGTAACTTATATATATATGTGAAAGCGTTCGTATTATTTTGGGGTCATTAACGTTCGTAAATATTATTTTTACTCTAAAAATAATATTTATGCATTTTCACAAAATAATCATAAACAGTGTGTGAATAATATATATTTATCACGTTAGATTTTGTGAAAATCCCACCTCCGAATATTTAGTAAATAAAGTCATGGCGAAATTTATATTTCGAAAACATGTCAAAAAATAATTCTAACACTTGTAGTGTAAATAGTTCTAAGTGTTAGGTTTTTAGAAAAATTTCGCCAAAGTTTCCTCTGTAACTGGAGGTGGCCACGCTTTCAAGCGTATCATTTTCTTTTACAAAATCAATTTCAACAACTTCCTTATTCAATCAAACAATTTCCGACACATCAAACTAGTCGACAAGTATGTAAATCGCATAATCGCGTGAACCTGTAGTTTTTCCGAAAATATAGTGTAAATCACATTATATTTTGTGGATCTTCATATAAAGTAACTCTAATCTCGGAAAAACCTCGTTTTTAGAGAAATCCGTCTTTACAACTTCTCGTCATCTTTTACAAAGTTTGTTATTTTGTCGGATCTTTTCATTTCACAAGTGTTTACACACTCGTGGTTTATAAAAGTCATACTTGTTAGTATAAGATCCGTCTTTTAGAAAACATGATTTCTTTGACACGTGGTCCTTTGGAAATACCGGTTGTAGATACGTAGATCTACTAGTTTTAAACACTATTGTACTAGTTAAAACATTTTTACACAAGTTCATGATTCGCGTGTGGTAGAGTTTCACCTTTTAACCCTCGTATCATTGAAAACAAGCTTATGTTAAGATCCATGATCTTACCAAACCGGGTTAAATGATGATCCGAGCTACCACATCATAGATCGGGTCTAAATAAACACATCTTTCAATTACTACAACTTTTACACAACTTACATACTATTAACCACCATTTTTCATGTTTTTAGTAAACTTTTGTGCATCATCTTGCATTTTAACGAGATTTAACCGATATAATTCCATTTAACCACTTTAGAATAGTTTAAAAACGAGTTCTAAGTATTATACCTCTAGCTCAAGGCTAGGGAAGATTCTTGACGAAAATGGCGTGGATAAAAGCAAAGCGGAGAGGTCCTTCGCGTCCCGTTTGCTCCAAGCTTCCTAATACGTGACCTTTAACACTTGTATGATGATGGAATGGCTTGAATGAGATCGAAAGATGGATGTATGGATGGTGGGGTGTTCGGCCGAGAGTTAGAGAACAAGAGAGAGAGTGGTGTGTTGTGAGTTGTAAGATGATAATTATGTGTGTAATTACTAGAACTTATAGGCAATTCTTAAACATGTTTAACCATTGGAAATTATGTCCCCTTGATATTAAGCATCCAAGATTAAATAAATCCATGAGGTACAAGTGTGCCCCCCTCTAGTTGGGGCCGGTTAGGAATGGGGGGGGGGTCTTGGTTCGATCTCAACTAGTAATTAGGTAGTTAGTTATGTTAAACTAAGTTAAGTTAAGTGTTTAACCCCGTTACTAATGTGTAGTGTGTTACAACGGGTGTTAGGGTAATCAGGGACCCTAACTGGCTCAGCAAAAGAGTAATAATGAAAACCTCAATATTTTCATGTTTCGGGTAACGCCCGGTTGTTCGGTTGGATAGTAATCCGTTAAAGCGTTACTAAAGCTTTAAAGTGTCGTTATTGTTATTTTTAGTGACACAGCTTATTCCTCAAAGTGTCAGGAATATTTTCTCATGTTTTGGCACTTTATTAGTTAGCTAGAAGCTGAATTATTATGTAAAGTGCTGAGTTTTGTACTTTAAGTACGTTTTAGGCGCATCCAGTCACTGTGACTTATCCCTAGAGACGCAGTTCCACAACCCTTGTATCCCTACACTCACTACTAGTGTAGCCAAATATCTCAGGCTCTTATAGGCCTTGGAGGCAGTGTTTGCCTGATGCTGGCTTTATCAGCATGTTCAATAGGTTATCCGTTATTGTGCTACTGTGCTTTTTGTGCATCATGTTTGTCACTAAGGTGCCGTATGTAAATAATGTAGTGACGATAAGTAAAGTATGATGCAAGTAAGTACATGTATCAGATATCAAGTAGCAGTTCATCAGCTAGTTTCAAACAAGCACAATAATTAAGCAGTAATTAATCATTAATTAAATCGTACGGATACCTGGTTTAGTGCGGGTTGTCACATATTCGAATCACATTGTAACACTTAGTTGATCCGCATCATATCCTGCACTGTATCCTGAAGTTTGAAGCAATAAGAAGAACAAGGCAGCTGCGATTGTCAGCTCCCGAGGTTTTATGCCGGCGATCTAGATTGATCAAGGGCTTTCCTCGTACATCTCGTTTCACTATTTACTTTTCAGCTCATTGTTTGAAAGTTAATATAGCTCCATATCCTGAGCTATATCCTGAAAACTGTTTTTGTAAACATCATACTCAGAATATTTTCAATACACATTGTCAGCACACTACCTCACTTAACTAATTTGATCACTTAATTGCTTCGGTAATTTTTAACCAAAACAGTGAGTACTTGTGGTTTTCGTATATGTGCAAACTTATATGTGCGAACTTGTATTGTCTAGTTAGTGGTGAGTACTTATTTGTTAAGTACTGAGGTTTCATTGTAAAGTCTATTATGTCCGAACATATGATTGTATATAAGCTTTGTGATGTATGCAATCATTAGACATTCAATGAGACAGTGAAGTTTTGGAAGAAAACTTCTTGTGCCAACAAACCCTGGCTTTGTGTTCATTATTCAATCTGTGTGATTGTTGATTGTGAATACTCTGTGTATTCACGATTCTCTCATCTTCTACACGTTCTATACGATCTACGTTGCGGTACGAGGTACGCGGTGGTTTTCGCACATCGCGTGTGTGTTCGATCTGTCCGGTTCGTGTGTTCGTTGAAGGAAGACGACCTTACAACAACACATATATAAATATATTTATCTATACCCAAACTTAGTGAAAAACTCATTTTCACTAACATTTTTCCAATGTCGTATTCCCCCTTTAACACATGGTGGATCCTAGTGATGGGCAAATGGTACCAAATCCCAAAACCGAGTCGGTATTGGTACCGAATTTCCCGTGTCGAATGATTTTTGATACCAATTCGACACTCACTTTTTGGCATTTTCAGGATCTGTACTTTCGATTCGGTACCGGTTCAGTACAATACCAATATTTTACGGATTTTTACCTTCAAATATCGTATCATACCGTACGAGCATTTTCAGTATAGTTTTGACGATTATCAGGATCGATACTTTCAGTATCAATACCGAGCTCATCCCTAGTGGATCAGTTTTAATCTTTTTAGTTTCTACCCTAAATATATCAGTAATTGCACAACCTTTCATCTATTTACAAATATATTATTATGTTTCCAATCGTAGATCTAACAAGATCAATGAATGGTTGTAGTTGGTTTTTTGGGCTTCTGTTCACGTGAACTGACAAAAAAAGTATCACAAAACTTAAACCAAAGTCTTTCTTTCCTAAAAGTATATTGGATATTTAATATATCCAATGTATATGACTCTCTATACTAATATACTAGGTTAATGTCCACGTGAACACGCGGTTTCACAAACGAAAATACTCTGAATTTCTTGAAACTTAAAATACTTTAAAAAAACAATTATATCAGAATAAACGAGTTAATACAAGGATGAACTTATAGATATATATACATACATACATATACATACAATCACGAAGGCGATATACAGTGACGTGTCCTTGTTGGTTGATTCTTGCACTGGAATCTGTTTTTTGTTTCTTCCTGTGTAAACCGACATATCATATATTTATCGTGTGTTTGGTGTTCTTGGCTTAGTAGGTTCTAAAAAGGATAAACAAGAGAAGCCGAGCTGTAGCGGAAAAAGCCCATCTGGGTAGCCCAGGCGACACGCGGCAAGGGACATGTACTCTCCCGCGATTCGCGGGAGAGGTCAGTTACGGGAAAGAGTATAAATTACCCTAGTTTGCGTTTTAGGTGAACCATTCTCCTTCCAGCCATTCCAGACAAATTTAGAGGCGATTCCCAGCAATTTTAACCATATCCTTCATCCGTTCAAGTTGTTTTTCATGTCTAATCTGTCCACGATGAAGATTGAAGCTGTGAGGAGGACCATGAGCGGCTAAACAGTCTGTAACTTCCGCTCGGATGAACAATTGCTTGTTTGACACAAATACTTTGTTTCTGATTCTTGTAAACTGGTAAAGTTTGACCACTTGTGTTGATTTTGTGCAACGTTGATTATATTTGAATTATTTGTCGTTTATTAAGCGTATTGGCGATATACTTGCATCGTTAGCAGGTTAATAAATTGGTGGGTAATTGGTATAGTTAAACTGGTTATTAGGTTGTATGACGAGTCTTAAAAACTATCCCTAATAATCAATCAAAGTCATTAATTCCAAGGCCATGTCTCTTTAGTGTTTTGAATCAGTAAACGAGTGTTTTTGTTAAACATGGGTAATTGGGATTCCAGGTGCAGGTTACTTTTTCTTATATTGATCACAACTTTCTCATTAATTTTTGTTTTCTTGCAACAATCATTAAAACCCCCGAAGTTAGAATAGAATAGATCATAGTTAAAACTGAACATTAACCATAAATTCCCCGTAGATACGATACACTACTTACACTATCTACATAGTTTATTTAGGTTTTTGGTTGACCCTTACGACAGTCATCACCCACCCCTGTTGTGGGGCACTAGGCCGACTATTTCTCTCTCATAACATGTACGTCTTTGTTTCGGTTAGTTGTACGTACTATTCATAACACGATCTAAAAAAAAATTACATCGAGTCAACCAATTAAAACTAAACACTACCATACTTTCGTTAAAAAAACTAAAACGATGGAAATGCTATAATTTTAAACAGTGGGCCAAATTGTTATTTTTCAGGATAAATGAGCGTTTGCCAGACATCCGCCTAACACAAATAAAAATTACACATAGTCAACCAATTAAAACAAAACACAACCATAGTTTTGTTTAAAAATGATGGCATGACAACAATTTTACACTGGGCAAAATCGTAATTTGGCTAGCAGAAAAAATTGTTATTTTTCAGGACAAATGAGCGTTTACCAGACATCCGCCTAGCACAAATAAACATTACACCTAGTCAACCAATTAAAACAAAACACAACCATGGTTTTGTTAAAAAAACGATGGCATGACAACAATATTACACTGGGGCAAAATCGTAATTTTGCTAGGAGGAAAAAAAAGAAAACTAATCGCAAAACAGTAAATTTAAATAGGCCAAAATCGTAATTTGACTGAACCGATAGGGAAGTGTCAGACAGCTGCCAGACATTATTCCCCTCCATGTAGTTTAAACATGCATATAAACAAAGTTAACCAACAAAAATATTTTTATTTCTAAAAACAGGGGGGCTAAACACCTATATTAGCGAAGTCGAAGGTCTAAAAGGAAAATACAAAAAGCGGCGATCAATTACTAAAAATAATAAAAGTAGAGGGACTAAACATGTACCCTAATAAAGTTAAAGCAGAGGGACTAAACACGCATATAAACAAAGCTAACCAATAAAAAGAAAACTTTTTTAAAAACAAAGGGGCTAAACACGTATATTGCGAAACTGAAGGTTTAAAAGTTAAATAGGAAAAAGTAACGTCTAAGGAGGGGGTATTAGGCAGCTGACTGGCACTATTCCCCCTCATTGTGTTTGTCGTTATAGGTAATTCTCTATACTAATATATAAGATAAAATATTTTACTTATAATTGTGGTTACAAAAGTCGCTAGACGCTCCTTAGTCGGAGTTAAGAGTACTCGGGAAGTACTCGGCCTAAGCGGAGAGTACTCGGGGAGTACTCGGCCTAGGCAAAGAGTACTCGGGCCTCAACAGACTACCTTGTAACGAGTGCCCGAGGAGTACTCGATCTCTGAGACCTTGTTTTTCAACACATAAATAATAAAAAATTGTTTTACTTAGTTACTTAGTTTAATAAAATAAATAAACCAAATTGTTTGGCTAAATAAAAACTAGCAGTAGTGGGTTTAAGACAAAAATTGGGCCGAAAAAAGAAATCATTTAAATGTGCTTGGGCTTAACTTTTATTGGGTGTCTCTAGAGAACGAACCGAAAGTCCGGGATTTGAGAAAGTGGGCTGTAGTGTTAATTGGCCCAACCGAAAAAAAAATGTTAAGAAATAAAGTTGAAATGGTGGACCGGAGATAGGGCTGTTCACGAGCTGAACCGAACCGATCAGATCTTTGCTCGTGCTTGGTTCGTTTACAAACCGATCCGAACCGAACCGAGCGTTTTTTCAACTGTGCCAAAGTCGAGCGAGCGTCTTTCGATCCAAGTATTTTTCGAACGAACATCGCGCGAGTATCGAGCGTCGCAGAACAAACAAGGAAAGTGACAATGGTTTTTTTCAGCATATTTTGGCCCAAATTGTTATAATTATATATTTTGTTCTTTAGTTTAACTTTTAAGTTATAATGTTTTTATAAAGTTCCTATTATGTCCTTGTTACGACGTCTTGATATTTTATTTAAAATTGTGTTGTAACGTCAATAATTGATTTTTTACAATAACAAATCGAATTGATATTGTTCAAACATCAGTACCAGTATTCGTTTTTATAGTTTTCTCGACGTTCCAATATAAATTTGTTGAAAATTAAGTTGCATTCACAATAGAGTATTTTTCTTTTAGTATTGTAAGTTACATCGATTTATGGTACCGTACCAGTACTGTGACAAACCGAATCGATACCGTCTAAACAACATCGTTACCGGTCGATGTAAAACATGAGTCAGTTGTTATATCGAGTACCAGAATCATCCCAGCACGATAACCTATCAAACTGATATGGAACCCATTAGTCATTTTAAAATTTATTTATATATAATTACTAGATTAGAACCACGTGTATTACACGGGTTGTATAAATGTAATTTTATATAATAAAAAATTAAAAATATATATTTAAAAAAAACTCGTATATTGCACGTGTTGAATAAAATATTATGTCAAATATGTTAACACAAACAGTCATCAAGATTTGTCTTTTAAAAATGAATATTGATGTATTATTTACTTATTATAATATTTTACTTTGTTTTTTTTTTTTTGCATAAATGTAATTTTATATAATGAATAATAAAAAAGATATATCCTTAAAAAAACTCGTATATTACACGTGTTGAATAAAATATAATGTCGTATGTTAACACATACAATCATCTAGATTTATCTTTTAAAAATGAACTTTGATTTACTATTAACTTATTATAACATTTTATTTTGTCTTTTTATTTATTATTATGAATTATACCGTAAAATCGAGAATTAAATTCTCTTTGAATGAAGTATAGAATTGTTATATTTAAAAATGGTGTTCTTTTACATGTTGATATAATATGCGATAAATGATTGGTTTAAACCAATTATAACAGTACGCTTATCATTATAGCGATACGTCTAAAAACACTTACAATTTGAATGAAACATATGCCCGACCTACAATAATTATTTGATTCTAATGAAAAAAATAATACAATTATTAAGTGTATATCAAACGGGAACTTTTGATTCCTAATTTACCAAATTTTTGTTTAAAACTATTTATAAAAAAACAAATCTTTAATATTATCTATTTTTTGTTTAAAATAATAATAATAATAATAATAATAATAATAATAATAATAATAATTATTATTATTATTATTATTATTATTATTTAACATGTTCATAATAAAAACAAACGTTTATCCTTATCTAAATATTTATTCTTATCTAATATTTGTTTAAAATTATTATTATTATTATTATTATTATTATTATTATTATTTAATGTGGAAGATAAATAGAAAAATAAGGTTCTTTTAAAAAAATAAAAAAATAGAAAAATAAGGTGAGAAAACACTAGAAAGTGACATGTGTCCAAAAAAGATTTTCGTTTATTAGTATAGAAAGAAAATTATTTTAATTAAGTAAAAACTACTTGGTAAGTGAATCGTAGAAAAAAAAAACTACACAATAACCCAAATCGAGGAGGAAGAAGTACACTTAGAAACAAAAACTGACCTTAATCGCTTATAGCTTGGCTTCAAGCAAGTAACGGTGGTCATGTTTGATTTCCGGCTGCATGAAGTGTGAAGTGAACAGTGTTGAGTTGAAGGGTGAGAGTGTGTTTTGTTAATGTTATTAACTTGATAATGATGGTGACGCGTGGGTAGGAGAAATAAATGCAGGCAAACCCTTTCCGGAGGAAACAAGACGTGTGAAAAAAAGAAAAGAAAAATTGAGGTGCTAGTAAATCACTTATCCATACCATTTCTAAATTCATATAGATATAAGATAATAAATATAATAGTGTCGATTGTTTTGTTCGAATGGAGTTTTCTTTTGAGGGTTAGGATAATAATAATTATAACAAAAGTAAATGCTTTGCTTATTTGCCTTCCTATATGTTTATTGTTCACGCTTGATATTTGCTTATTTCCTGTGGTGTAAGCTACTCCTATTCAGGTGGAACTTGTACTGAATTTCATGAATATTGGATCTTAGTAATTTGTTAAAGGAATATTGGATTTTAATAATCACAACTATTCGTTATTTTGGCCGCCAATAGTCCCGACCTAAAAATTAACCATTGGCAGTCCCAACTATTAACATATATTGGCCTCCAATGGACCCTGACTAAAAGAATCCTAACGTCGTTAGTCTCCGTTCGCTGGAAAAACGTTTTTGCTCGAAAAAGGTTCTTAAAGTTCCGATTTAAGGTTACAAAGAGGTTTGGGACGAAAATACTAAGTTTTCTGGCCAAAATATTGTGTTTTCCGGTCAAAAGAAGTTTTCCGGCAAAAAAAAAAGTTTTTTCGGCGACTTCAATAATTGGGGTTTTTACTAGAAAAACGTTCCTAAAGGTCCGTAATAAGGTTATAAAGTGGTTTGGGACGAAAATGTTGAGTTTTCAGACCAAAAACGTTTTTCCGGCTACCGAAGACTAACGGCGTTATGGTTCTGTTAGTCAGGGTCCATTGGAGGCCAATATGTTAATAATTGAGACTGCCAGTGGTTATTTTTAAAGTAGGGACCATCGATGGCCAACTGCGAATAGTTTGGATTATTAAAATTCAATATTCTTTTGTTAAACAAATTCTTTGGTTGTCCAAAATAAACATACCAGGTATGACCTTGTTTGTGCAACACTAGCTATAGCCCCAAATTTATAGGGGGGGGGGGGGGGTATGAACACATGCTTGGGCGAAGCTTTAATATTCTATTATGTTTTGTTCATTTACGTTAACCTCATTGAATTATAGGCTTATGTTCATATTTCTGTTAGAAAACCAAGTTTAGATCATCATCAAGGCTACGGAAATAGATTTCTATGCGACTAGAACATCCAAAGGCTTCAACGAAACTTTTTTTTTCTTATTTTGATTCACGGTTCAAGCAGGGCATGATTAGGGTATGACTCAAATGACTCTTTTCTTTTTTACAATTTGAACACTTTATGATATATATGGTTTTTTTTTTTCTTCTATACAGATGGGTCGGTTTTATAATCTAATTTGCTTATTTGATTTCGATACACTTATTTTATGCTCGGTTTTAAACAATATCAGATTCATATAAACTCTTGTTCTATTCACATTAGCATAACATAACAAATCAACAATGAATCTCTAATAAACTCATAACATGCGCTTTGTATAGTATTAACCTAATTCACAAAACATACAATATGGTCATACTTACATACCTAAAAGGGTGTAGAGTATCAATCATGCATCTTCGCCCACATGATCTTCACTAGCGCGTGTCATTTTCCTTAGTTGTTGATGTCCTGAAGTCGATCAATGCTTGATGTGTCAAACGTAAGTCTTTATATTACAATCACACTTGTGAGACAATCACTCAATTCATTATTCCCCAAACTCATAAGAATATTACAATAAGTTATCACACTCGTTTCTCATCACATTTTCAAACATACTTAGAATACATCTCATCCTTAACCTCTTGAAGCATTTGATTCGTTAGGGAATAAGTTCATCAAACCTAATTCAATTCAATCCTCTTAACATTATTTAATGAAAATAAACATGTAAGTAAGGTGGTGACAAGTTCCCACCCATTCATGGCATCTGATCTGACACTAATGTAACACAAAGTCCCCAATTTCATCATGTTAGACTAAAAATCCAACCCTCTCTACATCTTAATTTTTTACAACAGCCTCATCACCCAATACATCTAAGGCTTTAAAGACATCAAAGAGAGTTATATATATATATAGGGGTTGGTTAACGTACAATGTTCTTTAACGTACGATGTGTACGCTGGGAAATCACACACGTTATAAAACTAAAAAACCCTAATCACTCATGTTGAAAACCATAATCACGCATGTTGAACCTATAATCACGCATGTTGGTCATGTTCCTGCATCCTCTGTTCTACGGTCTGATTTCGAGTCATCATTTTGATGAAAATTTTCAAAATCAAAGATGAATTTGAACACAATTCGATGAAATTGACCGAACAATGACCAATTTGAACTAAAACGAAAAGAAAATTGAAACGAATTGGACGAAATTGATCAAACAATTAATCAATCCCAGGCTAATTGAAACGTACCCTAATCACGCATAATATATTTTCCCAGCGTACGCAGCATATGTTAACCCAGATTGTACAATACACTTTCTCTCTCTTTCTCGCTTTCTCTCTCTCTCTCTCTATATATATATATATATATATATATATATACATATATAGGGAGGAGCTCATGCGAGAACCACCTTTATTGTGAGAACCGGGAGAACCAATGTGAACACAACCTAAAATAGCTAAAAAAAAACCTAACCCCCACCCCCCCCCCCCCCCAAAAAAAAACCTAAACCCCCCTCCCCCACCCCCCAAAAACCTAAACCCCCCCCCCCCCCCAAGCTAAAATGCTAAAAACTAAACCCCCAAAAAACCTAGAAAAACCTAAAAAAATCTAAAAAAATAAAAAAAAATCAAAAATTTTTTTTTTGATTTTTTTAATATTTTTTAGGTTAAAATCGCTACTTTTCGACTCCAAAAAAAAAAATTTTTTTTAAAATTTTTTTTTTTTGAGTCGAAAAGTAGCGATTTTAACCTAAAAAAATTAAAAAAATAAAAAAAAAATCGTTTTGTGTGATTTTTAGCTATTTTTAGGCATTTTTGGTTGTGTTCACATTGGTTCTCGCGGTTCTCGCAATAAGAGGTGGTTCTCGCATGATCTTCTCCCTATATATATATATAGAGGGGCTGGTTAACGTACAAAATGCCTTAACGTACATTGCGTACGCGAGGCATTAACAACAGGCGAATTCTTGTATAGTAACATGCGAAAATGATTTTTTTATCTGATCATGCGAAAATGAGTTTTCAATACAAACATGCGAAAATGATTTTCCATGTGCACATGCAAATATTCCTTTTACAAACATGCGATATTGTTTATTTTTAAGGTGCGAACTTACGTTTTTGTAACATGCGATATTTCTTTACAGGTTTATAACGTGTGATTTTGCCTCGCGTACGCAATGTACGTTAAGGCATATTGTACGATATACTTTTTCTATATATATATATAGAGAGAGAGAGAGAGGAAGGTTAACGTACAATAGCTCTTAACGTACGACCTGTAAGTACGCACGTTCATTTGAAAATCATGCACGTTATAAAACTCAAAAACCCTAATCACGCATGTTGGAAACATAAATCACGCACGTATATACCTATAATCATGCATGCCCTAACTCATAGTTCAAAAATCGCATCCCCTGTTCTACGATCTGAAACCATTGTTACTACCTTCTGACTCAAATCGAATTAAAGCTTGGTCATATTACTGCATCCTCTGTTCTGCGGTCTGAATCAAAGCTTCGTCGTGGTCCTGCATCCTTTGTTCTACATTCATTGTTCGAGTCGTCATTTTTTATGAAAATTTTCAAAATCAAAGATGAATTTGAACACAATTCGATGAAATTGACCGAACAATGGCCAATTTGAACTGAAACGAAAAGAAAATTGAAACGAATTGGACGAAATTGATCAATCCCAGGCTAATTGAAACGAGCACTAATCACGCATGTTGTATCAACAAATTACGCATGTTATTTTTTTGTCGCGTATTGGTCGCACGTTAAGGGCTATTGCATCTAAATCTGTAACAGAGCCCATACAAATTTTAAATTCAAGAGACAAAAAAATGGATTGTGACTGAACAATTGAACGTGATCGTTACTAACCACACAAATTTGCAAAAGATTATGGATGTCTAATTAATGATTCACCCTTGATGCATACTAGCAGTTACCCCAAGCTAAATAAAAGTTGTTGAGCCCGTTTCCCTTGTTTCTTATTATTCTAATTTCTTCTCTATGTGCCATAACCTATACGGCTATATGTTGCATAGTATAAGAGCACGAATAAACTGACTTATATTGTGTTTGAAATCGCTGTTTGTTTTCTTTAAATTAACTGTTTTAGCTTTCAATTTCATAAGCTATACTAACCCTAATAAATCAAACAATCAATTAACCACCAATCCAGTCAAATATCAATCATCTTCATATCAACAACTCATACCAGTTCAACATAAAACCACACATATACTCAAAAAACATAAAACAACGTAATTATAACAGCAATGGCACATTACAAATCTTACACATCAATCAATTATTCGTTAAAACTATATTCTATTTAAATCCTATGTCTGTCTTCTTCAAACAAACTTTTTTTACTTCAATTTCATAACCTATTCCTAACCCTAACTTAAAAAAACAACCAATTAACCTTCAATTCAGTCCAATATCAAATAATTAATTCACATCAACAACTCACAACAGTTCAACATAAATACACACATATCCTCAAAAATCATACAAGTTGTAATTGACAGACTATAATAATTAAACAAAAATCCTTCGAACTTGATAAGCATGATAGAGCTATATTGAGAACTGTAATGCAAACCTTGAGGAACGACGTAGCCTTGTACTGCAACCCCTTTCTGGATCTGGGTCCTTTACCCGGGACTTACTGAACCAAAGCAAAAGGAATACCAAAATTGATAACTGGTTTGGTTCCGTATTCCGCCCCTTAATTGGTTTCGTCCCTGGGGTCAGTTCGGTCTTCTGTAGGTTCATCTATTCTGCTGAGCCCTATCACCAGGGAAAGTTCTATAGTGTAATCAAAGAAAGCAAGTGTTCTAATTAAGCTAATTAAAATGAAAGACTTAAAAATTTGGTGGGGAAGCTTATTTTAATGAGAACTTCTTTCGTGACACTTTATTCTCTCATAAATGTGGGATGGCATATATTTCTAAATTTCTTTGAAACTTTATACATGTTTCTTAGCCACCAAAACCTTTAAAAAGTATAGACAACATCAACATCCATTTAGGAGAGATCAAAACACACCTTCTAACATACACCATAAAGCGGTCACTGATTGTGTTTTATCCAAACCAGTTTGAACCTGGTTTGCGTTCAAACCCTAACCCGATTGTGCACCTCTAACTTCAACTACACTCTAAACCTATTTTATAAAAAAATGCAGCAATTAACCTCTAATTTAATTCAAGAACAACACAACAACACAATAACCTGCTATACTACATTTAACTATAGAAATTTGACATTTTAACTCAAGAAATTTGTGTAGATAATACAATTAGAGACAATCAAACACAACAAGGATACCTGGTAATCCGACGGTGCTAAAGAGGTGGTTCGGAGAGATGATGCGGCGTCGCAGAGGAGGTGGTCTGGCGTGGTGTGCGGCATCAGTCTAGGGTTTGGGGGAGGGAGTGGTGTGATTTAGGAGGGATTGAGTGAGGTCTGAGCCCGCCAAAGGTTTTGATACACCTTTTAGCGGCGACAAGTATAAATAAAACATGAACCGTCAGATGATGTCGTCATCGAACGGCTGTGTGTTTGGATTTTATACATTGGACGCGGATAAGAACCTTTAGCGACGACTTTTCTGAAGTCGTCGCTAAAAATGTCGCCGCTATTGCCTATATTTCTTGAGGTATTTGTGGTCAATATTTAACCAGTTAACTATTTAATTATCTACTGAGTTTAATTTAGGGGTTTGATTGGTTGAAAGAACTTGGAAATGTAATTAAGAAAGTTTTATCAGATTAAAAGGAAGTAACCCCCACCTAGGATTCCGATTGTAAGTTTAATACAAAACTCTACTTCAATGACTTAAACACCATATAGACATGGCCTCATAATTTATGACTTTAAATAATGATTAAGGACAACTTTTAACAATAACCGTGCGACCAAATGATCCATTCAAATATACCAACTACCCACCTAATTACCAACCCACTAACGATGCAAGAAACTACCAATACGTTTGATACCAGACAAGCATTCCAAACATAAATAACATTTATCAAATCCAAACACGAGTGATCAAGATATATCAGTTATAACAATTAGAAATACCAAGTATTCATCCAAAAACCTAACAATCATTCATCCGGTGGAAGTCACAAAGAGTTTAGCCTCACATGTTTGTCATCACAGCGTCAGATCTTGATTTAGAATGATTCGACATAAAGAACTTGATGAAAGAAGATGCAAGAACATCGAAAATCGCCTCTCTTCTTCTCTGGATTCATAAAAAGAAGTCTAATCTCAATCTCGTAGTCGACAAACCTTTATTAGGTCAACGGTGGATTTTTCCTGATTCGGCTCTCCCTTGCTCGTTGCAGGGGAGTCTTGAGCTTACTCCGAATGGCGCGAGACCACATCAAGAAGCAACCCCACTTGACTTCCTTCTATGCGGCGCAAAAGACACCTCTCCCTCCCCCATGTGGCGCGAGGGAGTAAGATCGTCTCATCAAATGTATTTATGCTCCGTAATGGAGGTGTTGTAGCCTGGAGCTCAAAAAAGCAGAACACTGATGCACTATCCAGCACAGAACCTGAGTACATCTCACCGACTGCAGCCACATGTCAAGCCATCTTGAAGATCTAGGAGTCAAACAAAGGAAGTCAACTGTCATTTATTGTGACAACAAATCAGTCATCAGTTTATCAAAAGATCTAGTAATGCATAACAGGTCAAAGCATATCGAACTCAAATACCACTTTATTAGAGAGATGGTGGGTCAGGAGCTTGTACATCTGGAGTATTGCAATACCAATGAACAAGTTGTTGCTGATGTTATGACAAAGGCCCTTGCTAAAGAAAAGTTTGTTCATCTTCATTACCAACTATGAGTTAAGGAGTCTGAATCAAGGGGAGGTGATCACATGCCTTCTCATCACTAGTACAAAATAATTTTTTTGGTGCTGTATTTTATGCTTTATTTTATGTTGTACATAGAGCACCAACAAATATACCACCAAATAATGGGATTTGTTGGTGCTGTACCTTTAAATCTCCAAACACACTAGTAAAAAATCATGATGAAACACAAGTCCCACCACCATTAAATCTTCAAACACACCACCAAAAAATTAATATAGAACTAACACGTGTCAAATAATAACAAATCTACATAGCACCAAAAAAAAAACAAATCTCCATAGCACCAAAAAATAATACAAGAAAAAAAATATAAATTTTTAATATTTTTGCAAAATTCCAGAATTTTTAGTAATATTTCCCAATATAATTCCAATTACACACAAATGCACATGCTCACAACAAAAGTTAACTACTATTAAACAACCCAACAAACCGTTCAAGTATACGGAATTACAAAAGTATGAAACACAAACTAATGCTTACAAGATCAAAACATCTTTTTAATAAATCCCGACATTAAATCTACCACTAAATTCTCAATTTGAGATTCTTCAAAATACCCTTCTTCATTCCAAAGCTAAAAACAAATAAATACAAAAGTTAGATTTCAAATATATATAATTTAATGCAATAAACAAAGTTTATGAATATTTACGAAAACTCACTCGGTTAACCAAATCATGTTGTATAGAGTCGATAAACTCTTTCATATGTTTGATTACCATATACCCACATTCCCAACTGCCTTTCTGTTGTTTGCACTGCATCATATTCACAATAAATTACTTTGACTAGACTATTTTAAACAAATAAAGTATTCACATACCTGTGTCATGTGCCACTTAAAATTAATCTCAAAAACTTCTTCAATGATCTTGACGAGCTTGTAATTTTTATGGGTCTTCCCTTCATTTATAGAATCAACAATATAGCCGAATTTGAAGTCCGGGCAAACAATTATAAGTGACCAATGTTTACTACAAAAATAAAAATTATAGAACATATTAAGTATGTATTGTATGCGTATGTGTATGTATGGTGAGGAATTTATATTACCCGGCTAAGTATGGTGCAAGATAGAGCACTTTTTTAGAATGAAGCTCACATATTTCTTTTACGTTTTTCTTTAACGTCTTCAAGAAGTGTTTTACACCGTGATCCAGTGATTTTGTGGATTGAAAAAAGCACACCTAGAATTGGGCGACTCAAAGAAATGCCTAAAAAATGTGACAAAGTTAGTAAATTCAATTCTATCTAAACATGTTATGGTACCATATAATAACAATAATAGCAACTTACATGACAAACCAATGTAATATTGTGACATCAAGCCAACTAAGAGGATGGATCCAAAGGCCAATAATCGCTTCCTCAAAAACTGCATCGTTTATAACAAAGTTAAACTACCATATTGATGTTAAAAGGGCATAAACATAACTATAAAAGTATATACAAAAAAAGTTGCACATAAAAAAATAGATAGAAAATGAAACTCACATCTTGATGTCAAAGGGGCAAGTACTGTTCTGCCTAGACATTTGTTCTTGGAAATTCATTAAGAATGAAGCCTATTTACATGAAGGCTTCTTTAGTGCTACATCAATCATTCCCACAACTTAGTCGTAAGAAACAACTTGTCCTTAATGAAAAACACAAATAGAACATAAAGCAAGTACAAATGGGCGTTTCTATGATTAAATAATATGCATACACACAGCAAAATTACATTGTTCATGGCTTAGTTTGCTTTGATTCCAGGAGGGGTTTTAGTAGCGACAATGGCTCTTAGCGTATCACTAGCAGCTATCAGTATTCATCTTTGATTATTATTGAATGGTGGCATTTTGCTGATGCACAGGGACTGCAAACTAAAGTTAAATATATAATTATAAATTATCATGCACGTGGGTTTACTTGGTTTTGCCAAAGCTTTCTTTTATTTGTTAAATTCTTTTCTTTTATTTCTAGAAGGTGACCCTAGCAATCGCTAATGATTATTTTTTGGTGTAATCTTTTTTTTTTTTTTTTTTTTTTTCTCTTCTTCCTTTTTTCTCTGTATGAATTTAAATTTTTATACACGTTATCATGTAAATGAATAAAATAAAAGAATTTGTTTCCTATTTGGATAAACTAGGAGAACTTATTTAGTATCCATGTAACACAAATAATATGAATATAACTAAAAATCATAAGATATCAACTAAAAATCAATCTTAGGTTTATTTATAGGTCCTTTTAATAATATAGTTATTTTAGAAACATATATTATATTTTATAATCAAAATATTAAAACATCATAAATATGAATATAACAAATACGTAACCAAACTGCAAATGTCTAACGTCTAAAGTACAAACCTATTACATCAATCTAGTAGCTAAAGGCTATCGTACTTATTTTATTTAGCCAAACACTATGGATTTTGAAATCTTAGTTTGGGTTCAGCTCCTGTAAATCTGGCAAAGAGAGATCAATCGTCTTGGAGAGTATTGGCATTGTTTGTGGAAGTGTAGTTGGATCATTGATTGGCTTTCCTTGATCAAAATGTCATCTATTAGTATTTGGCGATCTGAGTTTTCGGACAATTTTCTCCTTGTGGAGTATAGCCGCAAACCTATAGGAATTAAATACATTAATGCTTCTAATTTTTTTTTTTAAAAGTATGCTGATAATAATCTGAACAAAAAGTAAATATACTTTTTTAGAGCCATCTCATTGGTAGTGTGATGATAAGGTTCGCATATGCCCGTCCCTAAATTCACCCGGGTCACTGGTTTTTTTAACAACTTCTCGCCTACGTTCACTAGATTATGCAAGTTTTCTTGGGTAGCCAAATCCATGGATGCTAAGTCACCACTCAAAGTGTCATCCTGCAAGGATAAGGTTAGTATGTTATATTAATAGTCTTGTTTGGTTCGAATCAATTTTGATACGACGTAATTCAAGAGTTAGTAGTGTTACATCGTTACATGTAACAATTATAGAGGAACAAAGGGACACGATATGGGTTCAACTTTAAAGATACATAACCTTTGAATAATTGGAAGTTATGGTGACTTGGGTTTAACTTAAAGAAAATAATAAAAAGGAGGCATACTCGAGGAGTCGCCATAATTAGCATAGTTTAAACAAGTTTGAAAAAAAAAAAAAAAAGCTACAACCCTTTAACGTAATTGTAGATAGAATGTTTCAGAAACAGAAACAGTCGGTTTTTGTAGAATTTGTCGTGATTTAGGCTCTTATAAATTAGCATAGTTTGAACAAGTTTGAATAAATCTTTAGAAACAAAATCTACAAATACCTGAATTCGAAGATAATTTTCCTGTGAATGAAGGGCTTGGAAGACGGTAGATATATGGTAGTCAACCATGTCACTACTAGCGTGACTAAAAACATCCACCAACGGAGTCGAGCCACCACCAGCCAACCAGCCCAAAACGCCCCAACTAGACGACTTTGCAGCGTCGTACTTGTCTTGAAATTCTGGAGATCCTGTCCCCAATGATAGAACCAGAAACCGGCCATAGTCCATTGGTTTTATTGGGAAAAAGTTGGGGCTTCTAGTGGTTATTTCTTTAGTAACTTCACTTATTGCAACCAAAGTCTACAAAAGATATATAGAGTTAGTTCAATATAAACCATGTAGATTAGTAATTCAATAACTTGGTACGAGGGGTCGGATGTTACATCCAATGTCAAATGTACATTTTACGTTTTAAAAAGTGCATTACATAAGTTTCATGTAATAATCATTTACAGTCACGTGGTGGACCCAGAAATTTTTTGCTGGGGGTGCGGATGAGGTGTTCAACCATATTTTTAAGGAGTGTGGTCGGGTTTTTTGCCTAAAATATACACTAAATTTTTTTTTTCAAGGGGTGCGGCCGCTCCCCTGGCCAAAGGCTAGGTCCACCACTCACGTATCCATTTAGTTTCGCTAAGATGTGTGATACATTCAAGAAGTAAAACGTCCATAAGTGCGATCAAGATTATTTTGAAGTTATATGCTATATCACGATATTAGAATACAAGGCTTACAGGATTGTTGGCGGCCACTCCACCATCGATAAGATTAAATTCTTTAAGTAAGTTTCCATCAGAATCTTCGGTTTGGAACGAATGAGAAGGAAGATAACTTGGTGCTGCCGATGTTCCAATGCATATATCTGATAGCTTGGCATCAAGACTTGGGTGCTTCTTTAACTGATCAAACAAACACAAATATTAGTACTTACAACAATCATATGTTTATCAAGAAATAACTATTAAGTAACTTTCCTTTATGTTTATCTGTATTGTTTTCTTTTAATAACAAAAAAAGAAAGTAAGCTGCATCGAGGTCCAAAGCATCCCTCTATCTACTGGAATTAGAAGTAAGGTTTGCCTAATCATCTCATTCTCAACCTCCCGAGACCCTATCTACTCTACGGGTGAAATATAATTGGGTACGTTTGTTTTTATTTGCTTGTGATTCGTAAATTTCAATTGCAAAATTTGTAGGGTTCAAACTACCACAATTTGACAGGTTTAGCTGCAATAGATACCTGGTAACTTGAGAAGATCGTTGACTGCAGACGTTTGATGTCAAATGTCGGAATCACAATATTTGTTAATGCTTCGTGGAGTCGTTTTTCTTGTAGTTTTTCTTGAATAATCATGTGTAGGTGTTCACCATCATATTGTGGTCCTGATAAAGCTTTGATCACTTTTGTGGCAGGAGCCAATGGATTGCTACATATTGTGCAAAAGTTTGAGATTTAAGACGTTAGTAAATAGACACAAATTAATTAAGCTGTCAAAAATTGACTAATCATGCATACCCATCGTGTGGAAAGATTTTAGGACAATGTTCAAGATAAAAACTTTTAACATCCTTAGCCGCAAAAATTGGACGGCCCTCTTCATTCGGAGCAGTTAACATAGCCGTCACAAGACCACCTGTGCTTGTCCCAGCAATTACATCAAAATAGTCTGCAAGTCTTGCGTCATCGCCATCTAGTTGCTGTCATGTTGCAAAATGTTTTTAAATAGATACTTGAAGAATGAAAAAAAAAAACCTTTGTATCTAACCATACTTATAAGTTGTACCTGTAGTTCATGTTCGAGAAAGTCAAGGATCACACTTGGAATGATTCCTCGTACCCCACCACCATCGATGCTAAGGATTGTGATTAGATTTCCATATGTTGGTGGTTGCAAAGGTGATCTTGGTTCTTCCTTAAAAGACATGTTGGACCAAATGGATTTTGTGTGGATGAGATGGTTTATACTATGTGAGGGTATATATAGAGTGGAGATATTAACAGAAGTGAAGTTGTCAAATGTGTTAACTACTTGACTCTGTGTTGTAATTAACAGAAGTGCTTGGAAAGTAAATTTCAAAAGATAGGATCTAATTATTGTAGGTTTATTGTCACACACTTTAAATCAAAATTTTATTCTGAAAATTTTATGTAGCCAACTTGATCACCGTTGGAATTTGCCTTCTTAAGATAAAGCTATGGTATCCATATTAAGGGTATGTTTGGCAAAAGTAGCTGGTGGCTGAAAGCTGGTAGCTGGTAGCAGATGACTGTAGCTTTTTAGATATATTTAAGTGTTTGGCAGAGAAGCTGGAGTTTTTAATAAAATGTATAAAATAACCAAAATGAACAAAACTAAAAAAAAATAACTAAAAAGTTTATTATCTTCAGATGTTAAAATAGTTATATTTTCCTAAAAAAACTTGTAGCTCATTCTGAACGTTACTAATATGTTTTGTTGATATAATAACGTGTGATAACTAAATTAATTAGTTGAAGTATACACACTCCCTGATCAATTTAATGATGACAAAAAAGTTGATTAAAAACTTGACTACGAGAGGACAGATATGAAGAGTTTAACACGACAATTAACTAGGTACAAGTTGATGATTAATTTTAACCAATGTTAGTGAAATTAGATAACTGTTGCCATTTTTTATCACAACATTTGTGTGGTGTCTTTTCTTCTCTAATCAACGCAAGAAAAGTTTACAAGTTTACACATCGTTTGGTAAATATTTGAGGGTGTTTAAGTGGAACAAGAAATGTATGAGGGATAATGAGATGACTTATTTTGACGAATAATTGTATAAATTATATAATAGGTCATACTGAATATAACTTGAGTTTAAAAGACATAAAAACTATTTAAATATTTTAATTTGTAGTCGAATAAGACTGAGTGGTGTCCCAAACACCGTCTCGTGGGTGCTATAAGGGGCGCAATTGGTTGGGGGAGGGGGTACCCAACCCGATAACGAGCGTCAAAGGAGACAACATGTGGGGCCCATTGATTCCCACCAAAAAGAATCATTTCTTTTATGATTTTCTTTTTTATAAATTGTTTTAAAGGGGACATTATCACACACTGTGAAAGTTAACGACAAAACCTCTTACTTATGTGGCGCTTACGTGATGCGATAAAGCCCCACCATATAGCCTAATAATAAGTTATCGGGCACTATAAATATGAAAATATTGAAATCTAAGAGGTGGGATCAAATATAAATAGATTTTAACCTAAGGGGACCCTGGCCACTTGTCAAATTCAAATCGGGTAGACCCTAACCAACCGGCAACATCGACGCCGATCACTCGGGTAGTGTACTCGGGTAACAATTGCGGGTTTTACTAGCCTAATGGTTTTAATGTGTTTAATGGTCAAAAGACCGTTTGATTTAATAAAAAAATTAGTTAAATAAAATCATGTTAAACCATTTCACCATATCTATCATTTTACCATTTTTTACAACCATTTCATTGTCTCCATTTTTTAGTCAATTTCATCACATTTGATCATCATGGGGATGGTTACCCGTTTCTGATTGAACATACGGGACCTTCATACCGTCGACGATTAACTGATTATCGTGTAAACCATCCACCTTCAAACCCACTACCTTCAAACCTTCGACAATCACCCTGTTGTCGTGCAAACCCTCAATCCTACCATCCGGAGCATCCAAACTATTCGACTGTGGAAGAGTTAAACTAGGTATATGGTTATACCTTTAGTCAACTACAATTAGCAGGAATAAGAATTGGGGAGGGGCATCATCCTCTGGTGGCAAACACTCCTACACTAAAAAACCTTAATCCGACACAAGAAGTCCCAATTTGGACCGAAGGGTACGAAACTGATGCCGGGGTGGAATACATACCAAGTTGGGATGAGGAAATGGTTTATCCATCATCTGAAAGCTCCGGTATCGATACAAGAGGTTGTACTAGGGTGATTGTGACCGTGACTGCTCATTGCCCAATTCCCTCTTTGGTTATTAATTTATGTAGTTGTTTATTTAGATGTTTAAATTTTTTTTATGTAATTGTGTGTTTTAATGCTTCATTATTTACGTGTTATTTTTTTTGTCCTCAGAAGTTGGTTCAATGGTAAGAGGCATGCCTTCCCTAGTGAAGACGCTGGTTTGATTACTGCTCGGTCATTTTCAACAGACAACTGGGTGAAGGGAGGAATCGGGGCTTTAATACAAGATTCGAACCTGACAGAGGTCGAGGGTTTATGGATTTCATCTGGTTCCCGCGCATCAGGGGGCACAATCTCATGGCAGTCGAGTAGTCGACCTTGCACATAGCCCCAAGCAAGGTGGGTTTACCTTGGTCAAGGAGTCGACCTTGGACATAGTCGACCTTGGATGTTGAGAAGAAAGCCTTAGCAGCGATAAAGATGTCCTTGCCATTTGAAATAAAACACATTTGTAATAGGTATGGGTCTTTTAGAGAGCTGTGGGAAGCTTTAGAAAAGCGTTATCAGAGTTCTTCAAGACAGGGTGCAGGAGATCGTGATTCAGATGCAAAATGTCACACCCCAACCGATGGCGGAAACATCAGGATGAGACGAAAACGAGATTGTAAGAGACTTCATAACACTATGTGAAAATAATAATTTAATTTAAATTTCATTTCAAAAACTAGATTGTCATACAAGATTCAAATACAAGAAATAACATTGTCTCAAAACAAATATGACAACAAAATAGATAAATTAATCTAGGTGTGTATCTAAGTCCACCTAAATCTTGTTTCATCTTGTATCATCATCTCAACAATTTAACCTGCAACATCTATTAAAATAGAGTTCAATGCAAAAGCAAAGGCGAGTATACAAGTTTTGTTACATAGCATAATATAGCATAAAATAGTTTAAGTGCTCATATCCAAACATGAATCATAATTTGCAAGTTTTACAAGCATGCCGAAATGGTGTACTATATGTTCAAACCCAAGATTCCAACGCGTTAAAATAGCATATCCCAAATAGAATAAAGGGAGGTTAACATGTTTAACTTAACAATACTCCAAGTTTCGTGGGCGGTGCGTTAATCCTATAGCGCTATAATTGTTAAGGTAGGCTAGCAAAGTTAATGAAGCATACATAGACACAAATAGTTTACATTAGCATACAAGTCTAAACAAGCATCAAATAGTTTCATGTAAGAATGGATAGAGTTTAAAATAGTTTCAAGTGTTTGTGTAATTTGTATAAAATACATGTTGCATCCCAAAGTGTAAAAAGGAAAACGGGATCGAGTATACTCACGGTTTTTGCAAGCTTTCCTACTTGATAGTACCGCGATTGTTGGTGGATGGATTAGTTTGGAGCACCTTGTCCTTCTACACAAAGAAAACATAGGTGTGTGAGTTTGGGGAAATCAGAAGATTATAGATTCGGAATTTAAATAACATGAACATAGACATATGAAAATAACCATCCATCACATATGATGCTTAGATGATATACTTACGAACTTGGTAATGTCCACTTGTTCATCATCAAGAGTTCGGTTTGTTTGAATGTTACATAAGTATTACATAGAATATACTATACCGTATATGTCAAGCATGAGGTAGAAGATTAAAGTCTTCATTTAGGCACCTGTAAGTATCATAGAAATCATGCATGAGGTAGGAAGAACAAAGCTCCCATTTAGGTACCTCCATTGTTCACCACTACACTTGTTGTCATAAACAACAAGGAGGGTCATGAACTTACAAGTATTAGTGAAATAATAATAACTAATCTATGGAAAATCATCAAGAAGTGAGTGGATTTTTATGAAAGATAGCCCAAGCTAGTCTAACAATCACACATACATCAAGCTTCAAGGTTGAACACTTCTTGTGGGTAAAACCCTAACTAAAACAGAATGTTTGTGAGGTTTTAACCTCTGATTTAACATGTCTCAGCCTTGTTTTTAAGCCCAACTAACCATTCAATTGATTATGAGCATTAGGACATAGGTTTGAGAAGAGATAAACTCACGTTTAGCTAAGTTTAAGTAAAAACAGAAGATAACAGTCCACTTTGGAGCCTTTTCTAGGACATTCCAGACCTTGGTATTCCATGGAAAACCTTTGGAAAAATTCCTAAGGTTGTTCCAAGCAAGTGAGAAATAGAATAGATGAAAAAGACTAAGATTTGAGTGAGTTATGCTCACTTTTGTGAAGGTTGATGATTCTGCTCGAACTTCAGATTATCAGCTGATTAGAGGGAGATTTGAGAGTGTTTTTGAGAGTTTGTAAAGTGAAAATGGCTTGGAAGGCACTTGGGTTTTATAGGGGAAGATTAGGGTTGGTTTTGGTGAGGTATTTAATGTTAAAACAAGTTTAAAAATCAAAACAAACACAAAAACCCGCACAAACAGCGAGGTGGAAGGTTCTGGTCGCGCTGGGCTGCTGATCCAAGTCGTCACGGGCCGCGACAAAGGTGGGCTGGTCCGTCGCGGGCCGCCAGGGACTCAAGTTGGGCTGTTGGTTTGATTTAAATGCGGGCTTAAGTGCTTTAAGTTCTGGATTATGTTCGATGTGAAGGCCACAGTGGAGTGGTTGTGCGCGTGTTTGTTGAAGCTGGTGACCCAGGTTCGAGTCCCGTGGTCATTAGTTTTATTTATTTATTTTGTTTTAAAAACATAACACTTTCAGTTATGTGCGTAAATGGTCCCTGTAAGTTTAAAATTCAGCAATTTACTCAAACTATCCCTTGACTTTAATCAACTAACTTATGTTATGTTGTTTTTAAAAGAAAGTAAGGAACTAACGTTACAATTAAACTAACTAGGTTAGTTTGCATTTTCTAAATTTAAAATCTAACGTGACTAACTAGATTATTATAAAAACAAAACTTTTAAATTGTAAAATTAATTAATTTAATCAACTAAACAATGGATAAATAACCATATTTATAACGAATTAAAGATAAAAGATTTTTCAACGATTAACCATCTCGCAAAACTTCCGAGTCTCAAGAATTAGGATTCGACTTTCATTATTTTAAGAGTTTTAATTAGTTTAACGAGCAGCGAGTTTCATTGTGTAATAACGAACCATGAGTCTTGGATAATATACCGTTCAAACGTGAATTTTGATTATGAGTTGCACATGAGTCTAACATGAATACACAAACATGATTAAAATAGCTTCGTTTTCATTATGATCAATAATCTTGAATTACAAATGAAATGAAAGTAGATTACAAAGAGAGTACAAGTTTCTAAATATGGAAAGTACAACATGACTTGCTACAATAAGAAGGTGCGGAAAAGCGGGGCGTTACAGTCTCCCCTCCTTTAGGAAATTTCGTCCCGAAATATAGGAAGAGGTAACGAAAAGATGCGAATACTTGGTCTTCATATCACTCTCGAGTTCCCAAGTAAATTCAGCGCCACGTTTTCCTTCCCATCGAACCTTGACGATAGGAATTTGACTGCGCCTCAGTTTCTTGACACCTCTGTCCATGATTTCGACGGGTTTCTCCACAAAATGCAAAGTGCCGTTGATTTGGATATCTTCGAGAGGAACTTGAAGTCCTTCTTCAGCGAGACACTTCTTGAGATTCGAAACATGAAATGTTGGATGAACGTTGTTGAGTTTTGAGGTAAATGGAGTCGATAAGCCACCTTGCCAATCCTCCCGAGTCTCTTGAAAGGACCAACATAGCGAGGGGCAAGCTTTCCCTTTTTACCAAAATGAACTACTCCTTTCAATTGAGATACTTTGAGTAGAACGTGGCCACTAATGTTAAATTCCAATGGTTTGCGTCTTTTGTCAGTATAGCTCTTTTGTCGACTACGAGCCTTGAGTAAATTATCACGGATTTGGAGAATCTTATCCATTTTTTCTTGTATGATTTCAGGACCAGTAAATTGTTTGTCACCAATCTCATGCCAGCTTAAAGGAGATCGGCATTTATGATCATATAATGTCTCAAAAGGAGCCATTTGAATACTGGCGTGGAAGCTATTGTTGTACGAGAACTCGATCAATGGTAAGTGCACATCCCAACTACCACCAAAGTTGATGACACAAGAATGGAGCATGTCCTCTAGGGTTTTGATAGTACGTTCCGTCTGTCCATCTGTTTGAGGATGAAAGGCCGTATTGAGATTCAAATGAGAACCCATAGTGGACTGGAAAGTTTTCCAAAGACACTAAGTGAAACAACCATCATGATCAGAAATGATGTCGAGAGGAATACCATGACGACATATGATTTTGTCATCGTACAGTCGAGCAAGTCGTTCAACCTTGAAATCTTCACGAATAGGAAGGAAATGCGCGGACTTGGTTAAACGATCGATGATTACCCAGATGCTATCGTGACCAGAAGACGTGCGAGGAAGTTTGGTTATGAAGTCCATAGCAATGCTATCCCATTTACAAACGGGGATTTCAGATTGTTCGAGTAGGCCGGAAGTTCGTTGATGCTCGGCTTTGACTTTTGAACAGGTGAGACACTTAGAAACGTACGTAGCAATATCCCTCTTCATACCAAGCCACCAGTAGGTTGTACGTAGATCATGGTACATCTTATCGGCACCAGGATGAATTGAGTACTTGGATTTGTGTGCCTCGTTCATGATGAGTTCACGAAGATTGTCGCGATTTGGCACCCAAATGCGATCACGACAGTATTGAAGACCATCAGATTTCGTAACAAGCAGGTCTTCAGTAGCACCACGTATTTCGACGAACAAGGTACCTTCGTTAGTGGATGAGTATTGCGCTTCACGAATGCAAGTGTGAAGATCGCTAGTGATGTGAAAGTACCGAATGCTACCAACATGAGTCTTACGACTAAGAGCATCAGCCACGACAATCGCTTTTCCAGGACGATAGCGAATCTCGCAGTCGTAGTCGTTAAGTAATTCCACACATCGACGCTGTTGCATGTTAAGCTCTTTTTTGTTAAAGATGTGTTGTAGGCTCTTATGTTCGGTGAAGACCACATACTTCGTACCATATAGGTAGTGTCTCCAAATCTTTAACGCAAAAACAACTGCACCAAGCTCGAGATCGTGGGTAGTATAATTTTTTCTCATGTATTTTGAGTTGACGAGAGGCATAAGTGATGACCTTGTCTCGTTGCATGAGAACACAACCAAGACCACGATTCGAGGCATCGCAATATACCACGAAATCATCATTCCCATCAGGAAGAGCGAGGATAGGAGCGTTACAAAGCAAATTCTTAAGAGTTCGAAAAGATTCCTCTTGCTCAGGACCCCAAGCAAAAGGTTTCTCTTTTTTAGTCAACGAAGTGAGAGGAACGGCAATCTTAGAAAAGTTTGAGATGAATCGGCGGTAATAACCCGCCAATCCTACGAAGGAACGGATTTCAGAAGGGTTTCTAGGCGCAACCCAATTCTTCACTGCTTCGATTTTGGAAGGATCAACATGGATTCCTTTTTCACTAACAACGTTTCCAAGGAATTGGACTTCTTTGATCCAGAACTCGCATTTGGAAAACTTTGTGTATAGACGTTCAGCACGTAAAAGCTCGAGTATAAGACATAGATGACGTTCATGATCAGCTTGAGATTTAGAATAGATTAGAATATCATCAATGAAGACGATCACAAAACGATCCAAATAAGGTTTACAAACACGATTCATAAGATCCATGAACACAGCAGGTGCGTTGGTCAAACCAAAAGGCATAACCACGAACTCGTAGTGTCCATAGTGAGTGCGAAAAGTGGTTTTGGGAATGTCCTCTTTGAGAACACGAAGCTGGTGATAACCAGATCGAAGATCGATCTTGGAGAAGCAAGTAGCGCCTTGAAGTTGGTCAAAAAGATCATCGATACACGGAAGAGGATAACGATTATTGACAGTGAGTTTGTTAAGCTCACGATAGTCGATACACATGCGGAATGAGCCATCCTTCTTTTTGATGAAAAGCACAGGAGCACCCCAAGGTAAGGTACTTGGACGAATGAAACCTTTTTCGAGAAGCTCTTGGAGTTACGTGGATAATTCTTGCATTTCAGAGGGAGCAAGACGATACGGTGCTTTGGCAACAGGAGTCGCTCCAGGTACGAGGTCAATATGAAAATCAACAGATCGTGGTGGAGGAGGACCAGGCAGATCTTCAGGAAAGACGTCAGGGAGTTGCGCACCACTGGAACATCATTTACGCTCTTTCCCTTGCCCTTTTCTTCCACAATGTGGGCTAAAAAGGCAAAGTACGGTTTACGTAAATATTTGTTCGCTTGTGTGCATGACATCAATCTTAGTCCTTTCGAAGGTCGGTCTCCATAAACGCGTAAGGTGTCGCCAGATGGAAGAGGTAAACGAACATACTTCTCGCAGCAACCAATTTCTGCATGGTTTTCACGAAACCAATCCATACCTACTATGATGTCGAAACTACCCAATTGCATGGGTATAAGGTCGATAGTGAAGGTATAATCGTTAAGAGTAAGAAGACAATCACGAAGAATGGAATCGACTAAAACGGATTTGCCAGTGGCAACTTCGACAGAAAACGACTTAGGTAGTTTAGAGCGTGTAGCATTTAACAAAGGTTCGAATTCAACGGACACAAATCTTTTGTCTGCACTAGTATCAAATAACAATGAAGCATAAAGGTTATTAACAAGAAACGTACCATTAACGACGTCATTATCGTTGCGCGTCTGATTCGCGTTAATGTTGAAAGCGCGTCCATGAGGAGGTTGTTGTTCCTGGTTGAGTTGAGGACACTGAGGACGAAGGTGAGTTGTGTCACCACATTTGTAGCATGCTCGTGCTGGTTTATCGTTTTGTTGAGCGGCTTGAACTTGTTGAGCTTGTTGGGCTTGTGGTGTGGGGTTATTTTTGCAGTAGGCGGTGTTATGGCCAAAACGGTTGCAATGGGTACAATGGTGACAATTGGCGATGGTAGGATGGTGAAAATTGCAAGTAGTACACTTGGGATGAATCCTAGTGTATAGCTTTCGTTCATTTGTTGGTGTAGCGGGGTTAGATTGTAAGGCTTGAGGGTTTGGCGGAGTAACAACCGCGTAATTCTAAGTAGAAGCCTTCCGCTTCTTGTTCTGGTTCTTTTTTGTTGACGAGGAAGGTTCAACAGTGGCTTGGTGTACGTTCTTCAAGGAAGCCTTTTCAGAGTTCCTTCGAAGGACAATGTTGTTGTTAAGGCGAGCAGCCAAACGATAGGTTTCCTCTATGGTTGATGGAAGAGCAACTTCCATAAGGTTCATGAAGGAGTCAGGGCAGCAGTGGATGTATTTGTTGATTTGCTTTTCAGGCGTATCAACCTGGCTAGGATAGAGAATGCTGAGTTGCTTGTAACAGGTGGTTAAGCCATCGTTATCATCGCCGACTTATTTCAGGAACCAAAACTCATGCTCCAACTTCCTGAGTTCATGTGGATGGCAGAATTCCTCCCTCATGATCTTCTTCAGTTCAGCCCATGGCAGAGCGTGGGTGGCATCTTCTCCTCTTATGCCTCGCTCAGAGGTCCACCAGTCTAGGGCCCTTGAGTAAAACACCCCAGTAGCGTTTTGGGTGCGTAAGTTGTCAGGGCAACCACTCTGACGAACACGATTTCCATGGCATCAAACCAAGTGAGCAACGCGGTGGCACCATCCTTGTCTGTGAACTCCAGGGGTTTGCAAGCCATAAATTGCTTGAAGAGGAATGGTGCTTTACGTTGTTCGACCTTGGATTCGACAGAACCTTGCTCAACGGAGGGTTGAATCTTACTCAGATATCAGGAATGACTCGGGCCATTTGGTCAACAATTTGTTCAGCGATTAGACCCACTAACTCTTGTTTGGAGTTGGAGTCGGAGTTGTTGGAGTTCTTTTTCGAGCCTGATCGGGTCTTCTTGGCCTTCTTAGAGGATTCGGATATTGGCGAAGACATCTAGAGATTCAAAAAGAACGTATAGGTGAGACTTAATAATAATGTTTGTTTAGGGAAATTGTTTTCATGAAACGATTCACGTAGCATAAAGTTTCACATAGCATAAAAGTGTTCAAATTGAGTCACATAGCATAAAAGGTTCAAATTGTATCACATAGCATAATCATGATTTCCACATAGCATAACATGAATAATGAAAGCATCGTAAATTTAGTTTGTTCACGAGAGATTATTATTGTTTTTTATTGTGATAAACGTGCGAAATGTGTAAAAATTTGAAATGAACGAAGGTTCAAGTATAAAATCACATATAAATTGAGATAACATAAAAGAGAGGCTCATAAAACATTGGATTATTTCGGGTAGAGAAACGATGACTATTCCAAAGTGGGTCGAAAGTTCTTTCGAATTAGAGAAAACGTGCTTTGGCCTATAGGTAAGATACTCTCATCGAGAAGCGATTAATGGTATCTTACCCTTCCAGATACTACACGTCTCTAATCGATTGAAACAATCGGGACATTGGCGAGATTGAAAATCTAGGAATGGGACTTAATCGACTAGATGCGGGTTTCACCCCCTAACTTGAGGATTTCGTACCCTAATGTGGTTAGTACTCGTAGGGTCAAAATCAAATTTCGATACTTTGACGAGGGTCCACTAGAGTTGAAATGGAAATTACCATTAAGTTGTGGATTTCACTCCTTGCTTAACGGTGTAATTTCGTGCAAAAATATTTTAAGATAGAATGAGAGTCGTTTACCAAATTGTGGGTTTCACTCCTATTTTGGTAAAGTCGTCTCGTTTATGTTACGAGTGTCTTTAAATAACAAAAAGTGTATTCATGTTAGCCTTAGGAAAGGCATGTAAATTTAACAAACAAGAAGAATTGCAAGGAAGCATGTAAGGTAGAATACATAAGTTTTAAACAACAAATAAGAGTCAAAGTTCCTAAAACTATAGATTAGGGCAAAGCATTCCTACTTATTCCTAATTCCCTTTAGTTATGGCTCTGATACCAATCTGTCACACCCCAACCGATGGCGGAAACATCGGGATGAGACGAAAACGAGATTGCAAGAGACTTCATAACACTATATGACAATAATAATTTAATTCAAATTTCATTTAAAAAACTAGATTGTCATACAAGATTCAAATACAAGAAATAACATTGTCTCAAAACAAACATAACATCAAAATAGATAAATTAATCTAGGTGTGTATCTAAGTCCACCTAAATCTTGTTTCATCTTGTATCATCTCAACAATTCAACCTGCAACATCTATTAAAATAGAGTTCAATGCAAAAGCAAAGGTGAGTATACAAGTTTTGTTACATAGCATAATCTAGCATAAAATGTATGGATTCTCAAAATTATCCTAAAAATACCCGTAAGTTCAAACCCAGACCCCTGAAACCCTAAACCATATTAAAAATCAAGAAAAACAAAAATTCTGGGTTCCAGGCGGGCCGCGTAAAAGACAACATCTGTCTTCCGCGGGCCGCGTCAAGACATGGTTGACCGGATAAGTGTTCTGGGTCCAAGTGTCGCCTACGTGTCACACCTACTGATGACCAATCAAGGCTATTCGTAGACTAGGCAGCCTCGCGGGCCGCGTAAGGTTTAACTGAAGGTTTACGCGGGCCGCGTGAGACCTTAAAATCAGCTATAAATAGATTGCTTCATGCACAGTCCACTGGTGTCGAAATCTAAACATAAAAACGAAGTTACAATACTCTGAAGTCAAAATTTCATATATTATTAGCAAGGCGCTGCTTCGATACCGGGTATTAACTCGATCGCTGCTACGATTCAATGTCCGATCGATTAAACTATCCAATGGATGTTTAAGTGCCGCCCACATTAGGGTTTATGCTTTGTCATTCGTCGTAAATGCGATGGATGTTTAAGTATCGCACTTTGTCGTTCGTTGTGAAGGTTTAATCTCGTGAGTTATCGTAAATGCTGTATTAGTTACTAACCGAGTTCGTGTGCATGTTATTAAATTTAGGATAAAAAGGCTAATCAGTAGGCTAGGCTCTGCTCAAATAAATCTGCAATGTGAGTCATTATCTTTTTATCAAAATTTGTTTACAAAAGCATGTTTATTTTCAAAGTTATAATTACAGGGATTAAGTCTTTGTAATCACCAAATTACAGCCGGTATGTGGGGTTTTGTATACAATACTTGTTCCCGTCACCATTGGACAACGAGTTAGCCAATGGGTGATCTGACCATAGTCACAGAAACGAGTCGAGTGACAAATACCGTGGGTAGTTGGTTGATATATGGAAACATTGTAATCACCCTTAATACTGTAAATTATAACAATGTGTCGTTTTAGTAAAAAACAATGATTCACCAGTATTTCCCGCTGACAAAACCTTTTTCAATCATGTTTCAGGTACTCTGTTGTAATCCAGGAAAAGTGCCTTGAAGCACTACAAGATTAAGAAAGTGGCTCAATATAAATTAAAGAAACATGTTTTGTAAAATAAAGATTTCTCAGTGAAATCATGTGATTGTAAATTACCGGGGTTTTATCCCGAGTTGTGAAATAAAATAATCGGGAAAATTTCAGTTTTAAAGATCCTGAAGAAAACTTCCGCTGTTAATAAATACCACGGGATTTTCTGTCCCGCGGCTCCTGAAACGGGTCAAACCGGGTCAGGGGCCGTGACAGAAAAAGGTGGTATCAGAGCCACTGATTTAAGCCTATTAAGTATTTAGAAATACTTAATTTTACCAACTGCTATTATGTGATTATGTGTTTCATTAATTGACTATTTGTTAGTTACAGTATGGGTAAGCAAAAGCTTTCAACCATCTATCTTAAATTAGATAGGTCTTCCAACAAGAAGGGAAGTTCATCCCAAACAAAATCCTCAAAATACCCAACAAATATTGAGGAAGGAATATTTGTTCGAAAGGCACACTATGAGGAACCACTTTCTCCTGATAAAAGAAGTTTGATTATTAGGAAAAGTCAGGAGAAAATAAAGAATGCTCGAGAAAAGAAAGTTAACCAGGAAACCCAGGAATTAACCAGTAAATTACCATGGGATGACAAGTTAGATGAAAAATGGGCAGATCTTTATATGCTAGATACTGTAGCAGTAAATGCAAATCTTTAAGTTTTAGCACCCTTATCATCTACAAGCCAGAAACCTTATCCAGTAAATAAATAAGTTACAGTAAACCCTAATATGTTTTAATTGTCTGTTGTTTTTCGTATTAAAATAAGTCACATGGTATACAATAATATTTAAAGGTTATTTATGAAATTTTGTTATAAAATTTTAACTTAAGTAATTTTTATTTTTATAATAAACAGCATGAACGACTTGTCTGAAGCTCTTCAAAATCTAAATCTCTATCCGGTGAAAATAGAGGTTTCCCGAGATTTTTCTGGTTCATACCAGATATAGAAGAACCTATGGAATTCAATGGTCCACTTCCGGAAAAACCCAAGCCTAAGAAAAGGAAAAGATTTGTAGGATGGAGGCGTGTGCGCAGGAGGAAACCTACAACTAGGAGAATTCCTAAAATAGAAAATCCCTTAGATAAAGGAAAGGGGATTGAAGTCGGGGAAAGTTCTAGGCAGATGGAAAAAGAATTTGGGGAAGGTTCTAGGCAAAATCAGATGGAACTTGGGGAAAGCTCTAGACAAGTTGAGGGGTTACCATTTCAGGATGAATGGTGGACTAATGATTGGCAGTTCCAAAACCTGCTCAACAGTCCTTATTCCTTTCTCCCTCAGTTCGACCCAGAACCTATACCAAACCCACCGATGAGCAATGAGAATTTAGCTGAACTCCGCCACTTTGGCGAAGAGTTGGTGGATGCAGGAAATAGGATCAGGGAAGTAGGAGAACAGATCTCCTGGAAATATGATGAGAGGGAATGTCGTTACTGAAATACCAACTAACGAGGAATGGTGTGGTGTGAGAATATGAAAATGTGGTTGTAAAATAAATAAGTAGAATACAGTCTGTAAATAACTATAAAATAAAACTTTGTAATATAAAGGTGTGTAATGACGCATATTATAAATATAAAAATGGAATCGAGAAATCGATAATTTTGATTATATATATGTTGTGAAAATTGTATGATTGTTTTGTGTATTATTGTTATTTATTCGATACTAATAAATTATATATTAATTATCAGATGGAAAACACTAATAATGAACCAGTAAATGAGGTTAACCATTCTGAACAACACCCGGAGGATCAATTTATGACTAGGCAAGATATAGAAAATATCGTTGCTCAAGGAATAGCCAATGCTATTCCAGTAATACTTGCTGCTGCACAAAAACCTGTTGAACCTCAACAAATAATTCCCAGCAAACGTATTTCTAAAGATAATTTCAGTAATAGCGTAAACGAAGGCGGTAATCATACTAATCATGATAATGAACCACTGCAAGCTCCACTCCCTAAGAAAATGAAAGCTGCAACACCTGGTTGCACTTACAAAGAATTTCTTGCCTGTAAACCCGCCGAATTTGCAGGCAATGAAGGAGCGACTGCAGCACTACGTTGGTTCGAGAAAACCGAGGCAGTGATTATAATCAGTAAATGTGCTGAAAACAACAAAGTTATGTATGCGTCAAATCTTTTCAATGAAGGGGCACTAGAATGGTGGAATACAATACTTCAATCCAAAGGAAGAAATATGGCTTACGCCATGAGTTGGGAAGAATTTAAGCATTTAATAGAAAGAAAATTCTGTCCCGAATACGAAAAAGATCAAATGGCAAATAAGTTCCAAAATCATCGTATGACAGGTGTAGATTGTCGTGGTTATACTTCGACATTCTTTGAATATGCTAGAGTGGTACCAACACTGGCTTCGCCAGAAATAGTACTCATTTCTCGCTATATTTGGGGATTAATTAGCGAAATCCGCAACATCGTTAAAGCTGCGAGACCTCGTACTATTGATGATGCGGTGGAATTAGCTAACACCCTAACTGACGAACTGATATGCACAAGAGATGAAAACAGGAAGAAGGAACTGGCTCAGAAAATTACCCAAGGATTTCGTACGGGTAATAACAGCAGTTTCAGGAGAAGAGGAACAGGGCAATCTTCAACTTCGCCATTCTGCAAGAACTGCAGAAAGAAACATTATGGAAGATGTAATGTAATCTGCAACTTTTGTAAAGCCATAGGACATCGCGAGGAAGACTGCAGAAAGAAAACAAGAGTCTGCTATAACTGTGGAGAAACAGGACATTTTAAGCCAGAATGTCCTAAATTGGTTAAACCAACAGACCATAAAGCCAAGCCAGCTGATGGAGCTACCAAGAAGAATGTTCGAGCCTTCCAATTGACTACTGAGGAGGCAGAACTCATCCCAGATGTGATAGCTGGTACGTTCATAGTTCATAACAATTACGCAAAAGTATTATTTGACTCTGGTGCAAACCAAAGTTTTATAAACACTTCATTCTGCCAAGCTCTTAACTTACCCTTAACCCAACTTAGGCAGATTTTCACAGTTGAAACAGCAGAAGGAAATTCTGTCAAAATAGATAAGGTTGTGCGAGAAGGAAATATAGAACTTTCAGGTTATAAATTTCATGCAAACCTATTACCAATGAACCTAGCTGGATTCGATGTAGTATTAGGAATGGATTGGTTAGTAGCCAACCATGCTCGAATCCATTGTGATAAGAATTCTATAGAAATTCAGGCACCTACTGGAGAAATGATAATGATTACAGGCGATAAACCACGCAAATCCATGAAGTTCATATCAGTAATGAAAATTGCTAGTTATGAACGAAAGCAAGGAATAGTATACATGATTTCATTAATCATTAATACTAAGGGTAAGGAACTTAAGGAGATTCCTGTAGTCAGAAAATACCCAGATGTATTCCCAGAAGAATTACCAGGATTACCACCCAATAGAGAAGTAGAATTTAGAATTCATCTAATTCCAGGAACTACACCGATAGCTAAGGCACCTTATCGGTTTGCTCCTACAGAAATGTTAGAACTGAAAAAGCAATTAGATGAATTACTAAGTAAAGGTTTCATACAACCTAGTTCATCCCCTTGGGGAGCACCAGTATTATTTGTAAAGAAGAAGGATGGTTCGATGAGAATGTGTATTGATTATAGAGAATTGAATAAGGTTACAATTAAGAATCGATACCCATTACCTAGGATTGATGATCTTTTCGATCAACTTCAAGGAGCTAGATACTTTTCTAAGATCGACTTACGCTCCGGATACCATCAATTGAAGGTACAAGAAGAAGACATACCCAAAACTGCTTTCAGAACTAGGTAAGGTCATTACGAGTTTACAGTTATGCCCTTTGGGTTAACGAATGCACCTGCCGCATTCATGGACATGATGAATAGAATCTGTAAACCGTACTTGGATAAATTTGTAATTGTTTTTATAGACGATATACTTATTTATTCCAAAAGTCAGAATGAGCATTGTCAGCATTTGCATGCACTCTTAACTTTGTTAAGAAAAGAAAAGCTGTACGCCAAATTCTCGAAATGTGAATTTTGGTTACAAGAAGTGCAATTTCTAGGACACATGGTAAATCATGAAGGTATTCACGTAGATCCTGCTAAGATAGAGGCAATTACCAAATGGAAGGTTCCGCAAACCGCAATGGAAATTAGAAGTTTTATAGGTTTAGCCGGATATTATAGACGGTTTATTAAGGATTTTTCCAAGATAGATGTACCATTAACTAAGCTAACCTGTAAAGAAGTTAAGTTTGAATGGGGACCTAAACAAGAAGAAGCCTTTAGGATCTTAAAGCAGAAATTAACAAATGCTCCAATCCTAGCCTTACCAGAAGGAACAGAAGATTTTGAAGTATATTGTGATGCTTCAAAACTAGGATTAGGATGTGTGCTTATGCAACGCAAGAAGGTAATTGCGTATGCTTTAAGGCAATTGAAAAAGCACGAGGAAAACTATACAACTCATGACTTAGAATTAGGAGCCATAATTTTTGCCCTTAAGATTTGGAGACATTATCTGTACGGAAGTAAATTTACTGTCTATACAGATCATAAAAGTTTAAGGTACATATTTGGGCAAAAAGAGTTAAATATGAGGCAAAGGAGATGGATGGAAATTCTAAGTGATTATGACTGTGATATTCAGTATCATGATGGAAAGGCAAATGTAGTTACAGATGCCTTAAGTCGTAAATACCATGAGAAACAAAGACAGGTTCGTACTCTTAGATTAAATCTACAGTTAGATTTAATGGAACAACTAAAGTATTTCCAAGAAACAGCAATCAAAGATAATGCTGAAGGAATGAAAGGACGAATAAAAGAATTAGAAAAAGGAGCTGATGGAATTTGGAGATTCCACAAAAGAAGAATTTGGGTACCTAAACAGGGAGAATTAAGAAATAAGATTTTAGAAGAAGCCCATAAATCTAGGTATACCATGCACCCTGGAAACAATAAAATGTACCAAGATTTAAGAAATAACTTTTGGTGGATAGGAATGAAAAAGGATATAGCTCGATATGTTTCTAAGTGTTTTACTTGTTCACAAGTTAAGGCAGAACACCAGAAACCTTCAGGTCTACTACAACAATTAGAAATACCTGTATGGAAATGGGAACTCATAACAATGGATTTTGTTACTAAGTTACCCAAAACCGGAAAAGGTAATGATGCGATTTGGGTAATTGTGGATCGGTTAACCAAATCAGCTCACTTTCTACCTATGAAAGAAACCTTTAGCATGGAAAGTTTGGCAAAGTTGTATGTAAATGAAGTAGTGTCCTTACATGGAGTTCCACTCTCCATTATATCAGATAGGGATAGTCGTTTCACTTCCCACTTCTGGAAAAGTTTCCAAGATGCTATGGGAACCCGGCTAAATTTAAGTACGGCATATCATCCTCAGACAGACGGACAAAGTGAAGGACGATCCAAACTTTGGAAGACATGCTCAGAGCATGTGTAATAGATTTTGGTGGAAATTGGGATGATCACTTACCGTTAATTGAATTCTCCTATAACAATAGTTATCATGCAAGCATTGAAACTGCCCCATTTGAAGCACTGTATGGAAGAAAGTGTAGAACTCCAGTTTGTTGGGCAGAAATAGGAGAAAGTCAATTATCAGGTCCGGAGATTGTGCAAGAAACTACAGACAAAATTACACAAATCAAGGAGAGATTAAAGACGGCTCGAGATCGTCAAAAGAGTTATGCAAACAATAGAAGGAAGCCATTGGAATTCCAAGTTGGAGACAACGTACTATTAAAAGTTTCTCCTTGGAATGGAGTAGTTCGATTCGGTAAGAAAGGAAAACTAAGTCCAAGATACGTAGGACCATTTTCAGTAATCCAACGTATAGGACCAGTTGCTTATCGTTTACAACTACCAGAAGAGTTAGCTGGAGTACATAATGTATTTCATGTATCTAACCTCAAGAAATACCTATCAGATGAATCTTTGATAGTACCTCTCCAAGATATAAAGGTAAATGAAAAATTGAAATTTGTTGAAAAACCTCTTCAAATTGAAGACAAAAAGATTAAGTTTCTCAAGCACAAGCGACTAGTGCTAGTTAAAGTCAAGTGGGATTCAAAGAGAGGACCTGAATACACTTGGGAGCTGGAATCGGAGATGAAGCGAAAGTTTCCTCACTTATTCCAATGAATCTCGAGGACGAGATTCTAAATAAGGTGGGGAGAATGTAAGGATTCTCAAAATTATCCTAAAAATACCCGTAAGTTCAAACCCGGATCCCTGAAACCCTAAACCATATTAAAAATCAAGAAAAACAAAAATTCTAGGTTCCAGTACGCGGGCCGCGTCAAAGACAACATATGTCTTACGCGGGCCGCGTCAAGACATGGTTGACCGGATAAGTGTTCCGGGTCCAAGTGTCGCCTACGTGTCACACCTACTGATGACCAATCAAGGCTATTCGTAGACTAGGCGGCCTCGCGGGCCGCGTAAGGTTTAACTGAAGGTTTACGCGGGCCGCGTGAGACCATAAAATCAGCTATAAATAGATTGCTTCATGCATAGTCCACTGGTGTCGAAATCTAAACATAAAAACGAAGTTACAATACTCTGAAGTCGAAATTTCATATATTATTAGCAAGGCGCTGCTTCGATACCGGGTATTAACTCGATCGCTGCTACGATTCAATGTCCGGTCGATTAAACTATCCAATGGATGTTTAAGTGCTGCCCACATTAGGGTTTATGCTTAGTCATTCGTCGTAAATGCGATGGATGTTTAAGTATCGCACTTTGTCATTCGTTGTGAAGGTTTAATCTCGTGAGTTATCGTAAATGCTGTATTAGTTACTAACCGAGTTCGTATGCATGTTATTAAATTTAGGATAAAAAGGCTAATCAGTAGGCTAGGCTCTGCTCAAATAAATCTGCAATGTGAGTCATTCTCTTTTTATCAAAATTTGTTTACAAATGCATGTTTATTTTCAAAGTTATAATTACAGGGATTAAGCCTTTGTAATCACCAAATTACAGCCGGTATGCGGGGTTTTGTATACATTACTTGTTCCCGTCACCATTGGACAATGAGTTAGCCAATGGGTGATCTGACCATAGTCACAGAAACGAGTCGAGTGACAAATACCGTGGGTAGTTGGTTGATATATGGAAACATTGTAATCACCCTTAATACTGTAAATTATAACAATGTGTCGTTTTAGTAAAAAGAATGATTCACCAGTATTTCCCATTGACAAAACCTTTTTCAAACATGTTTCAGGTAATCTGTTGTGATCCAGGAAAAGTGCCTTGAAGCACTACATGCTTAAGAAAGTGGCTCAATATAAATTAAAGAAACATGTTTTGTAAAATAAAGATTTCTCAGTGAAATCATGTGATTGTAAATTACCGGGGTTTTATCCCGAGTTGTGAAATAAAATAATCTGGAAAATTTCAGTTTTAAAGATCCTGAAGAAAACTTCCGCTGTTAATAAATACCAAGGGATTTTCTGTCCCGCGGCTCCTGAAACGGGTCAAACCGGGTCGGGGGTCATGATATAAAATAGTTTAAGTGCTCATATCCAAACATGAATCATAATTTGCAAGTTTTACAAGCATGCCGAAATGGTGTACTATATGTTCAAACCCAAGATTCTAACGCGTTAAAATAGCCTATCCCAAATAGAATAAAGGGAGGTTAACATGTTTAACTTAGCAATACCCCAAGTTTCGTGGTCGGTGCGTTAATCCTATAGCGCTATAATTGTTAAGGTAGGCTATCAAAGTTAATGAAGCATACATAGACACAAATAGTTTACATTAGCATACAAGTCTAAACAAGCATCAAGTAGTTTCATGTAAGAATGGATAGAGTTTAAAATAGTTTCAAGTGTTTGTGTAATTTTTATAAAATACATGTTGCATCCCAAAGTGTAAAAAGGAAAACGGGATCGAGTATACTCACGGTTTTTGCAAGCTTTCCTACTTGATAGTACCGCGAGTGTTGGTGGATGGATTAGTTTGGAGCACCTTGTCCTTCTACACGAAGAAAACATAGGTGTGTGAGTTTGGGGAAATCGGAAGATTATAGATTCGGAATTTAAATAACATGAACATAGACATATGAAAATAACCATCCATCACATATGATGCTTAGATGATATACTTACTAACTTGACAATGTCCACTTGTTTATCATCAAGAATTCGGTTTGTTTGAATGTTACGTAAGTATTACATAGAATATACTATACCATATATGTCAAGCATGAGGTGGAAGATTAAAGTCTTCATTTAGGCACCTCTAAGTATCATAGAAATCATGCATGTGGTAGGAAGAACAAAGCTCCCATTTAGGTGTCTCCATTGTTCACCACTACACTTGTTGTCATAAACAATAATGAGGGTCATGAACTTACAAGTTTTAGTGAAATAATAACAACTAATCTATGGAAAATCCTCAAGAAGTTAGTGGATTTTTATGAAAGATAGCCCAAGCTAGTCTAACAATCACAAATACATCAAGCTTTAAGCATGAACACTTCTTATGGGTAAAACCCTAACTAAAACATAATGTTTGTGAGGTTTTAACCTCTGATTTAACATGTCTCAGCCTTGATTATGAGCATTAGGACATAGGTTTGAGATGAGATAGACTCAAGTTTAGTTAAGTTTAACAATGTTTAAGTAAAAACAGAAGATAACAGTCCACTTTGGGGCCTTTTCTAGGACATTCCAGACCTTGGTTTTCCATGGAAAACCTCTGGAAATGTTCCTAAGGTTGTTCCAAGCAAGTAAGAAAAAGAATGGATGAAAAAGACTAAGATTTGAGTGAGTTATGCTCACTTTTGTGAAGGTTGATGATTCTGCTCGAACTTCAGATTATCAGCTGATTAGAGGGAGATTTGAGAGTGTTTTTGAGATTTTGTAAAGTTAAAATGGCTTGGAAGGCATTTGGGTTTTATAGGGGAAGATTAGGGTTGGGTTTGGTGAGGTTTTTAATGTTAAAACAAGTTTAAAAATCAAAACAAACACAAAAACCCGCCCAAACAACTAGCTGGAAGGTTCTGGTCGCGCTGGGCTACTGATCCAAGCCATCGTGGGGCACGACCAAGGTGGGCTGGTCCGTTGCGGGCCGCCAGGGACTCAAGTTGGGCTGTTGGTTTGATTTAAACACGGGCTTAAGTGCTTTAAGTTCTGGATTATGTTCAATGTGAAGGCCACGATGGAGTGGTTGTACGCGTGTTTGTTGAAGCTGGTGACCCAGGTTCGAGTCCCGTGGTCATCAGTTTTATTTATTTTTTTGTTTTAAAAACATAACACTTTCAGTTATATGCGCAAATAGTCCCTGGAAGTTTAAAATTCAGCAATTTACTCAAACTGTCCCCTGGCTTTAATCAACTAACTTATGTTATGTTGTTTTTAAAAGAAAGTAAGGAACAAACTTTACAATTAAATTAACTAGGTTAGTTTATATTTTCTAACTTTAAAATCTAATGTGACTAACTAGATTATTATAAAAACAAAACTTTTTAATTGTAAAATTAATTAATTTAATTAACTAAACAATGGATAAATAACCATATTTATAATGAATTAAAGATAAAAGATTTTTCAACAATTAACCATCTCGCGAAACTTCCGAGTCTCAAGAATTAGGATTCGACTTTCATTATTTTAAGAGTTTTAATTGGTTTAACGAGCAGCGAGTTTCATTTTGTAATAACGAAACAAGAGTCTTGGATAATATATCGTTCATACGTGAATTTTGATTATCAGTTGCACATGAGTCTAACATGAATACACAAACATGATTAAAATAGCTTCGTTTTTATTATGATCAATAATCTCGAATTACAATTGAAACGAAAGTAGATTACAAAGAGAGTATAAGTGTCTAAATATGGAAAGTACAACATGACTTGCTACAATAAGAAGGTGTGGAAAAGCAGGGCGTTACACAAAAGCAGATGCTGAAGTAGAAGAAAAGAAGGAAATTCCTGAGGAGACTGTGGAAGTCAGAGATGCAGATGAGCTTACAACAGAGGTACATGTACATTTATAATCTGTAAGTCATGGTTGTCACAATTGCACTAAATTATGTGAGTATGGATGACATTCTTGTAACTAAAAGCAAAACAACGGGTAAAGCATGTATTGTAGCACCAATGTCACACCCCAACCGATGGCGGAAACATCGGAGTGAGACGAAGATAGATTGCTCATTACACATAAAACTAGAATTTGCGACAAGTATTTAAATAATGAATCCCATTTTATAACCATAAGAATTCAATTACAACATGGAAAAGAAATACAATTACAACAACTTAAAATGAAAGAATTACATTACAATAAGTACACAAAATCTAAAATGAGTATCTAGGCATCCTACTATGTTCCATGCATCATCATTAAACCTGCAACATGTTTTAAAAGCGTAGTTCAATACAAAAGTATTGGTGAGTGTACAAGTTTTGTGTAGTAGCATATAAATATAAAAAATGATAATGAAGAATCCACATGGCAAACCTAGTTATCAAGATTAACGTATAAACTGGCATGCGATTTACAAGTCAACCCTCTGTTTACGCAAGTATGAATGAATAAACCTAACATGACATCTCGTTCACGGGTGGTGCGTTAGTCCTATAGCGTTATACATGTTAAGTGGAGGCTCGTACGAAGCTAATGACAAGTTCATCACATAAGAATCACCCAGAAAACACAAATCAAGCATAACAAATACTAAGCATGTATTGGATTGTTTGTTTGTATATTTGCATAAGAATATGTATACTAAGTGTGTTTTGTATATGAGAACATGTTACACCCAAAAGTGTGAAAAATGTAAAATGGGTCAAGTATACTCACAAAATTGCTAAGTCTTCCTTTGGTGATTCCGTGATGAGTTGGAGGTTGGAGCTTCAAAGCTTCCTTTAAAACACTTAGTGTTTTCTTTTAGAACTCTTAGAGTTCTCTTCCGTGCTTGGAAGATTTGAGAGAAGTAGAGAGGTTGAGAGAAGAATGGTTGGAACACTTAGTGTCCTTTTAGAATTCTTGATTTAGAGAGATTGAGAGAATTAGAGAGATGGAGAGAAGAATGGTGTGAAGAAAATGGTAGAAAGGGGTTGGTATTTATAGGTGGAGAAGGTGGAAAAAGGTGAAATATGATTGGTTAAAGAAGGTGGAAGAGGATTGATGAGATAATTGGTGGAAAAAGGAGGTGGAAAAGGGTGAAATATGATTGGTTAAAGAAGGTGGAAGAGGATTGATGAGGTGGAAAGATGATTGGTATATTTCTTGAGTGTATAATATGTAATTGAGTATATAAAAAGTATAATTCAAGTATTGAGGATGTGCGTATAAGTATTTATACATATAAATAGTGTCGGTTTGCTTATAAATACGTATTTAAATGATCGGTTGTGTGAATAACAAATATGTATAAAATATGAATTTCATTATGATTAACGCCTCGAATTGTGAGATTGAAATTAAAATACGAATGTAAGGTTTCTAAAATTAGAATATGAATACGAGCATTTTTAAAATAGAAATGCGAAAATACGAGGCGTTACAGTCTCCCCTACTTTAGGAAATTTCGTCCTGAAATTTATTCAAGAGGAAGACCTTGGAGAAAAAGCATTTTGGCTAAAAGAATGATTGTCTAAAATCGAGACTTGGAAGTTTTGAAACGTGTTGAAAAGTATGAAGTTTCGAGGAACGAAAAGATAGGTTTGTAAAAAAGGTTCGTTTGTCTAAAATGATACGAGGCATTGAGCATAAGTAAAACGTGCATGTGTGTGTATAGACAAGCGAGTTTAAACAAGTTTGAATAACTCAATGATGAGGTATTTTAAAATGTGTTACCTAAGAAGGAAGATTTCGTATAAAACGGTATGTATTTTGATGAAAAGTGTGGCCGCACTGTTGGTTGTAAGAAAAGTTTCATTGGTTTTAAAGAGCATTGACAAATCTTAGTTTTATAGAGAATTCTTTATCGGTGAAAAATGAGGAAGTTAGGTATTTGAAATTAAAAAAATGGTTTTGGAGGTAACGGCCAACTAAGTTTGTTTGCGCATAAATAAAGAATGGAAAATAGTTTTAAAAGTAAGAAAGCATTTTAGGGTTCGAGTGTTTAAACCGATTGATTGCAAACGAGGTTTGTATAAAAGGCAGAGAATAGAGGGGAATAATGGAGGTATAAGAGTGAACGAATGACCTAATAAACGAATGTGAGTATAAGGATGGTATGTGTATTGAACAACGAAAACATTGGGTTAAGAATGAGGTCTCGTCGTGGATAATCAGATATCGCGCGTTTAGCAATGCGTTCGTGAGTTGTTAAAGTTTGCATATTAGGTCCAAATATGGTCTGCAAAACACCGAATTTCTCATGGCACGTTTTACAAAAGTTTGATAACATGGTGAAAGCACTTATATATTGGAAGTACCAGCAGCGTATCCACTGGTGTGCGTTAGGTGTGATATGATTTTATTGATATTTTAAGCTCATTTCACTCATAAATCAAGTTTTAAATTTATAAAACACGATATTTTACTAACACTAAACACACACTTGGGCAAGGACACAAGAGCTTTTAGTAACGGTTTACCCTCAACGTCTAATCAATCTAAATTTCATTGAGAAAAGTTTTGAAATATGTAAATAAAAACTAAAAATGCAGAAATAAATAAAATAAAAACAGATAGACAAGATGAATCACTTGGATCCGACTCGACTTTAATGTATCTTTTGATGATTTTCGCACTTTCGGACTTTTTAACAGATTATGCTAGTTATAGTAGTAGGCCCCTCTTTTGAAGGTAACGTTACCCTCAACCCAGTGGTTTGAGTCAGCAGGGATACAAACCCAAAGGGTCGGAATATTGAAAGATAATTAAGTTAGTTATTAATGCGAAAAGTGGTAGGCCCCTCTTTTGAAGGTGGCGTTACCCTCGGCTAAGTGGTTTGAGTCAGCAAGGATACAATCCCAAGAAGCCGGTTAAATTTATTAATAGTAGTTTACATATGAGGGGTTCAAGCTATTCGTACCCCCGCCATCTGTAACACTCTTTCCAATTATAAACACTAATAACAAATGGAACTACTTTTCTAGGAATTAATGTAAGACCCATACATTAATTGGATATTTCATATAATATATATAGTGTATTTTAAACGTCGTCTTTCAAAACATCGATGAAACGACGTTTACATAGAGTTAAAAACCTTCGACGATAATTACAAAAGTTTAAACATCCAAAAGATGCTTATAATAGTTTTTTTTCATAAGTTTGGTAAACAAAAGAAACTATTAAAGTAGCGAAAGCTTCGTTCGATTGTGTGTTCGGTTCTTGACATGGCTTGATCATCCTCCAAGGTCTAAAGTGCATCTTTACCTATCATACAATTTCATTTAAATGATTAGAAATCAAAGCATTGAACAAAATAATTAAACACAAGAAATTATATTTTTTTCAGCCCCTTCACCCGGTCATGTCAAATGTTCACCCAGCCATGTCAACTCTGCACGTTTATTTTTTTACCCAATTTACATCCAAACCTATCCAAACTCATTTTAGTCGCTTGGGGTTTGTCTCTTAACATGTCTAAGCTATCATCCATTACCCGGATCCATTATTCATATAGTTTACGCTCCCGTTACCCGGTTTACGTTTTGCTTTATTTTGACCCGTTTGTTTACAAGTTTTACAACTTGTATTGTTATCATATCATGCTTCGGCCATTTTACCCATTCCCGGGTTTACCAATTATGGCGTTTCACTCCCCTCCCGAGGGTTACTTATGCAGTAATCATCATGCTTGTTTTCAAGGATTTAAACATGCTTTTCTAATTTATTTGACAAGTAAAAATTCCGAACTTTAATCCCTCTACAAGAAAGTTAGCGTGTCCACTTCACGGCTTACGCTTTGTTTATAACCAATCAACAAGTGATGGTCATTGACTTCGACGTTTACAACTCAACTTGTTTTGACCCGTTTGGATGCCGAATGGAGACCACCATTTCAAGACATTCCAAACTCTATTTCTAACACATGTTTTGACCCGTTTTGGTTGTCTAGTGAGCTTCGTCACTTCTGTGACTTAACGGGTCTCCCCTTTTTCCCAAATTTCAATATAACAAGCTAAAACAAATAATTAAACATAATGTAACGAAACCATAAGTCGCGTACCTTTAGAGAACACCCTTCAAACGCGTATCGCCTCCGGCTTGTCCGCTTGACGGTCCGGATTCTTTACCTAAACAGTTCCATTCGCAACAAATTTAGAACTCTTTTATAATCAATAACGCACAATTCATTATGATATTCGAATCTGCGTTTTTGTCCGATCTTTAACATTTTAATCCGCACTTAGGCATTTTAACAAACACCTAGCGGGTCAGATTTTTACATAATCCCTACTAGGTTCATGACATGTTATTCCCATCTATATCAACTTCAACTGAGCAATTTACACAAAGTTTTAACATCAACAATTCAGAATTTACCACATAAATTCAGTTTTCACTAGAATAAAAATCATAATCCTAGTGTTTATCTAGCTTCTACAAATCCATTAATCACCTACAATGGTGATTACAACTCCACAAGTATCATGCAAGGTTTCTAACAAGAGATCATCTAGGGTTTATCCCTAGACATCATATTACTTCTAATTTGGTCTATCCAACACATAATCAAGCTCAAATATTCGTTTTTCAGAATTAACCTAAAATTCAAGATGCATGAAAATACCAAAATTTTGCATACCTTATGATCCCTTCGTCGTGGTGATCACTAATATGTATTCAGATTTCGATTCAGACTTGATTTAGGCTTCCAATTTGTGAGTTTTTGTGAATTCTAGGGTTTAAAAGAAACCCCTTGGTCGCCCTTTTCTTCTGTTCGATCCAAGCACACACACATGTGTGTGTTTGGTGAGTTATTTGCTATTTTAATCATTAAAGTTTTAGTTTTTACTAATTTGGTCCCTCAACTTTTGTTTAATTTAGAGTTTAGGTATTTTAACCTTAATATAAGTCACTTCAAGACTCGTAACTAACTGGGTTATAATTTCCTAGTTAGTTGGTTCTTGTTTGATTAATACTTTATAATTCTAATATAAAGTTTTATATTTTCGGGGTGTTACACTATCCAATACCAATGGGTATTGAAGGAGGTCCTATTAAGCTTGAACCAAGTCCTTGCAGGATCTATACACTGAACAAGGCAAGAAACTTACCAAACCATTCCCCTAACCCCCAACCAGGTAGCCAACATGCTTTTATATAGACCGTAAAAACATGAATGATGCAATCTTTTAGTTTACATAGACAGTAAAGTAGCGCCAAGACACCACGGAAAAATGATAGGAAGAATTCACCTTCAACATAAGAAACTAGTTATTAAAGTCATTAATACAAAACCAAGTAAAAAGTGCCGAAAGATTAAAAATCAAAAGTAATAAAATAAAGACTTGTCTTCACCAAGTGATGTAAGAGGCTTAACCAAACATGGCCTTTGATTGGTAAGAACCCTTACGATCAATTGTCACACCCCCAAAATACCACATGCGGTAACCCCCGTTAGGCGTGTGACGTACCAGGATCTAGCCACCAATCACACCGAACTAATCATAATATGTTTAACAAAATTCCATACATTAAATAAACGTTCATAGAATATAATCCAAGTTAAATAGTGACAGCAGAAGCAAATAACAATTCATTGTTTAAATGTTTTAAAACTCAATGTATATGAATTCAGTAAATAAGACACGAGTAGCCAAGCACTGCGACCCATGACCACTCCAGCCATCCAGATAGCAAGTTCCCATCCAAAGTACCTAACGACCTGCGAGCATGCAACAAGTGTATCAAACAACGCTGGTGAGTTCATAGTTTTTCGAAAACGTTGGTTACCAAGTGTTTAGTTTAATCGATTGAATTTAATGTTGATAATACCCCGAGTACAAGACGGCTCCTGATTTATTTTGCCCTTTCTCCAATGCTCCTATCAAAGCATTGGTCATGACTAGGTCATTAGTTCACACCCGTCCTCTAAGGTACGGGGTGAGGGTGCCAAACCTAAGTAGCGCTACAAACTAATACCTTGTTACCTCTCAGGTAACCAAACAACACGGAGGAATACCCAAAAGACATATTCCTCTCAGGAATACCCATGATTTACCCAAAACCAATCCCTCTCAGGGATACCCAAAGACTGTCCCAACCACCGGGACGCATGCTCAAGAGGAATGAACTCACCTTGGTTTGCTCGGTATGTTTTAATTACCCGTCCAGTTGGTCAACCCAAACCCTACCGTGGTTACCAAACAATATCAGTTTCGTAATCGTTCAAGTCACATAGTTAACACAGTTTGCATTCATCAACAAGATCATTGTGTGACATATATCATCTACCCAAATCACGCACGAGTACACATTCCATGCGACCACATAACACTTAACAGAGGAATGTCTTAATCACACCGTGCACATCAGATTTCATATCTCTAGAAAGAATCATATCATGCATCAGTTGACAATCAAAAGTATTCAACAACACATGCAATACACTGAACACTGTTACACCTAGTGCCCCCTCGGCGAAACATTCATGTTTTGTCGACACCAAATATGGCGAAACATCCATGTTTCATTGACACCAAACATGGCAAAACATCTGTGTTTCTTCGACACCAAACATGACGAAACATCTATGTTTCATCGACACCAAACATGGCGAAACATACATGTTTCGTCGACATCAACCATGGCGAAACATACATGTTTCATCGACATCAACCATGACGAGACATCATCACTGTATCGTCAAGTCAGTTAACAGATCCTTGATTTCATCGCATCAGTTACACATCTTCAAAACAATGGATCAACGACAGTTATATTATAGTGTTCATAGCAAATCTTTTAATCATTGTTTATCCTCACGACTAACCATCCTCAATATTAACATTAACAGAGAGTCAAACATGATAACAGGCATCGATCAAGATCTAATACTGATTCACGATTATAGGTTTCTACTGCTAACCCTAGATCATCAACAATATTAACAATTTAACCACAGTTTCACGTCATGATCAATCGCATAATCCAAACATACAATTCTATGAATGAAACCCTAGTTACGAAAACATTGCAACACAATATCACGTATTAAGATTAATTCACCTACAAGATCAAGACACTAACCGATAAACAAGATAGTCCGAGGGGTCTTGAAGATCGGAAAGAGATGCTCGAATGTTTGAGAGCTTCATAGGGAATCAAGGTTTTCGTCACAAAGAAAGAGGTGCTCTAGGGTTTTGTTTACATCTAATGACTGTGAAGGGTTATAACACTCAACAGTTTGGGCCACGGACAAGTTTGGGCCGAGGCCCGTTTCCGGCGAAACACTATTCTCGACGAATCACCAACTTTCATCGAGACTAGTGGTGGCGAAACTCTATGGTGGCGAAACACTATACTTTCGTCGAGGTTTCATGTTACATCACAACATGTTTGCCAAACTCTAAAGGAACTATATTAATACCACACATATAACAATCAATCGTTAAACATAACCACTAATCATTCAAATAATGTACAGGCACCACGTAAACCAATTTGTAAAACAGGATTGTGAGATCAATGATATGTAAACGGAAAGACCTTGAAATCTTGGGTTGTCACATCATCCCCAACTTGAAAGAAATTTCGTCCCGAAATTTGACAAGTACTCCAAACCGGAAAGGTGTTAACTCAGGATGACTGTGGATTTTCCGCGGGTGCCACATCATCCCCAACTTGAATGGGAATTTCGTCACGAAATTCACTAGTTGTGCCAGACTTAGATTTGCCAGACTTAGACTTGTCATCTAGGAATAAATGTGGGTACTTGAGCTTCATCTGATCCTCACGTTCCCATGTGAACTCCGGTCCGCGTCTTGAGTTCCAACAAACCCTCACGATCGGAATTCAGCTATGCTTACGGACCTTGACCTCCCGGTCCATAATTTCTATTGGTTCTTCGACAAACTACAACTTGTCGTCGGTTCTCAGCTCTTGAAACGGTACCACCAGTGTTTCATCAGACAAACACTTCTTTAATTGCGACACATGGAACACATTATGGACGTTACCTAACTCAGCAGGTAACTCCAACTTATAGACCACTTTACCAATTCACTCCAGAATTTTAAATGGCCCAACATAACGAGGGTTATGCTTGTCGCGTTTCCCAAAACGCACCACACCCTTCCAGGGTGAGACCTTCAACATAACACGATCATTAACTTCGAACTCCAAAGGTTTTCTACGCTTATCGGCGTAGCTTTTCTGACGATCACGCACTGCCGCCATACGATTCCTGATCTGAACAATTTTCTCGGAGGTTTCAAGAACAAGTTCCGGACCTGTGACCTGGCTATCGCCCACTTCAGCCCAACAAAGAGGAGAATGACACTTCCGGCCGTACAATGCTTCAAATGGAGCTGCTTGTATGCTAGTGTGGTAACTGTTGTTGTAGGAGAACTCGATCAACGGCAAATGTTTCTCCCAGCCCTTACCAAAATTAAGCACACATGCTCGCAGCATGTCTTCAAGTGCCTGGATGGTTCGTTCACTTTGACCATCCGTGTGTGAGTGATAAGCAGTGCTCATGTCGAGACGTGAACCGAATGATTTATGCATAGACTGCCACAAATCAGAGATGAAACGCGGATCTCGGTCAGAAATAATTGAGGTTGGCACCCCGTGCCTAGAAACCACTTCTTTCAGATAAACAGCAGCGAGTTGAGAAAACTTATCCGTTTCCTTAATCGCAAGGAAGTGCGCAGATTTTGTGAGGCGGTCAACGATCACCCAGATGGTATCATTTCCGTTTTGTGTTCTCAGCAACCCAGTGACGAAATCAATAGCAATCTCTTCCCATTTCCATGTGGGTATTTCTTGTTGTTGAAGCAGGCCTGAGGGTTTCTGATACTCCAATTTGACTTTCGCACAAGTCAAACACTTACTCACGTACGTCGCGATGTTAGCTTTCATCTTCGGCCACCAATATAAAACTTTGAGATCCTGATACATCTTATCTGAACCCGGATGAACAGAGTATCGAGACTTGTGCGCTTCATCCATCACATGACCTCTAAGGTTACCAAACAACGGAATCCATATTCGTTCCATGCAGTAGAGAATACCATCAGATCTCTTTATAAGTCGTTTTTCCATGCCCCGTAGGTATTAAGCTTCATAGTTTTTTTCCTTCAACGCTTCTGTCTGAGCCGAAGGGGTCTGATCAGGAAGATTTGAGTGAATAGTGAGCTGCAAGGCTCGCACACGCTTAGGTTTAGTCTCCTTTCTGCTGAGGGCATCAGCTACCACGTTAGCTTTACCTGGATGATACTTAATGGCACAATCGTAGTCGTTCAGGAGTTCTACCCAGCGACGCTGTCGCATATTCAATTCCTTCTGGTCGAAAATATGCTGGAGGCTCCTGTGGTCGGTGTAGATAGTGCATTTGGTATCGTACAGGTAATGCCTCCAGATTTTCAACGCAAACACCACGGCCCCCAACTCCAAGTCGTGAGTCGTGTAATTCCTCTCATGAACCTCCAACTGCCGAGAAGCATAAGCTATCACATTGTTGCGTTGCATCAGTACACAACCAAGACCCTGAATGGAAGCATCACAATAAACCACAAAATCCTCGGTGCCTTCGGGTAGAGACAAGATTGGTGCACTGCACAGTTTCTGTTTCAAAAGTTGGAAGGCCTCCTCCTGTTTATTTCCCCAAGAATATACGACGCCTTTCTGCGTCAACGAGGTAAGAGGTTGAGCGATCTTCGAGAAATCCTTGATAAATCTTCGATAATACCCAGCGAGACCAAGAAACTGCCGCACCTCCGAAGGATTCTTTGGTGCCGCCCAATTTCTAACAGCATCAACCTTTGCAAGATCCACGTGTATTCCCAATTCATTAACAATGTTCCCAATAAAGTGTACCTCTCGAATCCAGAAGTCACACTTGGAAAACTTCGCGTAGAGTTGCTCCTTCCTCAGGAGCTCCAAAATAAGATGTAAGTGCTGCTCGTGATCCTCCTTGCTCTTTGAGTAGATCAAGATGTCATCAGTAAACACAATAACGAAGTCGTCAAGATACGGTTTACATACACGGTTCATGAGGTCCATGAAGACCACTGGCGCGCTTGTCAATCCAAATGGCATCACCAAAAACTCATAGTGACCATATCGTGTTCGAAAAGCTGTCTTAGGGACATCCTCCTCTCGGACTCTCATCTGATGATAGCCCGACCTTAAGTCGATCTTAGAGTAGAAACTTGACCCTTGCAACTAGTCAGATAAGTCGTCGATGTGGGGTAAAGGGTAGCGGTTCTTGACTGTCACCTTGTTGAGTTCTCTATAATAAATACACATACGGAAAGACCCGTCCTTCTTCTTTACAAACAAAACTGGACCTCCCCAAGGCAAAGAACTAGGTTGGATAAAACCTCTATCCAACAGTTCTTGAAGTTGATTCGACAGCTCTTGCAACTCTCCTGGTGCAAGACGATAAGGAGCACGAGCAATCGGAGCTTCTCCTGGCATAAGGTCAATCTGAAATTCCACCTGCCGATGTGGAGGTAAACTAGGTAACTCTTCAGGAAACACGTCAGGAAACTCTAGAACAGCTGGAAGGTCTTCGATCTTCCTTTCTTCAGGGTGTGAATTGGTAACAAGAGCTAAAATAGCAGGGTATCCCTTTCGTAGACACTTCTGGGCTTTAATGGCTGAGATGATGCCGCCCATGGCACCACTACGATGACCCTGAACCGACAAAGATTCCCCACCGGGAAGAGGGATACGCACGATTTTCTCTTTACAGAGAATTTCCGCTTGATGCTTGGACAACCAGTCCATGCCAATGACCACATCAAAGCTTCCAAGGGTAACTGGGAGTAGGTCAACGTCGAACACTTGACCCATGAGATCAAGTTTACAACCAAACAGAACATGAGAAGCTTTAATCGAATTACCATCAGCTAATTCTACTACATCCTTATTTACAAGAGGTGTGGGGGTCAACCCTAACTGACGAGTGAACCCCAAAGACACATAACTCCAATCGGCACCAGAGTCAAATAAAACAGAAGCAAAAAGATCCTTCACAGAAAACGTACCGGTCACCACATTGCCATCATTGCGAGCTTCCCTAGCGCCAATAGTAAATACTCTACCCCGTGCCCCATTCCCACCATTGTTCCCATTATTGTTGTTCCCAGCATTGTTGTTGTTACCCGCATTCTGATCAAGCTGAGGGCAATCCCGCTTAAAATGACCCTCATCACCACACTGAAAACAACCCTTACGATTTCCCTGATTCTGTTGGGGCTGCTGCCGCTCTTGTTGTTGCGACTGCTGCGGCTGTTTTGGAAGCCAGACCCTACAATCTTTGGCCATATGACCCACTTTGTTGCACCTGTGACATACCCGGGTGCATGGCTCGTGATGGTGGAACATACACTTATTACACTTTGGTAGCTTTCCCGCGTAGGAACCCTGATTTGAGTTGTTGCTCTAATTCTGATTCACAGAAGACGACTGGCTAAAACTGCGGTTGATACTGTTGTCAGGCCTTTTCTGAGATTGATTGGCACTGGTTGCTTTGTCAGCATCATTCCCTTTGCGCTTGTTATCACTAGCAGGTCTGGTAGCTGTAGCAGCAGTGGTAGTAGCAAATTCACGAGGCGGTAATGAGCCACGCTCGACCTCTTGATCAGTAATCTTATGTGCCAAACGGATGATCTGGGGCAGATTGTTATGGTTTGCAGCAGTGACATACCCCTTTACAGCTGGTGCTAGGCCCTTGAGATACAACTCAATTCGTCTATGTGGAGGTCGAGACAGGTTGGGGCACAAAATTGCTAGTTCATGAGATCGTTTCGTGTAAGCGTCGATCTCGGATCCTTACATCTTCAAATCGTAGAACTCGTTCTCGAGCTTCTGAATCTTGTCACGAGGACAGTACTCTTCCCGCATCAACTCCTTAAAATCATCCGAAGTTGTTGCATTAGCCATCTTGATGCCCAACATCTGCACCTGGGCATTCCACCAAGTTAAGGCACCATCCTCCAAAGTGTCTATAACATACTTCACACGGTCCCCCACGGGACAATTACACATAGCGAACACTGACTCAGCTTTCTCGAACCATCGAAGCAGCCCCACAGCCCCTTCAGTCCCACTGAAGGTCTGTGGCTTACAATCCATAAACGTCTTGAAAATGCAAGCAGGTGGATGGTTTTTATTCTGATTCGCTGGCTGACCTAATGGATGAAAGGAAATATAACACAAGGGTAAGAGTTGTGTACGTGACACAAGAATAAAGAAGATTTGGCACTTATCGTACCAGCTTGGTAGGCTGCCAAAGCCTCAGTCACACGTGTGTTGATTAAGTTTGTCAGCTCAGCCTGGGTCATCGTGATGTGACCACGTCTATGACCTCATCCACTCATGATTCTATATAAGGAGGGGGAACAAATTTAAGAGTCGAGATAAGGTAAGAGTCAAGTCTCACGTTGATATCTACAAACTATCAAGTTTACACCAAACAATAGGGCAGAACCCTTCTCACAATCGTTAAGCCTCACTAGGACTTACATGCACCTCACATTATTATTATGTGTGCACCCATAATAACAAGGCAATTTGCATGCTTATCTCAGTGCCTCTTAACTTGCACTAAAAGTTTCCCCCACATTCAAATAGCAGAACGAAAGGTATTACAGGATTACGAATCACAACAGTCGAAGAGTAGTGTCACACTATCAAATCACCATAGTCTCTAGTATATCGTTTCATGCAAGCTGTGAGTGTGACTACTAAACAAGTAATGCATAAAGTAAACAGAAGACGAACCTTGCAATCTGGAGCTGAGTGTCATGGTCGCTTCCTGAACTGTTCGGTTATAGTCTGGTTTTATATAAAAAAACGTTTTAAAACCTAGTTCACTATAACCAGTGGCTCTGATACCATACTGTCACACCCCCAAAATACCACATGCGGTAACCCCCGTTAGGCGTGTGATGTACCAGGATCAAGCCACCAATCACATTGAACTAACCAAAATATGTTTAACAAAATTCCATACATTGAATAAACGTTCATAGAATATAATCCAAGTTAAATAGTGACAGCGGAAGCAAATAACAATTCATTATTTAAATGTTTTAAAACTCAATGTATATAAATTCAGTAAATAAGACACGCGTAGCCAAGCACTGCGACCCATGACCACTCCAGCCATCCAGATAGCAAGTTCCCATCCAAAGTACCTAACGACATGCGAGCATGCAACAAGTGTATCAGACAACGCTGGTGAGTTCATAGTTTTACGAAAACGTTGGTTGCCAAGTGTTTAGTTTAATCGATTGAATTTAATGTTGATAATACCCCGAATACAAGATGACTCCTGATTTATTTTGCCCTTTCTCCAATGCTCCTATCAAAGCATTGGTCATGACTAGGTCATTAGTTCATACTCGTCCTCTCAGGTACGGGGCGAGGGTGCTAAACCTAAGTAGCGCTACCAACAAATAACTTGTTACCTCTCAGGTAACCAAACAACACGGAGGGACTTTAATGGTGATAGGATGAGTATATTATCCAACATTCCAGATTTACCCAAAAGACATATTCCTCTCAGGAATACCCATGATTTACCCAAAACCAATCCCTCTCAGGGATACCCAAAGACTGTCCCAACCACCAGGACGCATGCCCAAGAGGAATGAACTCACCTTGGTTTGCTCGGTATGTTTTAATTACCCGTCCAGTTGGTTAACCCAAACCCTACCATAGTTACTAAACAATATCAGTTTCGTAATCGTTCAAGTCACATAGTTAACACAGTTTGCATTCATCAACAAGAGCATTGTATGACATATATCAACTACCCAAATCACGCACGAGTACACATCCCATGCGACCACACAACACTTAACAGAGGAATGTCTTAATCACACCATGCACATCAGATTTCATATCTCTAGAAAGAATTATATCATGCATCAGTTGACAATCGCAAGTATTCAACAACACATGCAATACACTGAACACTGTTACACCTAGTGCCCCCTCGGCGAAACATTCATGTTTCGTCGACACCAAAGATGGCGAAACATCCATGTTTTGTCGACACCAAACATGGCGAAACATCCATGTTTCGTCGACACCAAACATGGCGAAACATCCATGTTTCGTCGACACCAAACATGGCAAAACATACATGTTTCGTCGACATCAACCATGGCAAAACATACATGTTTCATCGACATCATCACTGTATCGTCAAGTCAGTTAACAGATCCTTGATTTCATCATATCAGTTACACATCTTCAAAACAATGGATCAACGACAGTTATATTATAGTGTTCATAGCAAATCTTTTAATCACTATTTATCCTCACGTCTAACCATCCTCAATATTAACATTAACAGAGACTCAAACATGATAACAGGCATCGATCAAGATCTAATACTGATTCACGATTATAGGTTTCCACTGCTAACCCTAGATCATCAACAATATTAACAATTTAACCTTAGTTTCACGTCATGATCAATCGCATAATCCAAACATACAATTCTATTAACGAAACCCTAGTTACGAAAACATTGCAACACAATATCACGTATTAAGATTAATTCACCTACAAGATCAAGACACTAACCGATAAACAAGATAGTCCGAGGGGTCTTGAAGATCGGAAAGAGATGCTCGAATGCTTGAGAGCTTCACAGGGAATCAAGGTTGCCGTCACAAAGAAAGAGGTGCTCTTATGTCTAGTGACTGTGAAGGGTTATAACACTCAACAGTTTGGGCGGAGGCCCGTTTCCGGCGAAACACTATTCTCGACGAATCACCAACTTTCTTCGAGACTAGTGGTGGCGAAACTCTATGGTGGCGAAACACTATACTTTCGTCGAGGTTTCATGTGACATCACAACATGTTTGCCAAACTCTAAAGGAACTATATTAATACCACATATATAACAATCAATCGTTAAACATAACCACTAATCATTCAAATAATGTACAGGCACCACGTAAACCAATTTGTAAAACAGGATTGCGAGATCAATGATATGTAAATGGAAAGACCTTGAAATCTTGGGTTGTCACATCAATCTTGGATCCCGAGACTACAACACACTCTAAAGATGGATGATGGATGATGGTGGTGTAGTGGTGGTGGAGTGGTGGCAAAGTGGGAGAATAGTGGTTTGCCAAGGGATCCCTTTGAAGTGAGCCAAGCACCCCTATTTATAGCCTGCACAGTGCTCTGGCCATGGCCCCGTGTCCAGCGGGCACGCCCCTGTGGCCAGCCTTTTCTCTTCCTTCATTAAATGCAAGTGTCAGCAAAGGGTCCCACACGGCCCCATGTCTAGTGGGCACGGCCCCGTGGTCAGCATCGTATCTGCACTATCAAGATTTGGCAAGATTCTGCATATCTTTGCGTTGACCACGCCCCGTGCTGAGTTGGGCACGCCCCCGTGGTGGGCGTAGAAGCTTCTACAGGTTTATCTTTTCTACAGGTTCCTGACCACGCCCCCATGTTCGGCTGGGTACGGCCCTGTGGTCAGTCTTCTGTTTCTTTGTTTTTGCTTTGGGGATGCTTTCGTGGGGTCGGACATGTCACGTTTATTCCTTTTCTTTGTATTTATGTTGGTTTTGGCTTCTTATTTGCTCCTTTTGTTCGTTTAAGCTCATTTGGTCCTGTAAATTTAAAAGGAAGACAAAAACAAGCTTTTTCCAACATTAGTACTAAAAAAGGGTTAGTTTTATGCCTTATTTGATGTAATTTATATGTTACATTTTGCACACATCACCACCATGTTTTAACCATGTTACGTCCGTTTCGTTATTCGGTGTCATGTTACGTTCCGTGTCTTACCATACACAGTAGTACACTCCATGACTCTCATGCGCCTATCACTATAATCACGTGTGCACCCGTGATCATACTGATCGTCGCATGATCCGCATAGCTTGTACTAGTTGTGTATGAATTAAGGTATACATTAATTTTGAAAATAAGAATGTGTACGTATAAGAATGTAGTATATAAGCATGTTTATGTTTAAGTATGTAAGTGACCAACGTAAGCAAATCCCTCAGGTTACGCTCACGTACAGGTACGAATGTATGAATATGAGTATGAATAAAAGTATGCGTACGAGTATAAGTATAAGTATGAATGTGTATGTGAGTATAAGTATAAACACAAAACGTATGATTATGAATATGAAGATGTGCATAAGTATGAATATAAGTATAGGCAAATGACGACGATTGAGTGTATGGTATAAATTGAATACAATGAATTTAAGCATATAAAACGATCGAGGAGTTTTGAGTATGTAAAAACGAACGATATAAGTGAAATTGTCGTGAGATGATGATTAAAAAAACATGTACGATGATATGCATGTATAGTTGTTGAGCAAAACGTTGAGTTTATCGAATCAAAATAGATTGAGTTTGATTTGGAATGTAGAATCTAGTTTGTGAATGTAAAAGAATATAAAGTACTTATTGATTATGCGTGATGTATTTTGTAAAGAACGGAAATGCTACACTTGCTTTAAAAGAATTTACGTAAGTTGAAGATTGTCGGTCCCTATGAAGTTTTCTTGTCCACGTTTTTTGAAATTTAAATGGCGTGTCGAGCGATGTATGAAAGGCTTTTGGAAATAGTAAGCTTGCATCATTTTAAAGGGTCTTGCATTAAAATAAGAAATTTGAAATTTGGAGTTTCTCGTGAAATCGTTGATTCTTAAAAAGAAATTTTGCATAAAGTACTTGGTGATCCTTGAGAGTATTTTAGCAAAATGATTTATTGACCTTGAAAAGGGTTTTAGTAAAACGATATTATAATATCTATAAGATCTGATAGGCAAGTAAGAAAAGTTGGTTTGATTTCCAATTGAGTATGAAGGTCCTTAGTATAATGATATAACGTGAGCGTGTTTTAGTGATTATGTTAAGTATGAAAATTGTGGGCAAGATATTCATTAGACCGGTTAAGTTGATGAGTAGCATTTTGTCAAATTTTGAAAATCGGGAAACAAAACGTTTAGGGTATGATTAAGTATTTTGTGTATGTGATTTATGTAAAGTAGTTTGCGGGATAAGAAATACGTTTGAAAAAAACAATAAGTTTTGAAATTGGCGTAAGTAGGGATTTTGACAAATGATAAACGATTTAGGTATAAAAACTTGATCGTGTTTGCATAATAAAGTCTATAAGATAAAGGTTTTGGTAACGATCACCTAGGTAAGGGAATCACCCCCAACCCGTTGGTGAGGTCGTTTTAAGAAAAGAAGGAGAGGAGTTAATCGTCAAGGTAAGGAAATCACTCCTATCTCGATGATAAGTCTCCATTTTTGGGGTTATAAGAAATGTAAATCTAATTGGGTGACGTTTTTTAAATCATGCATGTGAATAACGTATGAATGTATGAGAAGATTTAGTATGATTTGTGTGTAAAATAATCTCGAAAACAATTTGAATTTGGAAGAGAGGATTACATCTTAAAACATAGGTTTGACTAAAACTTGGATTGTTCCAAAACGGAACTTTGACTAAACCAAAGTGGTCGAAAATTTCTTTAAATTTGAGAAACATGCTTTGGCCTAATAGGTTGAATACTCTCGCCGAAATTTCGGTTAACGGTATTCACCCTTCCGATTACTACATGTTCCAAATGAATCGAAAATCCGAGACTTGGCGGGATCTTTGAAAAATCAAGGAGTGGGACTAGTCGACAAGATGCGGGTTTCACCCCTAACTTGACAATTTCGTACACTAAGTGTGGTTGGTACTCGTCGGGTCAAAAATTAAATTTCGATACTTTGACGAGGGTCCACTAGAATTTGAAATTGAAATTCCCCATCAAGGTGAGGATTTTACTCCTAACTTGATGGTGAATTTCGTGTAAAAGAAATAGGTGGATTGAGAGTCGTTCACCAAATTATGGGTTTCACGCCTATTTTGGTGAAGTTGTCTCGTTAATATGATAAGAGTGTTTTCGAGTTTAGTATAGTCGACTAAAGTGCCTTAGGAAAGGCGTATGTTTGAAATAATAAAACAAGTATGAGCAAATAATAAGACATTTCAAGAATAGCACATAAAGATGTTTCATGAAATTAGCATATGAATCAAGTATGGTCGAATATGGTACTTAACTATAGACTAGGTCAAAAGCATAGCAATTTTCCTAATTCCCTATAGTTATAGCTCTGATACCAATCTGTCACACCCCAACCGATGGCGGAAACATCAGAGTGAGACGAAGATAGATTGCTCATTACACATAACACTAGAATTTGCGACAAGTATTTAAATAATGAATCTCATTTTATTACCATAAGAATTCAATTACAACATGGAAAGGAAATACAATTACAACAACTTAAAATGAAAGAATTACATTACAATAAGTATACAAAATCTAAAATGAGTATCTAGGCATCCTACTATGTTCCATGCATCATCATTAAACCTGCAACATGTTTTAAAAGCGTAGTTCAATACAAAAGTATAAGTGAGTGTACAAGTTTTGTGTAGTAGCATATAAATAAAAAAATGATAATGAACAATCCACATGGCAAACCTAGTTATCAAGATTAACGTATAAACTGGCATGCGATTTACAAGTCAACCCTCTGTTTACGCAAGTATGAATGAATAAACCTAACATGACATCTCGTTCACGGGTGGTGCGTTACTCCTATAGCGTTATACATGTTAAGTGGAGGCTCGTACGAAGCTAATGACAAGTTCATCACATAAGAATCACCCAGAAAACACGAATCAAGCATAACAAATAGTAAGCATGTATTAGATTGTTTGTTTGTATATTTGCATAAGAATATGTATACTAAGTGTGTTTTGTATATGAAAACGTGTTACACCTAAAAGTGTGAAAAAGGTAAAATGGGTCAAGTATACTCACAAAATTACTAAGTATTCCTTTGGTGATTCCGTGATGAGTTGGAGGTTGGAGCTTCAAAGCTTCCTTTAAAACACTTAGTGTTTTCTTTTAGAACTCTTAGAGTTCTCTTCCGTGCTTGAAAGATTTGAGAGAAGTAGAGAGGTTGAGAGAAGAATGGTTGGAACACTTAGTGTCCTTTTAGAATTCTTAGAATTCTTGATTTAGAGAGATTGGGAGAATTAGAGAGATGGAGAGAAGAATGGTGTGAAGAAAATGGTAGAAGGAGGTTGGTATTTATAGGTGGAGAAGGTGGAAAAGGGTGAAATATGATTGGTTAAAAAAGGTGGAAGAGGATTGATGAGGTGGAAAAATGATTGGTATATTTCTTGAGTGTATAATAAGTAATTGAGTATATAAAAAGTATAAAAGTATAATTCAAGTATTGAGGATGTGCGTATAAGTATTTATACGTATAAATAGTGTCGGTTTGCGTATAAATACGTATTTAAATGATCGGTTGTGTGAATAACAAACATGTATAAAATATGAATTTCATTATGATTAACGTCTCGAATTGTGAGATTGAAATTAAAATACGAATGTAAGGTTTTGTTGGACTCTGTATGCCCAAGACACATATTAAATTGATGTGGCTAGTACGTTATGATCCAAGTCGAGTCATACCCAAATACAAGCTAGACAAACACTTAGAATATTTATTTTTGATATGATCAAACAAATAAATATTAACACTTAAAATATTTAGAAATTGGTTTTCTAAATAATTGCACTTGACAAACTAATAAATTATATGGATAATTTATTTTGAAAGAATATTTTATCTTGTTATTTAATGGGTTAAATAACATAATAAAAGCTGTATAAGTCTTGTGAACATATGATGTTATATTTTATAAAAGGTATAAAATAAACAAGACTTAAATTTTATAAAAGAATTGAATTTTTTTATAAAAAAATAAAGCTAGGCTGCCACCCCCTTGATGTTCTTCCCTAAGTATTTTCCACCAATCAAGTTACATGCACATCTTACATGTTAGAGACCATTTGATTGGGTGGTCTTCCCTAAATTGTTTGGTCCAATGAAAATGCATGCAAATGCATGTGTTAGAAGCCCATGCATTGGGTGGTTTTGGTGGCTACTTCTCTCAACTTCTTTTAAGTTTGTATGACACAAAAATGCAAGAAGAAGACTTGGAGAAGCTCTCAAATTTCGGTCATATGTGGCTGATTTAGAGGGGTCTTTTGTTGAAACAAATCAAGTGCAAAACTCCAAGAAACACTCTCATAATTTTGGCCAAGGGTAGGGCTTCAAGGGTTTTGATTTTACAAGTAATTTCAAGTGTAAAATCACTCTTGTTCTCTCTCTAAAATCGGCCATAAGAAGGTTTCCAAGAGTTGGTTTCATGAGAGAATTCTAGTGAGTTATAAGTGTATAAATCCTAGCTACAATCAAAGTGTTTATTGGAAGGCTTGGGGTATGCAAGCTTGAGGTCTTCTACACTTGAAGGCAACCGTTCAAGAAGCATCATCTTCTTCATATCCGTTACTCCTTGGAAGGTAGTATTCTAAACACTATGGTTGTGTTTTAATGTTTGATAGCATGCATATTCGTATATGGATCCGGGATTAGGTTTTACATATAAAATGGGTTTTATATCAAGTAAGTAACATGTTTTAAATAATTATTTCCGCTGCGGTTTTTTATTTTATACGGATAAAATACTTTGATAAACATGTGAAAAACCCAAAAATGGCATCAGAGCCGCTTATATGAGTGCATGCTTCAATAGACTTAAAATTTTCGGGTTTCGGGTTTGGTGAAAACCTTATGGCCGAAATTTTAAGTATGGTTATCCCTTTGTTTTTCAAGATTATATTCTTACATGCATAAATGAATCTTGAAAAATTATGTCATTTGGATGATTGTTTTGTTTGGACAAAAACCCACATTTTTCGGTTTTTCATTCTTGACCGAAAAATTGTAGGTTGTAAAAGGGAACCATTTTGCTTCTTGAATTTTATATATTTGGATATATATATATTTTTGGTGTTCATAACCTAGCCATGACCTTATGTGAATAAGTTAAATATTTGTGATTGTGATTTTATTTAATTATTTCAAAGGTTGTAATAATTATTATTTTTTGTTCTTCCATTTGTAAAGTTATGTAATTTATTTATTTTCATTTGGCATGTAAATAAATAGATTAGGTGCATTTTATTTTACTAGAAAAATGTATTAGGATACCTTTTGTAAAAGAAGATGCACACAAAAAATGCGTTTTTGGTTTTGGCTATTTTCGGGCCTAAAGGACTTCACAGTCTTTAACGGGATTTTAGCCCGATAACCAAAACACATTTTTGAAGTCCAAAGGAGTTTGGAGCTGAATATAAAAGACATTTGGAAGCTCAAAAAGGGTGGAGAAATCACAACACAAGAAAAGGACTTGAAGCATTTGGATGCGGGATCAAGTGGGAGTTCAACGACACAATACTTGTGTCATTTTTCACCCCTTAGGAAGGACCTTTTGGCACACTTGTTTCGGCTAACAAGTGTTGTCAAAATAGTTGGCTATGGTTATGCACCTATTGTTATGTATGTTATGCTTGTGTGGTTGCTTATTTTATTGTTTGGATGATATTTGGATATGCATGCTTAACAAACTAATAATCAACAACAAGCGTAAAATTGGTTCTTAACAAAATCATTAAAATGGTTAATAAAGGTTTTATTAAAAATTAATGATTTTATAATAAAATGGGTTTTATTAAAAAGAACCTTGAAAATTTGTTTTCACAAAAGTACCAAGGATTTGAATGCATGCAAATGTATGGTACATAAAGTTTTCTAAACTAGAATTTTTGAAAACTCAAAAATCCCTTTTATAAAACAAGTCAAACACCATCCCTTTATACAACACTCGGATCACTTGGGAACTCATTTGTGGGATAAAGGTCACCTAACCACATTTGAGGGAACTTGTATATTCGAGGTGGGTTTACCATGTTTGTGGGATAAAGGTCACCTAACCACTTATGTGTATAAACTCACACGTGTGTGTAAGTTGGACGACTTGATTTGGAAACCATGAACTTAGGGTCACCGAAGCATGGGGAACAAAAGGTGTTGATGGGATTAAACATGCCAACTAAACATAAATTTGTTTAACCGATCCCATATGGCTAGAAGTTGCAAAGGGTTGCAATTGTCAAACGTTAACTACCTTGTTAATTTAAATAAAGGGATAAAGGTCACCTAACCGATATTCAAATGCAACGTTGGGTTCTAGATTTTAATTATTAATTGTCTATGAGACATAAAAGGGTATTAATGATTAAATATAATAATATCGAAAATACTAAAATTGAACCTTGTTAAAATTTTGTAGATGGCCGCTAACAATATTACCCAAACCGTCCGTAACCTATCACTGAAAACGATCCTAATCCCGATGAATATCTTATGGAAGATAAGGATGTCTATGACGATTGGATTAAGTATATCGAGGATACTACGCAAGCCTCTTGCCTCATGTTAGGAATTATGATTCCCGAGATTCAAAAGGATTTTGAACATCATGGGCATACGACATGATTAACCAATTGTAGGAAATGTTCCTAAGGGTAGAACGTATCGAAACGGTTCGAGCGCTTCATGCATGTCGAATGGAGGAAACCCAATCGATATCATCTTATATCTTATGAAAAGCCACATTGATCACCTCGAAAGGCTCAACATGGATAAAAGGGCTTTGTCCATTCTAACGATCAATAAGGATGGCAACAAGGAAAGGGCATCACCCTGACACCAAAGCAAATGTTGCAAATGGAAACGGGTAATTCAAAGGGAAAAGATTAGAAAGACTAAAGCAAAACCACCGAAACCAAAAAAGAAGAAGGCAAAGGTTGCCATGAACGATCCATGCTTTGAGTGTGGAGAGATAGGGCATTTAAATAAGAATTGTCCAACCTATCTCAAAGAGTTGAAAACAAGAGGGATGCTAGGCAAACCTCAGGTACATTCTTTATGAAACATATTGACCTTAATGTTATTTCTTCTAACACATGGGTATTAGATACCGGATGTAGAACTCATGTTTACAATTGTTGCAAAAGGTTCAAAAGAAATAAGCATAACAAAGGAGACTATATTTTGAAACTTCCAAATGGTTTGGAAATTGTTTTAAAAATAGTTTTGAATACTCCTAGTTTGACTAGGAACATTATTCAAAGTTTCCTTTTAAAGACAATATGGTCGTGATTTAAAGTTTGCAAACATTGACATTTATATCGATGAATGACATGTTTTACTTTAAACCTATGCCTTCAAATGGTATTTATGAATCGGTTCATAATAATACATCATTTGATAGTTTAATGTACCAATCAATCACCAAGAAACTCAAAATGGATTTGAGTAAGACCTATCCTTGGCTTTATCGCCTTGGTCATATAAACAGATGTCGCATGTAAACACTTCGAAAGAATTGTCTTTTGGAAACAAATGAAATTGGTTCATTTGATACATGCGAATCTTATTTACAAGGTAAAATGACCAAGTAATCCCTTAGTAGGAAAGGGTAAAAGATTTATTAGGTATCATACATTCAAATGTATGTGGTCCTTTTAAGCCAATGACTAGGTATGGTGAAAGATACTTCATTAATTTTATAAACAACTGTAATAGTTATAGTTATGTGTACTTGTTGAGACACAAAGTTGAAGTTTTGAAATGTTCAAAGCCGTTAAAAGGTGAAGTACAATATCAACTCAATTAAAGTTCTTCGTTCCGATAGAGGAGGAATCGAACTCTATTTGGATATGGTTCGATCTATGATGGCTAGGAGCGCATTATCTCTATCATTTTGGGGTTACGCTTCGCTCTCCGTGGCCCATGTGGCCCAAACCAAGAAAGTGGATAAGACACCTTTTGAAATATGGCATGGAAGGACTCCATCATTATCATATTTAAAGGTATGAGGTTGTAAAGCTTATGTTAAGCTATACACCTCAAATAAATTAAAAGTCCGATCCACTAAGTGTATCTTCGTAGGATATCCTAAAGATGGTATAGGATATTAATTCTACAATCCAACAGAGCAAAAGGTATTTGTTGCTCAAAAGGCTAAGTTCTTGGAAGCTAAGTTCCTTATGGAAGGAGCTAGTAGAACAATGGAGCTTGATGAGGATTAAGAGCCACAAGCCAATACACGTTTGGTTAATACTAGCAATCAACAAGAGGTTGTTGAAAATGATCAAGTGATTGATCATTACACACAATACGTTCGCAGATCTGGTAGAATCAGTAGTCCACCTGAAAGATATGGATTTTTCATGGATGGATACTACGTGGTAGACTCAGGTGAACACATACCATGATGCAATGTCAAAATCCGATTATGACAAGTGGCTTGAAGCCATGAACATAGAGATACATCCATGTATGACAACCAAGTATGGGAATTGGTTGTGTAACCTCTTAACTCCAAAGTAGTTGGAAATAAGTGGGTTTTCAGGAAGAAAACACATATGCATGGTAACTTGGATACTTATAAAGTGAGACTTTTAGCAAAAGGTTTCACTCAAACTCAAAGGGTTGATTATGATAAAACCTTTTCGCCTTGGCGATGCAAAAGTCAATTAGGATATTATTTGCCATACCTGCATAATATAATTATGAGATTTGGAAAATGGATGTCAAAACGGCTTTCCTTAATAGATATCTTGAGGAAGATGTCTATATAGTTAAGCCTGAAGGTTTTGTCAATCCAAAACATCCTGACAAAGTATGTAAGTTAAAGAAATCAATCTGTGGATTGAAACAAGCATCTAGAAGTTGGAATCAACCATTTTGATGAAGAGATTAGGGAATATGGATTCATCAAGAACGTCGATGAAGCTTGTGTATATATGAAGGCTAGTGGGAGCATCATCACTTTCTTAGTACTGTATGTCGATGACATTCTACTATTTGGGAATGACATTCCAACCATGGAAGGTGTAAAAACCTGGCTTGGAAGTTGGTTTTCCATTAAGGATCTTGGTGAAGTAGCCTACATTCTGGGAATAAAAGATCTATAGGGATAGATCAAGGCACTTGATAGGTTTAAACTAAAGTGCATACATTGACAAAGTCTTGAAAGGGTTCAAGATAGAGAACTCTATGAAAGGCTTGGTACCTATTCAAAGAGGGGACAATATTGAGTGCGTCTCAATGTCTAAGCTCAAAGGATGAGCAGGAAAGAATGTAAGGAATCCCATATGCGTAAGCTATAGGATTCATTATGTACGTAATGATATGCACTAGACCGGACAAGTTATGCGCATTAAGCATGACGAGAAGATACCAGTGAGTAACGGTCATTGGGTGACTATTAAAATATATATTGAAATACCTCAGAAGGACTAAGGATATATTTCTAATATATAGATCTGGTGAAGAAAAACTCGTTGTAAAGGGTTACAGGGATGCGAGTTTCGGAATTCGTTGTAAAGGGTTACATGGATACGAGTTTCCAAACTAATCGAGATGGTTCTCGATCACAATCAGGGTAGCATTGTCCACTACAGAATCAGAATACATTGCCGCTTCATTGATTGAGATAATTCATGTGTATCTACCACTTGAATTATTGCCGATCTAGGGGTAGTCCGTACCATTCAGGACCCCTAGAAATCTTTGTGATAACGATGGTGTGATTGCTCAAATCAAGGAACCTCGTGCACATCAAAAGACTAGGCACATTGAGCGGAGTTTCAACTACATAAGGGATGAAGTTGAAAATGGGAAAGATATGTATTCGCAAAGTTCACACTGATCAAAATATTGCGGATCCACTCACGAAGCTCCTTGAATGGGCAAAGCATGAAAGGGTCATACTTGTGCCTTAGGACTTCGATATTCTAGTGATTGGATTTGATCTATTTTGTATTTAGATATTGGAACAACTGTTAATATAACTCTTTATGGTATTTTGAGTTATGTTCCATTTTAGCATGTTTAAATCCATGAATAAGTTACTTATTCTAAATGTCCGTAGTCGATCATACTTGTGGGAACAGATATGAATGTAAGACTATTATGAACTTGGATTGGTGGATATTCTTTAGGTATGAATATAGAGCAAAGTGTTGCTGCCAAAGTTCATAGATATTTGTGGGATACAAATATTGGACTGACTCGCTCTCAAATGTTACTGCATGGAATCATTTGTGATTGATCATAAGTAAATTTGAGTAAAGGAGAATATCATAGTATCCTCTGACCTGAGATACATATTGGGTCTTGATATTCACCAAATATTGTACCTTGACTTATTTCTTCGCTGTCTGTAATAAGACAGTACATAAGGTTAAGCTCAGGTGTGGTACAAGGTGATTGTGAGAGACGTATGTAGTCAAGATGGGATTTGTTCCTCTTATTCGTTGAGAGTAAGATGTCTAAGGCCTGCTAAAGTTAAATCAACAGAGAGTGATCACTCTATGTCTCTGGATTTAACATGACATCTGTAACGAAAGGATAAATGATAGTTTCACCTAAATCATGTTCAAGTAAGGGACTTGAAGGGGATGATGTTATTGAATGGCACATATAGTCATACGTATTAGGGGTAGTAAACCATAGTTAGGCGTTATTTACTGCTTGCATCAATCTTCTATGTATCTTGTGCAAATGGGAGATTGTTGGACTCTGTATGCCCAAGACACATATTAAATTGATGTGGCTAGTACGTTATGATCCAAGTCGAGTCATACCCAAATACAAGCTAGACAAACACTTAGAATATTTATTTGTGATATGATCAAACAAATAAATATTAACACTTAAAATATTTAGAAATTGGTTTTCTAAATAATTGCACTTGACAAACTAATAAATTATATGGATAATTTATTTTGAGAGAATAATTTATCTTGTTATTTAATGGGTTAAAAAACATAATAAAAGCTGTATAAGTCTTGTGAACATATGATGTTATATTTTATAAAAGGTATAAAATAAACAAGACTTAAATTTTATAAAAGAATTTAATTTTTTTTATAAAAAAATAAAGCTAGGCCGCCACCCCCCTTGATGTTCTTCCCTAAATATTTTGCACCAATCAAGTTACATGCACATCTTACATGTTAGAGACCATTTGATTGGGTGGTCTTCCCTAAATTGTTTGGTCTAATGAAAATGCATGCAAATGCATGTGTTAGAAGCCCATGCATTGGGTGGTTTGGTGGCTACTTCTCTCACCTTCTTTTAAGTTTGTATGACACAAAAATGCAAGAAGAAGACTTGGAGAAGCTCTCAAATTTCAGTCATATGTGGCTGATTTAGAGGGGTCTTTTGTTGAAACAAATCAAGTGCAAAACTCCAAGAAACACTCTCATAATTTCAGCCAAGGGTTGGGCTTCAAGGGTTTTGATTTTACAAGTAATTTCAAGTGTAAAATCACTCTTGTTCTCTCTCTAAAATCGGCCATAAGAAGGTTTCCAAGAGTTGGTTTCATGAGAGAATTCTAGTGAGTTATAAGTGTATAAATCCTAGCTACAATCAAAGTGTTTGTTGGAAGGCTTGGGGTATGCAAGCTTGAGGTCTTCTACACTTGAAGGCAACCGTTCAAGAAGCATCATCTTCTTCATATCCGTTATTCCTTGGAAGGTAGTATTCTAAACACTCTATGGTTGTGTTTTAATGTTTGATAACATGCATATTCGTATATGGATCCGGGATTGGGTTTTACATATAAAATGGGTTTTATATCAAGTAAGTAACATGTTTTAAATAATTATTTCCGCTGCGGTTTTTTATTTTATACGGATAAAATACTTTGATAAACATGTGAAAAACCCAACAGGTTTCTAAAATTAGAATATGAATACGAGCATTTTTAAAATAGAAATACGAAAATACGAGGCATTACAACCAAGTTGTGATTTAATATGTGTAATAATATGCATGTAACAATGTAATCGTTTTTTTTTTTTTTTTGTTTGCATGTAGCTTTATTCTGCTCGGTTCGGTAGACATATTCTGGAGAAAACTTGACCTTGCTCCATCAAAAATTGATAATGAAGACATTGATCAGGAGAAAGAATTCGATGATGTGAAATAGAAAATGCATCCAGAACCCCGCAAGTTATGAAAAACATGATGTCGAAGATCAAGGCGGTGTTGAATTCACTGATGAGTGACAAAAACCGCATGTCTACAAGAAAATGCTGACCACAAAATTACCAAACTGTAACGCCTCGCTTTTTGGAACTTTCCTTATTTAGAAAGTTTGTTTGTATTTCCATTTATGGAAACTTGTAATCCTCTTTGTATTCGTTTCTTTTCCATGTATTGTAATCCGAGACTTGAATCATAATAAAACTTGATCTTTTTATATATTGTGTTATACCTATTACATACATACTTGTTATGCATTCGTTACATTCTCGTTATACGTGAAAACTTGATACATGTTCATACGTAAATTCATACTTGTTATACATACAAAATCAGTTTATACATGTCTTTATTTATGCATTTTACATATACACTGCACTTGCATGTTTAAAACGCTTAAAACCGGCTAAAATACGCGAAAACGGCAAACTTGGACCTTCGAGCAACTGGACCAGTCGCTTCGTGCGAAAGGAGCCACATTCGCACCAAGGCCCATTCGCCCAAAGGCCCATTTGCCCAAAGCCCTCTCGTTCCAAGGCCCACTTCAGCCTATAAATAAGACCCTTCACCCTCATTTCTCACCTTCCACACTCCGAAATTCTCACTGATTTTCTGAACTCGAGCAAGACATTCCAGCAGCTTGTAAGTGAGTTCTAACTCACTTTACCTAAGCTTTTCTCTTATTTTTCTTCTACTTTTTTCTATCTTTTATACATTTCTTCATGTCTTACAACTTGGTTTCACAGATTTGCCTTGGCAATCTGATGTCAACACTCAAACATATTGAGGGCCAAGCTAAAGATTGAAGTTCTATCTTTCAAACTTTTGATAAACAAGTTTCTGTTAACAAAACTGTCACACCCCAACCGTTGGTGGAAACATCGGGGCGCGGCACTGAACGAAACAGATTGTCCAAGAGATTCCATAATTACCAAATATTTAATCATTACGTCCCATACCGTAACATATCAAGTAACATAATTATTACTGATAAATTGTTCTAAAAGACAAATAGAAACTGTTTCGACAACTCAGATTAATATTGTTTGTTTGTTTCTAGACTCTCCTACTTGATTCCATAAAAGCAGGTATAGCAAGCGTCCTAAACACCTGTCATATACGTTAAAATAGAGGTCAATACACATAGTGTAAAGGTGAGCATACAAGTTTAATAGTATAATAGAGTTCGAAATCGTTTACGCATAACCAGCATGTACAATGTATAATGTGAAGCATGTAAGTTATCGACAAAGATCCTATCAATACCAATGACTGAGATTTGACTGCGAGTAGCGCGTGCGCAACACATGTTCACCACTGCAAACACGTGAAGTAATATCCTTGACAACCCCTGAGTGAACAGGTGCTGAGTCCAAACTATAGTACTATCGTTGCTAAGGCAGGTAGACAGAAATTAATGTGTAAACATAACAAACAGGCATTCATCGAGTCACGTATAACATGCAATAGCGGTTAGCATTTAAAGTGTTTGCGTTGTGTGTTCGATGTGATTTAGAATAAGTAACGTATGTAACACCCAAAAGTGCGTAAAGCAAAAAGGGATCGAGTATACTCACAGATTGTGTTTAGTAAATAAACACTTACTTGAATTGAAAGGAGCGCTGGGAGATTAGCCTGATTACAGAACGATAGCATAAGCGAAGAACGGCGCGTAAAACGGTGCAAGTGAGCCAAGTGACGAAGGGTCATCCGATCAGATGACAATCCAAACGGACGGTCATTCGATCGGGTGTCAAACCGTTCGGATGGCCATTCGGTCGGATTGACACTCGTTTGGGATGGATGTGTTTGTGTATGACGGCTTTGAAGTTTTCGCTGTAGCATTTCAAGATCAGAGAAGTATCTCTACCTTTCTGGCATTCGATCGAACGGTCGTTCGATCGGATGGCGATCCGTCAGTTAGAAACTAATGATCTTTGAAAATTATGGAAAACGTTAAGTGTTGGAGACCCTTTGTTATCCGAACGGATCGTCGTTCGATAGGATGGCAATCCGATCGGATAGCAATCTGTTTGGGTGAGTGGCTCGTATTGAAATCTGTTAAGTTTGAAAATTTGCGGTTTAATCGAGACAGTATAACAATGTGCTGAACAACGGGAACTCCATCAGGCTCAGGTTATCCGATCGAACGGGAATCACCCCAATCCGATCAGTTAACTGTTCGTGATGGGTGTTTTCTTGTTCAATCCGAAATCGGTTGTCTCGTGGATAGGATTCAGATCTTGAACCAACACATCACTAAGAACGAGTAGAAGGTCTGAACAAGGTCCGATTCTATCGGTTTTGAGTGCATTGAGTGTAAAAGAGTTGAAAGAAATAGATAAAACCATCTTTCAATCCTTTTTAACCTTGAAAATGTTTAAATAAGTGTTGAATCATATTGAAATCCTTCGGATCTGAGTTGTTCTTGGTGGAATGAGGCCAAACTTGAAGTTCATAAGAACTCCATGATGACATCACCTTAGAACACCTCAAATCCGGTGATTTCATGGTTAAAAGTGAAGATTTTATGGTGAAAAAGATGAAGAAGTGTGTATAGATCATAAAAGTACAAGTTTTAAGTTGAAAACTTACAAGAATCGCTAGAAATCGAAGGAGAGAAGGGCTGGAACGCTGCTGGTTGAGTGAGAGAGCTGTCACATCAAATGATGTGACAAGAGGGGTATTTATAGGTTGCCAAAAAAGGAAAAGGGAGCACAGACCACGGATAGGATGGCCATTTGATCGAATGGTCATTTGATCGAGTGACTCCGGCGAGTTGGTTTTTGGCGTTTCGTTTCGTGCGTTGAGTTTTGCGATGCGTTTCGAGTGGCGATGTGATAGTATTAACCAATAGTTGCACAACTAACCTAACTAACATACAGTCATAAACCTAAACATAACCATTCTGCGTTTTGTATTGCGCTTGAGATTGCGTTGTGATATAGTTGCGATTGCGTTTTCGAATAGTCACCCCAAAGCATAAAGTAAACATGCACAAGTAACACATAAATAGCACACACACGTAAAACAATATCCAGAACACATAATTCAAGTTGCGATGCGATTAGCGATAAAACATGCGATTAAAGCTCGATTGTTGCAGATACTCCACATAATACAACTAACGCAAAACAATTAATAGAATTCGATTACAAGTCAGAACGTACAGTCACTAGTTAAGCAAGGAGTGCCAGATCGCAATTAGCAATCTTTTCTTCCTTTGACTTTGACTTTGACTTGTACTTTAACTTTCGAAACACGGGGTGTTACAAAAACTTGGCAGAATCATTAATCCACCGAGCTCAAAAGTTATGTCTATAGCTGTCGATTAGTGTTGAGGTTGATTCCAGCTAAGAAGATGAGTTGTTAAAAAAAAACCAAACTATTTCGTCCCCAAAACAAAACAAAACCATTCGCACGAAGGGTACTTCCCTTTCGCGTGAAAGGTCTGTTTTGCTTCCGTTTCGGCATTTTCTAAGTGTTGAATGTAACTCAGATCCCCATTCTCAATATGGACGATTCTGTGTCAACAAAGTGTGAACTGGGGAGACCTTAGCCTCCAATCTAGTTCCACCGCCTCACTTGATTTTGAAAATAAACACCCAAACAGTCTCCTAGACCTCGAATGAGTTAATCCCGTTCAGCCTCCAACACTTGGTTCATACCTTCCATGTTGAGACGACACACCCGAGTTGTCCTTGTTCGGCTGTTTGGCATTTACTTTCTGTTATTCATGACCAACCGGTTTGTTAACTAAGTAAACAGATTTGAGCTTTGGTGAACTTACAATGAGGTTATTACCTCCATACATGACTTTTGTGATCTATATGACATTCTGGACTGTTACCATACTATATAATATAATATAAGACATAACTTGTCACACCCTCAATGTAACACCTCGTGTTTCTAAAGTCAAAGTCAAAGTCAACTTTGACTTCTTTGACTCGTAGATAGTCTCTTTGCTTTTACTTTAGTTATATTATGCGGAGTAATTATTAAGAATCGTAGTAATCAATGTGTATTTATCGCCATTAGTCGCCTTACAACTGTGAACAATATGAAGTAACAATGCGATAAAGTTAACTGAACGCCAATCAACCTAGTCTAATCGTTATCGCGTCGCAATCGAACTCGCAACTCGAATTATGTGTTCTGGATATTGTTTTACGTGTGTGTGCTACTTATGTGTTACTTGTGCATGTTTATTTATGTTTATGTTGTGGAGATCAATCGAAACGCAATCGAAACTCGATCGAATTCAAATCGCAGACACTAAACGCAAGTGATGTAGGATGATTATATGTTAGATATAGTAGTTGGGATTAAAAGTAATTTGAATAGGAAACACTATCACATCGCAACTCTCGCAATCACAACTGAAACGGCAAAACTCGTCGCACCGAACTCTCAAGTGGCTGATCAAGTGACCAGCCGATCGACCAGCTCGCTCGATCGAGCAGCCGCTAGATCGACCAGCCACTCGATCGGGCTGCCACCCGATCGTCCAGCCACATTCCACAATTTCCATTTTAGGAAACCCTATAAATACCCCCTGTCACCATCAAACTTACCACTTTTGCACACCCTGTCTGACCAAGCGCTCAACCTCACCTTTTCTTCGATTTCTCGTGATTCCAATAAGATCTCAACCTAAATCTTGTACTTTCTTAATCTACACGCACTCCTACACCTTTCCATCTTTTGAATCTTAACTTTTAACCGTGAAATCACCGTATTTGAGGTGTTCTAGGATGATGTCATCATGGTGTTCTTAGGAACTTCATGCTTTGGCTTCAATCCACCAAGAACAACTTAGATCTGAACGATTTCCATACGAAACAACAAAGATCCTTCAAGGATCTAAGCATTTTCATGAGAAAAAGGATTGAAAGATGGTTTCTAACTTTCTTTCAACTCTTTTATACTCAATGCTGTCAAAACCGATAGGATCAGAGTTTGTTCTAACCCTCAAATCAATCTTAGTGATGTATTGGTTTGAGATCTGGTTCCCATCAACAAGACAACCGATTTCGGATTAACCAAGAACAGCTGTCGTGAACCGGTTAACTGGTTGAACTTCGGTGATTCATGTTCGACCAGGTCACTAAGGTCAAGATGGGGTTCTATTGGCTAGTACGTTATCACACAGTCTCGATAAAATGACAAACTATCAAACAACCAAGGAAGAAGACAATCAGGCCGACCAGAACGGAGTGCCGCCCGATCGGACTGCTGTCCGATCAGAATGACACCCGATCGGGCTGCCACCCGATCGGCTTGCACCTTGGGCCCCACACTCAACTTTTATTTCATCATTTAAGGTTTAAAGATTGAACGAATTGTTTTCCGATCGGATTACCATCCGACCGGATTGCCACTCGACTATGTGATGATTAGACCTCAACACTTAAACAATTTTCAACATGTTCAGTACACAAGGATTGCCATCCGATCAGATTGTAATTCGATCGAATGACCGTCCTGCGGTGAACTTATTCTCAACCTGAGAAGCCTCGCCAATCGGATCGCCGTCCGACCGGACTACCGTCCGATCGACCGACCTGAAAGGTAGCGATACTTCTCTGTTTTCAAAATGCTACAACGAAAACTTCAAAAGTCAAGCCATCATACACAAACACATCATTCCCAAAGGAGGAAACAATCCACTCGGAAGGTCACCGGATCGGATGACCATCCGAGCGGCTTGTCACCCGATCAACCGATTAACCGATCGGACTACCATCTGATCAGAGTACTGTTCCGACCTTTGACACTTGTTCCTTTTACATATCACTTAGTGTTATGCTATCGATCTGATCAAGCTAATTTCGCTTTAAGCGCTCCCTTCAATCCATCATCGCTGTGAGTATAGTCGATCCCTTTTTGCTTTATGCACTTTTAGGTGTTACATACGTCACTTATTCTAAATCACATCGAACACACTACTCAATACTTTAACGCTAACCGTTACTGCATGTTATACGTGACTAAATGAATGCTGGTTTGTTATGTTTACACATGGAATGTTGTCTACCTGCCTTAGCAACAATAGTACTATAGTTTGGACTCAGAACCTGTTCATACAGGGGTTGTTAAGGACAATTAGTTACATGGGTCACAGGGGTGATCATGTATCGCGAACTGCTTTGAGCAGTCAACCCACAGTCATTGGTATCGATAGGTTCATATCGATAACTAACGTGCGTCGTTTCACACTGTGTACGTGTTGGTTATGCGTAAACGATTTCGAACTCTATTATGCTATTATTAAACTTGTATGCTCACCTTTACACTATGTGTATTGACTTTTACTTTAACGTATGTGACAGGTGCTTAGGATGCTTATGTGCTTAGCTTGCTATGATGAAATCGAAGCTAGGAAAGAGTCCTAGAAACCAATAAACAAATTGTCTATGTTTGGAAATCTGAGTTGTCAGAACAGAACAATTTGACTAGATTTTGTCTGTAATAATTATGTTATCTTTTATGACATGGCATGGGACATGTTGCTTTAAATAAATGGTAATTATAGTTGTTTTGGAAACTTCTGAACAATCTGTTTCGCTCAGTGCTACACCCCAATGTTTCCGCCATCGGTTGGGGTGTGACAGATTGGTATCAGAGCCATAACTATAGGGAATTAGGCAAGACTCTACCTAGTCCGGGTCGACGTCTTAGAAATAACCTAGTCTATAGTTAAGCACCAACAGACCGACTTGTGCTTACCCAATGTGGGTTTTGCACGAGCTTACTTACTATACTCGTTATATCTCGCTTACGCTACACTATTACCGCACTTTAATTTTCAAAGATAAACAAGTGATTAGGTCGAGATTAGGTGTGAAAACCGCAAACTCTCGACCAGATTACTTGTTCGACCCCCATTTTATCTATAAACTATAAACACGAGAATTTGCGTTGAATCAGGAGTGAAATCCATACTTTAACGCAAATTTTCATCTCTATTTTTATAAATAGGAACAAAGTTGTTAAGTCAGGGGTGAAACTCGAACCTTGATGACCTGTTCCGCTCTCAATTTGTTTTACAAACTATCACCAAAGTCTCGACGGACTCTAACGACCGAAAGTCACACTGTAACTGGAAGGATGTATGCCATTTGCCCAGAATCGAGGCAAGAGCACAATTCCGAAGGTAGAAGCATGTACTTCGAGTCCTTGTGAATAGTCGAATTACTTTGGATAGTCAATGCCTTTCGAGTTTGAGGCAATCTATTTCTCGATTTTTATATGTTTCGATTCTAAGCTCGCTACTACCGACTCTGATATTTGTCGATTTTATGTGAGCTTATTGTGTTTTATGTGATTTAGTTGGTTACATGTTTTGGTTTTTAGTGATTTATTCGCTTTTCGCTTCGCTTTTGATCGACACACACCACCCACACTACACATCTAACTCGAACCGATGTTCGCTTGTGCTATACTATACACTATGATACCCGTTGTACGCAATCCATCGCAACAAAAGTCCGCGAGCGTAGACTTTGAAGGATAGGTTTCTGTATTCTAACTGCCTCTAGGGAATTGCGTGCTTATATGCTCTCGTGTTTCTGTGCCTTATGTGCTTTTGTGCTTCTGTGCTTATGTGAATTTGTGATTATATGCATGTATGTTACGTGTTCCTAAGCCTTAGTAGTATTAGGCGTGTGAGGTGAGATTCGATTATATTGTGATTGAGCCCTATGGTGATGTCTGTTGCAGACAATGTCGTCATCTGGACCTCGTCACCCCCGAATTTCTCGTCAAGAACAGAGAGGCAAACGCCTTGCTGCTCTCGTCGCTAAGCAAGTAGCAAGGACCGTTCCTTAGATCGTGAGTGAGTTGTATGAGAACATGAGCAAATCGTCGGAGGAATCTAGGACCGAAGCTCCCAAGGCTACACCAAAAGCGGCTTTCAATTTCAAACAGTTTAAGGCATGCGGACCGAAAGAGTTCACTGGCGAAGATGGCCCTACGGCCTTGTTTCAATGGTTTGACTCAATAGAAGTCACCCTGCGACAGAGCGGATGTCCTGACAATCTCCGCACCCTGAATGCTACTGGCGTCTTTCAGTCCTGCGCTTTAGACTGGTGGACGGCTATCACACCCCGACCATGTAAAACAACAAAACCTGGCGGAAACGTCGGGGAGTGTTGTAACAGAATCATTGTTTCATACCACATGGAAATTGAAATATTGTTTTATTGATTAAAAGAGTTACAATGTCTTGACAATCAAAGAAACATAACATAAATAACTAGTCTTGCATCTTTTATTGTCGCAAAGGCCCAAGTCCGCCTAAGTGTATCTTGATAAATCCTAAGCATCATATTCTGAAACACATGTGAAAATAGGTACGTCAGCATAAAATGCCTGTGAGATACATAGGTTTTGTGAAAATAGAATTCATGACTTATGTTTAAGAAAATGTTTAGTCATAAACCTTGTAATTTGCTTTGTCTTGTAAATCATTTGAAAAGTGATAAATAAACCAAATGATATATATGTATAAAAGAATAATACATGGTTAAGTAAATAACCAAGTAAAATGAGTTTATATCAGATAAGTTGTTTGTAAAACAATGTATTGTGAAAAGTATGTTATTTGTATAAAATGTTATATGTCTAAATTGAAATAATTCAAATAACGCTACGATATGTAATACCATACATGCACTTATATATAGGAAGTACCAGCGGCGTATCCACCATGCTTATATCATATTACACACGCCTCATTACCTAAATCACTTACTCAAACCAAACCACCAAAGTAAAATGTTTATGTATAATCAAATGTCGAAATGTTTGTGTGAAAACCATGTCTAATTTCTAATGTCTATGTCTAATGTAAATCATGAATTGTGTATATCAATGTCAAAATGTTTATGTCTAATGTAAATCATGAATTGTGTATATCAATGTCAAAATGTTTATGTCTAATGTAAATCATGAATTGTGTATATCATTGTCAAAATTTTTAGGTCTAATGTAAGTCATGAATTGTGTATATCATTGTCAAAATGTTTATGTCTAATGCAAATCATGTAATGTGTATCCAAAATATCTTGTATGGTAAGTGAAATATATCAACTAAACCATATGTAAAAATGCACAAAAACAAGGTATTGAAGTAAATCATGGTTTAAATCAAAGTTATGTTTTGTGGAACAAATGCATGCTATACTGATATAAACATCTATGCGGTATTGTGAAAATGCATATATCCAAGCCTTGTGACTGTGGCGATAAACCCCTAAACGAATTTAAAGGTCTATTTGTGTTATGTTTATCGAATTCGGTCATTCCTTCCATCCAAACATACCTAGGATGTCAGGAACGGGAGTTGTCAATTCCTATGGTACCACTACCTACTAATGAATGGCGTGATCAATGTTAATGAATGTATATTGTCCCATTTGAACAAACCCAAGGTCATAACAAAATGTAAGCATGTGATGAATAAAAAATGTACTAAGTATGCACACAATGGACATACATAGCATAAAATGTAATGTAAAACAATGTACTAAGTATGCACACAATGGACATACATAGCATAAAATGTAATGTAAAACGATGTACTAAGTATGCACACAATGGACATACATAGCATAAAATGTAATGTAAAATGATGTACTAAGTATGCAACAAAGGACATACATAGCAAAAATGTAATGTAAAACGATGTACTAAGTACGCACACACTGGACATACATAGCATAAAATGTAATGTAAAATGATGTACTAAGTATGCAACAAAGGACATACATAGCAAAAACACAATGAAATCATGTACTATAAGTGTACTATTGAATATAACAAGCATATGCTATGAAAACATGAAAAGCACGAAAGTAACGAGTAGGCACATGTGTTTCACCCCAAAATGTTTGGAAAACAGTAAAAGAGGGGTCTATGTACTCACTTGAGATTTCTCAATAGTCCTAGGATAACCACCAAGCAATGCTAGAAGATCACGGAATCAAACGGCTCCTAATATAGGTAACTACATTAACAAACCGGACCTAAATCGGAAGATCGGATAGAATGAGGGCTCGTAAACCAAATGAGTATGGGAACTCATGTAATGTGGTTTAACAAAGCCCACATACTAAAATGAAATCTAACCTAAGTGCTTACGACCCATTACGACCCGTTTAGGTAGCTTATGCTACTTTAACGCGTCGTTCGCGTAAAACGCGTTCGGAACGCCTAACTAGTCCTATGACAAGTAAAATATGCCTTTACATGTCTAATATTGTTGCCAAATCAGTTTAGATGTTAAAAGTTATGTTACATATGTTTAAAATGAATTTTGGCATAAAAAGGGCATTTTGGTAATTTACCTAAGGCATATAAACTACCTATCATACAACTAACTAAACGTCGTGACCATAAGTTATAAACCTCGGGAGGTTATTCCCTATATAATATGGTCACCTAATGTATTTGGTCGGATCCTAATGATCGACCAAACGGGTCGGGTTCGAAAGTATAAGCGATTGTTTAGATCGCTTACCTTACGACCCTATATAAGCACTCAACCTAAAGTGACGAGCTAAGCATGTTTAAACATGCTTAACTAAGTTTAGAAAACTGGTTTGGTATCAAAACAAACGGTTTTGATACCTAAGAGTAGTTTAGTTACAAAATACGCAAGAATGCGCATTTTGGCCGAAACTACGACTCGTCACTGAGCCTAGATAACGTGGTAATCAGTAGGTATAGTCACTAGTGACTATAACCATCGTGATTACGCTCACGTTATGAAGTTCAAACGAACTTTGCATTGACCATAAACTGGTCAATGCAGAAAGTCAAACAAAGTTTGACTTTAACGCTAAAAGAATAAAAAGAACGAAGGAACACTTACAACGGGTCCCCGCAAGCTTTGATTTCCAAATATTTCTCAGATATGAAACGTTTTTACACCTCAACTTAGAGAAGTTTTCAGAAATCAAGTGGGTTTTGAGTTGTGAATCAAAGGGGTATTTATAGGATTTCTAGGACCGTTAGGATCGTTCCTCGAATACCGTGCTTTGATCTTGTCCCTACACTTGTTGCAACAATAAGGTAACTCAAATTGGCCCCCTTGCATCAGGAAACAACATGTGGAATTGGGTTTGGAGTGCATAACAACTGTTAACAGCTATTAAAACTGATTAAACTGATCTGGGAGGCTGACACGGGCCACGTAAGGAGACACCAAGGGTTTACGCGGGCCGCCTGGCCCATCTGATCAGTAGCAAACTTTCAAAAATGACAGTTTTGGTCCCTGTTATGCATTAAAGCCATTTCCGACACGTTTAAGGCCCGTAAACCAACGTTAAGGCCCTAAAATGATGCCTAAACATTGTGGAGATGAAACATGCTCAAAAATATGTCAGATGTTGGTTCGTTTGGTCGTACGATCGTGATGTTCGGTTAATTACGATGGAATGCGCATAAGCGCGAAAAATGATCCAAATTGCGTGATGAAAGGATTTTTCTCATGCCAAACACTAAAATAAAATATTTCAGTGCTTACATAAATTTTTTGATATCCGGATGTATTCAGAACGTAAGTTATGCGCGAAAACGCAAACTTGTGCACTTTTTGACGCTTTCAGTCCCTGAATGACCCAAAAGTTTATTTTAGCACACCGAACCCCTCAAAGCCTATTTCTAAGCTATGTAAAGGATATTTATTGTATGTTTAACTTATGGTCATGTTCTGGAATGTCTGTTACAGTTCAAATTGGCATACTTTCATAGTTTGTCAAATTTAGTCCCTGTAAGCGAATTAATTTGATTTTGCCATACCAAAGCCTTCAAAACTTATTTCTAAGTTATGTAAAGGTTATTTAAGGCATGTTAAGCATATGTTGATGTTCTGGAGTGTTTTTTCGAGTTAAACTGGTTATATTTACGCATCAGTGCGCGTATAACCTTCCAAAAAGCGATTTAAAGCTTGAAATCGAACAAGAATTGATATGTGCAAATGATACACATATTTATACAAGTCCCAAGTATGAAATACAATATTTCATTTGTTTGGTATTTTTTTGACGATTGAAGTGACACAGGTGTCACAGTCTCCCCTACTTTAGGAAATTTCGTCCCGAAATTTTATTTAGAGGAAACTTGTGAGAGTTTGAAACATGAAGTTGAAAAGACCAAACAACACTGGTTAGAGTTCTTGAACTTCTAGTAACTTTAAATAACATCAAGCTTGCAATGTAGGAAGGACACTTATATACAAGTCTATTAAGCGTTATTGGTGCGTCCACCACCCTCCTGTACATTGTTCACATTTCGTTATTGTTGCCACTATCGGTTCTTACACATAATAAATCTTACTGTGGTTTCCATGCACTGAACTTCGTAATTATGTATGCATCCATAATTACGTAATTCCTTGCATAGTCACGTAGTGCATCTTAAAATGTGTAGGGGAAGAAAACAATGAACGAGCCTGTGATGATTGTGACTAGACCACCATAGGGTCCCTTTTATTAAATCAATAAATGATTTTAATAGACAACCAATGAGTCTTTTCAGCTTATATCATCACATGTCATTCTTAACCAGATTTTTGAATCAATCTTTTTGACTAGACCACTAAAAGGGTCTCTTATGAATCATGGAATGGTACTATATAATCCAAGGGTCGTCTTAACTATTACATAGAAGCCCATTAAGGATTTAAGGTAGTACCTTTGGATATCCTACTATGAATCCTTCATATGAAGATATGGAAGGTTCTACGAGGATTTGGATAACGAAAATAAAACCACAAAAGGAAAAACATAACACAAAAACACATAACCACAAAATTGTTTATCTTGATCTTTAATTTGTTATCATCTTGTTAATTGTGCACATGCATTTAAAGCATACCAGGTATCCAATCCGTGGATTTTGATTGGTACTTTAAATATTTCCAAGGATCTAACTGTAAAGATAGGAAGATCTAAAAAAAATTCGATTTCGATTATAAGGGATCGAAATGTTCGAATTAGGGTATACAAGGAATCCAATTAAGGACTCGGATTTGAATGGAAATCATCCACAAGGGTCTAATTATGAAGATAAAAAGATCCCATGTGGATTTTGGGAATTGGAGAGCGGGAGGCATTTCAAAACCTTGCACTAGACGTGCTTAAGTCAAAACATGAGGTAAAATGCTTATGAAGTTGAGATGCTCGATATGCCAAGGTGACATATGAAGCGAAATTTGAAGGTTAAGTCAATGTATGAGGAAAATATTTTTTTTGAAATCATAAAGTAAGTGTATTAGATAAGTATATTTATAAAAATGTTTTAAAATCATGCGAGATGAATTTTGAAATTATGTATAAGGTTTTTGGAAATCATGAATGATGTTTTTGAAGTCATGCACTTGATATAAGTAATTATATGGTATTAATAACATTTTAAAATCATGAAGGTTGTTTTTGAAAACATAGACAATGTCCTTGAAATCATGGAGGTTGTTTTTTTTTTTTTTTTTTTTGAAAACATATGTTATGCATGTTGAAAAAAAAAATCAGAACGTAATGGGTTTAAGATTTGAAAATACCCTTAGTTATCTAACCAAGAATTCAAAGGCACAGATGTGTGAAAAGCACGATTACTCATAATGTCACTTTATTTCATGTACTTCGTTTCTTATAATGAAATGAGTACTTAGAATTTTCCAAGGGAATCATGAGCAAACGCAAGAATGGGAAATTCGCAAGGGCAGTTTGTAAGGAGCATAGTTCCTTGATGTAGGTATCATAGGGAAAAGTCATACCCACAAATACTACACTTGTACATCAGAATTGTGAACAACGATTTATTTATAAACATAGATTGTTTCAGGGTTCAACAAAAGATACAAAAGCATAAGATTCAAATTATTCATGGCAGCATCATTTTCAAATCAGCTAAATGCTTATCTGTGGGTCAGATTTGCATTAGCAAGCTTTGGGCAATCCCTTAGGAAATGGCCCACCTCACCACAGTTGTAACAGGACCCTGGTGAGAAATGAGCTTGAGCAGGATTGTCGCCAGCTTGATTTGGACCACTTTGGTTTGGGTTAATTCGACAAGCACTTGCCAGGTGACTAACTCGTCCACATGATACACACAGACGACACTGTAAGTGAGCTTGGTGATGCCCCTTACATTTGTTGCATGACGGTGCCGTTCCCTTGTATTGTTTCTTAGTAGGTGGTGTTGACACCTGGCTAGGTCCTGCTTGATTTGGTGTAGCTGTAGTTGGGCAAACCCTTGCTGTATGACCTATAAGTCCACAAATCTGGCATTTATGGCACTTCACACTAGCATGATAATGAGGGTTACATTGGTTGCACAAGGGTGCAGTTCCATTGTATGGCTTCCTAGCAGGGGGTTGAGCTGGTTGGTTAGGGATGGCTTGACCATTGTGAGCGACCACGGTGAAGTTCTGAGAAGCCTTTCGCTTCTTTGACTTCTTAGGGGATCCAGTCTGTTCATCCATGGTCTTTGATTCCTTGATTGGTTTCTTGGCTGGTGGTGCTGTCACTTGGCTAGGTCTTGCCTGTTTTGGTGCAACCGCTGCGGGATTCTTTGAAACTTTACGTTTCTTTGGTTTAGGTGAAGGCTTGGCCTCTGTCTCCTTTGGTGACTCTTGAGTTGCTTCTTCCTGGAGATGATACATGGCAGTAGCTAATTCAATAGTCTTTAGGACTACTTCGCCTATTCGATGGGCAAATTTGGCAGTCTGCTCGGATATCTGCGCATCGTTGCGATGAGGAGACATTCTGGAGTAAAAGAAAGATATAGGAGGAAACAAATGAAGTGTTATCGGTAAATAAAACAAAATGACAACGCATAGAAATTGTGATCATTTGTTTGTTACCTAAGGCAAACAAATGAGACGGTGACTAATCAAAGTAAGCGGGTCATATTAATGTATCGCGAAGACATGCTTTAGCCTATAAGTGGACACTCACCCCAAGAGTTCCCAGGTAAGAGTAACGGGTCCGATTATGTGGATTTGTACGAACACTCTAGCCTTAGACAGAAAACTCAGAGTACAGGCATCCACTCTTCCAGATTGCACGTGTTCACACTATAAGACCCAAACTTTGACGAGGTTTTGAAAAATTCAAAAGGGTTCAAAACCTTATAACAGAGAGTTCAAAACCTAGTAATCAATCATCCTAGAACAGATGATTAGTTTTCAAAGTGGTTTTGAAATTTATGTTCTTGTTGCGGTTGTCACTTAAGGATAGGTGACGGTATTGTTTTATGTCTAAACGCAAGTAAACTCGCGTTAGGGTCCTAGGAAGGTTATAGACTAGGTCAAAGCATTACTAATAACCTAATTCCCTATAACCATGGGCTCTGATACCAACTTTTATGTCACACCCCGACCACGTAAAACAACAAAACGTGGCGGAAACGTCGGGGAGTGTTGTAACAGAATTATTGTTTCATACCACATGGAAATTGAAATATTGTTTTATTGATTAAAAGTGTTACAATGTCTTGACAATCAAAGAAACATAACATAAATAACTAGTCTTGCATCTTTTATTGTCGCTAAGGCCCAAGTCCGCCTAAGTGTATCTTGATAAATCCTAAGTATCATATCCTGAAACACATGTGAAAATAGGTACGTCAGCATAAAAATGCCTGTGAGATACATAGGTTTTGTGAAAATAGAATTCATGACTTATGTTTAAGAAAATGTTTAGTCATGAACCTTGTAATTTGCTTTGTCTTGTAAATCATTTGAAAAGTGATAAATAAACCAAATGATATATATGTATAAAAGAATAATACATGGTTAAGTAAATAACCAAGTAAAATGAGTTTATATCAGATAAGTTGTTTGTAAAACAATGTATTGTGAAAAGTATGTTATTTGTATAAAATGTTATATGTCTAAATTGAAATAATTCAAATAACGCTACGATATGTAATACCATACAAGCACTTATATATAGGAAGTACCAGCGGCGTATCCACCATGCTTATATCATATTACACACGCCTCATTACCTAAATCACTTACTCAAACCAAACCACCAAAGTAAAATGTTTATGTATAATCAAATGTCGAAATGTTTGTGTGAAAACCATGTCTAATGTCTATGTCTAATATAAATCATGAAGTGTGTATATCAATGTCAAAATGTTTATGTCTAATGTAAATCATGAATTGTGTATATCAATGTCAAAATGTTTATGTCTAATGTAAATCATGAATTGTGTATATCATTGTCAAAATGTTTATGTCTAATGTAAGTCAAGAATTGTGTATATCATTGTCAAAATGTTTATGTCTAATGCAAATCATGTAATGTGTATCCAAAATATCTTGTATGGTAAGTGAAATATATCAACTAAACCATATGTAAAAATGCACAAAAACAAGGTATTGAAGTAAATCATGGTTTAAATCAAAGTTATGTTTTGTGGAACAAATGCATGCTATACTGATATAAACATCTATGCGGTATTGTGAAAATGCATACATCCAAGCCTTGTGACTGTGGCGATAAACCCCTAAACGAATTTAAAGGTCTATCTGTGTTATGTTTATCGAATTCGGTCATTCCTTCCATCCAAACATACCTAGGATGTCAGGAACGGGAGTTGTCAATTCCTATGGTACCACTACCTACTAACGAATGGCGTGATCAATGTTAATGAATGTATATTGTCCCATTTGAACAAACCAAATGTCATACCAAAATGTAAGCATGTGATGAATAACAAATGTACTAAGTATGCACACAATGGACATACATAGCATAAAATGTAATGTAAAACAATGTACTAAGTATGCACATAATGGACATACATAGCATAAAATGTAATGTAAAACGATGTACTAAGTATGCACACAATGGACATACATAGCATAAAATGTAATGTAAAATGATGTAGTAAGTATGCAACAAAGGACATACATAGCAAAAATGTAATGTAAAACGATGTACTAAGTATGCACACAATGGACATACATAGCATAAAATGTAATGTAAAATGATGTACTAAGTATGCAACAAAGGACATACATAGCAAAAACACAATGAAATCATGTACTATAAGTGTACTATTGAATATAACAAACATATGCATTGAAAACATGAAAAGCACGAAAGTAACGAGTAGGCACATGTGTTTCACCCCAAAATGTTTGGAAAACAGTAAAAGAGGGGTCTATGTACTCACTTGAGATTGCTCAATAGTCCTAGGATAACCACCAAGAAATGCTGGAAGATCACGGAATCAAACGGCACCTAATATAGGTAACTACATTAACAAACCGGACCTAAATCGGAAGATCAGATAGAATGAGGGCTCGTAAACCAAATGAGTGTGGGAACTCATGTAATGTGGTTTAACAAAGCCCACATACTAAAATGAAATCTAACCTAAGTGCTTACGACCCATTACGACCCGTTTACGTAGCTTATGCTACTTTAACCCGTCGTTCGCATAAAACGCGTTCGGAACGCCTAACTAGTCCTATGAGAAGTAAAATATGCCTTAACATGTCTAATATTGTTGCCAAATCAGTTTAGATGTAGAAAGTTATGTTACATATGTTTAAAATGAATTTTGGCGTAAAAAGGGCATTTTGGTAATTTACCTAAGGCATATAAACTACCTATCATACAACAAACTAAACGTCGTGACCATAAGGTATAACCTTGGGAGGTTATTCCCTATATAATATGGTCACCTAATGTATTTGGTCGGATCCTAATGATCGACCAAACGGGTCGGGTTCGAAAGTATAAGCGATTGTTTAGATCGCTTACCTTACGACCCTATATAAGCACTAAACCTAAAGTGACGAGCTAAGCATGTTTAAAAATGCTTAACTAAGTTTAGAAAACACATTTGGTATCAAAACAAACGGTTTTGATACCTAAGAGTAGTTTAGTTACAAAATAGGCAAGAATGCGCATTTTGGCCGAAACTACGACTCGTCACTGAGCCTAGATAACGTGGTAATCAGTAGATATAGTCACTAGTGACTATAACCATCGTGATTACGCTCACGTTATGAAGTTCAAACGAACTTTGCATTGACCATAAACTGGTCAATGCAGAAAGTCAAACAAAGTTTGACTTTAACGCTAAAAGAATAAAAAGAACGAAGGAACACTTACAACGGGTCCCCGCAAGCTTTGATTTCCAAATATTTCTCAGGTATGAAGCGTTTTTACACCTCAACTTAGAGAAGTTTTCAGAAATCAAGTGGCTTTTGAGTTATGAATCTAAGGGGTATTTATAGGATTTCTAGGACCGTTAGGATCGTTCCTTGAATACCGTGCTTTGATCTTGTCCCTACACTTGTTGCAACAATAAGGTAACTCAAATTGGCCCCCTTGCATCAGGAAACAACATGTGGAATTGGGTTTGGAGTGCATAACAGCTATTAACAGCTGTTAAAACTGATTAAACTGATCCGGGAGGCTGACACGGGCCGCGTAAGGAGACACCAAGGGTTTACGCGGGCCGCCTGGCCCTTCTGATCAGAAGCAAACTTTCAAAAATGACAGTTTTGGTCCCTGTTATGCATTAAAGCCATTTCCGACACGTTTAAGGCCCGTTAAGCCAACGTTAAGGCCCTAAAATAGTGCCTAAACATTTTGGACATGAAACATGCTCAAAAATATGTCGGATGTTGGTTCGTTTGGTCGTACGATCGTGATGTTCGGTTAATTACGATGGAATGCGCATAAGCGCGAAAAACGATCCAAATTGCGTGACAAATGGATTTTTCACATGCCAAACACTAAAATAAAATATTTTAGTGCTTAAATAAATTTTTGGATGTCCGGATGTATTCAGAACGTAAGTTATGCGCGAAAACGCAAACTTGTGCACTTTTTGACGCTTTCAGTCCCTGAATGACCCAAAAGTTTATTTTAGCATACCGAACCCCTCAAAGACTATTTCTAAGCTATGTAAAGGATATTTATGGTATGTTTAAATTATGGTCATGTTCCAGAATGTCTGTTACAGTTCAAATTGGCATACTTTCGCAGTTTGTCAAATTTAGTCCCTGTAAGCGAATTAACTTGATTTTGCCATACCAAAGCCTTCAAAACTTATTTCTAAGTTATGTAAAGGTTAGTTAAGGCATGTTAAGCATATGTTGATGTTCCTGAGTGTTTTTTCGTGTTAAACTGGTTATATTTACGCATCAGTGCGCGTATAACCTTCTAGAAAGCGATTTAACGCTTGAAATCGAACAAGAATTGATATGTGCAAATGATACACATATTTATACAAGTCCCAAGTATGAAATACAATATTTCATTAGTTTGGTATTTGTTTGATGATTGAAGTGACACAGGTGTCACAACAGCCGAAAGGAACAAGCGCGAAAATGATGCAGCCTATGGTCTGTCATGGGACGAGTTGAAGAACGTTATGCTCGAGGAGTTTTGCCCTCCCCATGAGCGCCAAAAGCTGGAGGATGAATTCTGGCATCTGAAGCAGAAGGAAGGTGACAACGCTGCTTTAACTGCTCGTTTCAAGCAGCTCAGCATTATCTGTCCTAATCAAGTGAAGACTACCGACATGACAATCAAGAAGTACATCCGCGCTCTGCCGGATTGTGTTGTAGATTTTGTGCATGCCTCAAAACCAGCAACAATCGAAGAAACTTACCTGCTTGCCACTGAAATCAACGACAAGCGTGTCAAAGCTGGTTTTTGGGACAAAGCTTCGAAGTCTCTGCATCAAGCTACCATCGCCGCACCAACCGCTGAAACCGCCACCGCTTCTCAATCGAAAAAGTCCTCTCATCGTAAGAGGAAGAAAAACAACAGCAACTCCAGCAACAAGAATTGTACTGTCACTACCACTGTTGCTCCACTCCAAGCCGTACCGGCTCAGCAGCAACAACAACACCGACCAGCTGCAGCACCAGTTACCTATGCGCCGCCTGCAAAGCGTGCGTATACTGGTCCTCACCCTGCCTGCCCAACATGTACTTATCATCACCTGGTGGGTCTAGCGTGCAGATTTTTCATACACTGCAATATGTATGGCCATTTCACCGCCAATTGTCGCAATGGCTCCCGCAACACCGCAGCTCAAGTTCCTGCTCAACAAGCTCTTCTTACCGCCCCTCAGGGTCAACAAGCTGCTCTGGCACCCGCGATCAACGCCAGAGTTTGCTTCGCATGTGGAGATCCTAATCATTTTGCCAACATGTGCCTGAACAGGGTTGTGAAACAAGAGCCCCAGCAACAGCCTCAACAGTAGCAACAGCCTCAGCAGCAACAGCAACAAGCAGCACGTGCCAGAACTTTCAACATCAATGTGCGCCAAGCCCAAGCTGACAACAATGTGGTCAATGGTACGTTTCTCGTGAATGGTATTTATGCTTCATGTTTATTTGATACTGGAGCCAATAATTGCTTTGTGTCGTTGGAATTCAAAAAGCTCCTTAATCGCAAGCGTTCCCATCTCTCCTCGTCGTTCGATGTCGAAGTTGCTACCGGAAGAACTGTCGCCGTTAATTCTGTTCTTCGTGATAGTACTCTCGAGCTCAACAGTCACATCTTCCCCATTGATCTCATTCCAATGCAGCTCGGAAGTTTTGACATCATAGTAGGCATGGACTTTCTTCGTGAAAACCATGCTAAAGTTATGTGCTTTGATAAGATGATCCGATGCGCGCTCGCTAATGGTGATTTATTATGTGTTATGGTGAAACTCCCTCGAAGAATCTCAAGCTTATGTCTTGCGTCCAAGCTATCAAGTATCTCCGCAAGGAATACAGAGCTTTTTGGCTAACATTGTAGTAGCGGAGAAGGAAAAGAAAGAAAAGGCGGTAGACCAGGTACCTGTTGTGTGTGAATTTCCAAACGTCTTCCCGGATGAACTCCTGGGATTGCCGCCAATTCGTGATATCGACTTCTGAATCGACCTCATTCTTAGAGCCAACCCTGTTGCCAAAGCTCCCCACCGACTCGCTCCTTCTGAAATGCGTGAACTTTCCAGTCAGCTCCAGGAATTACTTGACAAAGGCTTTATTTGGCCAAGCACCTCTCCTTGGGGCGCGCCAGTCCTTTTCATTAAAAAGAAGGATGGGTCGTTCAGGATGTGCATCGACTATCGGGAGTTGAATAAGTTGACCATCAAGAACCGTTATCCCTTACCCCGAATCGATGATTTGTTCGACCAGTTACAAGGTGCTACATGTTTCTCGAAGATCGATCCACGCTCAGGCTATGACCAACTTCGCATTCAAGAGGAGGATATACCCAAAACTGCTTTTCGCACCCGCTACGACCATTATGAGTTCGTTGTTATGCCTTTTGGTTTAACCAACGCACCCGCGGTTTTCATGGATCTGATGAATCGAGTGTGTAAACCATTTCTGGACCGCTTCGTCATCGTGTTCATCGATGATATCCTGATCTATTCTAAATCGAAGGCCAAACACGCGCAACATCTACGTTTGGTTCCGAGCTACTTCAGGGGAATCGACTCTATGCCAAGTTCTCCAAGTGTGAATTTTGGCTGGAGAGGTTCAATTCCTGGGTCACATCGTTAATAGTCAAGGTATTCATGTCGATCCCGCTTGGATTGAAGCTGTTAAGAGTTGGGTTACGCCCAAGAACCCGTCTGAAGTCCATTCTTTTCTCTGACTAGCGGGCTATTATCATCGATTTATCGAAGGGTTCTCTAAAATTGTCGTGCCGCTAACCTCTCCCATGCATAAAGACATATCCTTTATGTGGGGAACTGAACAGGAATCTGCCTTCCAAACCCTCAAGCACATGCTTTACAATGCTCCTGTCCTTGCTCTACCCGACGGAAACGATGACTTCATAGTCTATTGCGATGCCTCGAACCTTGGTCTTGGTTGTGTTCTTATGCAGCGAGACAAGGTTATCGCTTACGCGTCTCGGCAACTCAAAGTCTACGAGAAGAACTATACAACCCATGATCTCGAGCTAGGCGCAGTTGTTTTTGCGTTGAAGATTTGGCGACACTACCTTTATGGTACAAAGTGTACGGTCTTTACCGATCATAGGAGTCTACAACACATCTTTAGCCAGAAGGAACTTAATATGCGTCAACGCCGATGGGAGGAACTTCTTCACGATTATGACTGTGAGATTCGTTATCATCCTGGAAAAGCAAATGTCGTTGCCGACGCCCTCAGCAGACGAAGCTATTTGGATAGCATTCCAAATATTCCAGCCCAGCATCATCTCGAGACTCTCATCCGTGAAGCCAAACATGCTTGTTTTAATGAGTGAACTCTGAAGAAAGAAAGGATTCATCATGATGGAGCCCAGCTAGTGAATAAATCGAATGGGATATTCCATTATCTGGACCGAATTTGGATCCCGAAACGGAACGATTTGCGACAGATTTTGATGGACGAAGCCCACAAATCTCGGTATTCTATTCATCCCGGTGCCGATAAAATGTACCAGGACCTTCGCTACAGGTACTGGTGGCCGGGCATGAAGCTGGATATTGCTCTCTATGTTGGGAAGTGCCTGACTTGCTCGAAAGTCAAGGTCGAACATCAAAGACCCTCTGGCTTGCTTGAGCAACCCCTGATCCCGATGTGAAAATTTGAGAGCATAGCCATGGACTTCATAACCAAACTCCCACGTACGACCGCAGGTCACGATAGCATCTGGGTTATCGTTGATCGTTTGACCAAATCAGCTCACTTCTTGCCAATACGAGAAGACTACAAGGTAGAAAGATTAGCCCGAATCTACACAAACGAAGTCATCTGTCGACATGGTACGCCTCGCGACATCATCTCTGACCGCGATGGTTGGTTTACCTCGCGATTGTGAGAAATGTTTCAAGCTGCTCTCGGTACCGAGCTTAATCTAAGTACCGCATTCCATCCTCAGACCGATGGTCAGACTGAAAGAATGATCCGTACTTTAGAAGACATGCTTCGCTCCTTTGTCATAGACTTTGGTGGTAATTGGGAAGCTTACCTGTTGTTAGTCGAATTCTCGTATAACAACAGTTATCATTCCAACATTCAAATGGCACCATTCGAGGCCTTATACGGAAGAAGATGTCGGTCGCCTATTGTGTGGCATGAGATCGGGCACTCGCAATTAACTGGTCCTGAGATATTGCAAGAAACAACTGACAAAATCCTCCAAATAAGAGACAATTTGCTGAAAGCTCGGAGTCGTCAGAAAAGTTACACCAATAGACGACGCAAGCCCCTTGAATTTGACGTTGGCGACCATGTACTCCTAAAGGTATCACCTTGGAAGGGTGTGGTCAGATTCGGTAAGAAAGGGAAACTTGCGCCTCAATATATTGGACCCTTTAAGATTCTGGAAAGGATCGGAAAAGTGGCCTATAGACTCGAACTACCGGAGGAACTTAACGTTTATCCGACTTTCCATGTGTCAAACCTCAGAAAATGCCTGGCTGAGCATGATCTGTTCGTACCTCTTGAAGACCTTAAGTAAATGAAACACTACACTTCGTGGAGAAGCCTGTCGAAATCATGGACCGCCAAACCAAGCAGCTCAGATGCTCACGCATTCCTATTGTGAAAGTCCGATGGGAAGGCAAACGAGGCGCAGAGTTCACTTGGGAACTCAAAAGCGACATGAAGGCAAAGTACCCGCAGTTGTTTGTTACGGCTTCGGCTAAATTTCAGGACGAAATTCCCTCAACTAGGGGAGGCTGTAACACCCTGCGTTTCTAAAGTCAAAGTCAACTTTGACTTCTTTGACTCGTAGATAGTCTTTTTGCTTTTACTTTAGTTGTATTATGTGGAGTAATTATTAAGAATCGCAGTAATCAATGTGTATTTATCGCCATTAGTCGCCTTACGACTGTGAACAATAGGAAGCAACAATGTGATAAAGTTAACTGAACGCCAATCAACCTAGTCTAATCAATATCGCGTCGCAATCGAACTCGCAACTCGAATTATGTGTTCTGGATATTGTTTTACGTGTGTGTGCTACTTATGTGTTACTTGTGCATGTTTATTTATGTTTATGTTGTGAAGATCAATCGAAATGCAATCGAAACTCGATCAAATTCAAATCGCAGACGCTAAATGCAAGTAATGTAGGATGATTATATGTTAGATATAGTAGTTGGGATTAAAAGTAATTTGAATAGGAAACACTATCACATCGCAATGCTCGCAATCGCAATCGAAACGACAAAACTCGTCACGCCGAACTCTCGAGTGGCTGATCAAGTGACCAGCCGATCGACCAGCTCGCTCGATCGAGCAGCCGCTCGATCGACCAGCCACTCGATCGGGCTTCCACCCGATCGACCAGCCATATTCCACTATTTCCATTTCAGGAAACCCTATAAATAACCCCTGTCACCATCAAACTTACTACTTTTGCACACCCTTTCCGACCAAGCACTCAACCTCACCTTTTCTTCGATTTCTCGCGATTCCGGTAAGATCTCAACCTAAATCTTGTACTTTCTTAATCTACACGCACTCCTACACCTTTCTATCTTTTGAATCTTAACTTTTAACCGTGAAATCATCGGATTTGAGGTGTTCTAGGATGATGTCATCATCGTGTTCTTAGGAACTTCATGCTTTGGCTTCAATCCACCAAGAACAACTTAGATCTGAACGATTTCCATACGAAACAACAAAGATCCTTCAAGGATCTAAGCATTTTCAGGAGAAAAAGGATTGAAAGATGGTTTCTAACTTTCTTTTAACTCTTTTATACTCAATGCTATCAAAACCGATAGGATCAGAGTTTGTTCTAACCCTCTACTTAATCTTAGTGATGTGTTGTTTCAAGATCTGGTTCCTATCAACGAGACAACCGATTTCGGATTAACCAAGAACAACCTTCGTGAACCAGTTAATTGGTTGAACTTGGGTGATTCTTGTTCGACCAGGTCACTAAGGTCAAGATGGGGTTCTATTGGCTAGTACGTTCTCACACCGTCTCGATAAAATGTCAAACTATCAAACAACCAAGGAAGAAGACGATCAGGCCGACCAGAACGGAGCATCGCCCGATCGGACTACTGTCCGATCAGAATGACACCCGATCGGGCTGCCACCTGATCGGCTTGCACCTTGGGGCCTACACTCAACTTTTATTTCATCATTTAAGGTTTAAACATTGAACGAATTGCTGTCCGATCGGATTACCATCCGACTGGATTGTCACTCGACTATGTGATGATTAGACCTCAACACTTAAACAATTTTTAACATGTTCAGTGCACAAGGATTGCCATCCGATCGGATTGTAATCCGATCGAATGACCGTCCTGCGGTGAACTTATTCTCAACCTGAGAAGCCTGGCCAATCGGATCGTCGTCCGACCGAACTACCATCTGATCGATCGACCTGAAAGGTAGAGATATTTCTCTGTTTTCAAAATGCTACAACGAAAACTTCGAAAGCAAGCCATCATACACAAACACATCCTTCCCAAAGGAGGAAATAATCCACTCGAAAGGTCACCCGATCGGATGACCATCCGAGCGGCTTATCACCCGATCGACCGATTAACCGATCGGACTACCATCCGATCGGAGTACTGTCCGACCTTTAACACTTGTTCCTTTTACGTATCGCTTATTGTTATGCTATCGATCTGATCAGGCTAATTTCGCTCTAAGCGCTCCCTTTAATCCATCATCGTTGTGAGTATACTCGATCCCTTTTTACTTTATGCACTTTTAGGTGTTACATACGTTACTTATTCTAAATCACATTGAACACACTACTCAATACTTTAACGCTAACCGTTACTGCATGTTATACGTGACTAAATGAATGCTTGTTTGTTATGTTTACACATGGAATGTTGTCTACCTGCCATAGCAACGATAGTACTATAGTTTGGACTCAACACCTGTTCATACAGGGGTTGTTAAGGACAATTAGTTACATGGGTCACAGTGGTGATCATGTATCGCGAACTGCTTTGAGCAGTCAACCCGCAGTCATTGGTATCGATAGGTTCATGTCGATAACTAACGTGCTTCGTTTCACACTGTGTACGTGCTGGTTATGCGTAAACGATTTCAAACTCTATTATGCTATTATTAAACTTGTATGCTCACCTTTACACTATGTGTATTGACTTTTACTTTAACGTATGTGACAGGTGCTTAGGATGCTTATGTGCTTAGCTTGCTGTGATGAAATCAAAAGCTAGGAAAGAGTCCTAGAAACCAATAAACAAATTGTCTATCTTTGGAAATCTGAGTTATCGGAACAGAACAATTTGACTAGATTTTGTCTGTAATAATTATGTTATCTTTTATGACATGGTATGAGACATGTTGCTTTAAATAACTGGTAATTATAGTTGTTATGGAAACTTCTGGACAATCTGTTTCACTCAGTGCCACACCCCGATGTTTCCGCCATCGGTTGGGGTGTGACACTCAAAATTTCCACATGTGGAGTATTACCGCGAGGCGTGTGACTGCCCAGGATCCAGCCACTAATTATTTTGAACCGTTTACGAAATGTGTAAATTATTCCAAATGGTACAATTGGTGATTTAGTTTAAAAGTTTAAAAAATGTACTTTATGTTTGCAGCGAAAATGTAAAATAAACTAGTCACGGTTAGAAACCACAATTTAAACAGATGTACAAAACGTACCACTTTCCAAACCACACATACTCCATCCGTTTGGAACGTCCGTCCGCAGCTGTACCTATAGATCTGCAAGCATGCAGTAGCGTGTCAACATAAAGTTGGCGAGTTCACAGTTGTTTAGTGTTATTAAAAAAACATAAGTTTGTTAAATTACTTTGTTCTTATAAAACATGTCATGGGGAGCTACCCCATTGTTTTAAACTACTAGACTCGTACCATACCAACTACTGACTGTTGTTATGTTTAGTGCCCCGAGTCAATGTCTATCGTCACTGACTAAGTGCCCAAGTATATTAGTCCATGCCTGTCCTCTACGGCACGGTGTGAGGCTTGTCAAACCTAATAGCGCTATTTAACTAATAACCCGTTCGCCATTGGCCCAGCGATTAATCGGTATAAAATGTGTAGGGACTTTCAGATAAAGTTCCGTCTAGTCCGTTTAAGACATGTTAAATAAATAGTAAATTACCGGTTTCCGTCCCTCGCAAGGGGACGAGGTTGCCCGTATTCTACCCAAGGAGAATACGTAGATTGCATCCTACCTAAGGGGGATGGTTGTTGTTTGCTACATTCCCAAACCACCGGGAATTACATGCTTTTTAGAAAAGCGTGAACTCACCTTAGATTAGCTTGGCAAATTAAGTTATGGAAAGAAACACGTGAGGTGGAATTGGTCAATCACGTCCTAACATGATTACCGTTTAAGGGTTAGTGGGTGTGCTCACGCGGAAACACGAATCCTACACGTATCTAGCACGTAGCACATTTTATCATACAATGCTAATTATCATGCATGCATTTATCACGACATAGCCTAGCGACAACACAAGTGTCACAAAAGGTTCAAAATACTCTTCAATAAAATTCAGCAATATAGTGCATTTTCGGACAGTTTTTGGAGTGTTATCCGGAATAGTTCGTGTATAGCAAAATTCCCAAAAAATTACAGGACGTGTCAATCGGAGCATCGACTATTGTGTAAAAATTTGGTGACCAAACTCCTTACAGATTTTCCGTGACAAATCTTACGCCAAACAGTGATCAGATTCATCGTAATCTGACCCTGTTTGCCGAATTATTTATTTAAAAATCTACGTTTATCCGATTGACGTAATTCCAGTTGGAGGTTTACACGGACTGAGGCTATCTACAACATAAATTTCATGATCTACATCTAAACACATACCAAGTTATGACACAAAACGTGAGCTGCATTTTCTGCAGAAAATGACAGCTTAGAGAAATTTTATGATTTAATCCGTAAAAAATACTTAAACCTGTCCAAAAAATATGAAATCACTGCGGTTTGAAAGCTACTTCCGAATACTTGATTTTAGGCTCAGAAAACATAGAGTTTCGATAAGTTTAAGTCCTGAAAAAGGCTGCGGAAGTTGGCGTATTTTCTGCAGAAAATCGCTGAACGAAACATTACTTGTTTTAAAATGTTTTTCATGTATCCTACGACCAAAATCAATCATTCACAGCAGGTTATATGTCACTTTCATCTGATTTAGCATACTAAACTCTAAGATCATCAAAATTATTAACCCTAAACACCCTTTATGCGTTCATACATACCAAAACGATAACACAAAACATCATGCTTGATATTCATGCATTCTATGCTATGAGTTAACCTTGTAAACATCAATATTATCACTGAGGTATGCAAACACAGCCATAAAAACTTAGTTCAACATCGACAAATATACATACAACGTTTCGAATTTATAAAAAATCGAACCAGGATGCGGTACCTAGCAACCTATACTACTAATATCATCATAGAGTATAAACAGTCAACAGGTATTAGAAAACAAAAACGCAGCCTAGATAAACATATATAGTCACATATGAACCTTAAAACTTCATAAGAGCACAATATAATGATACCTAGTAACAATTGAAGTAGAACCGAGGCGAGAAGCGAATCTGCGGAGGAATTCTTGGCCCTTATCAGTTGGAAGAAGAGAGAAAAGGAAGGGTAGTGGTGTTCGATCCCCAACTAACGTAGACTAGGGTTTTGAATTTTTGTTGTGAAAGTGTCATACTAATCTCATGCAACTATACATATTATAAAAGGGGTTTAGATTGGGGCAGTTTGGGGACTAGCAAGTGGGCCGAATGTAAGGTTTTGTGGTTGGGTTTCTTGGGCCGTAAGTGGTTGGAGTAAAAGAGCTTCAATACAAACAAAACGTAACATGGTTAGCAGCATATGTTGTTTGAATACATACATATATTATTATGATTTAATTATTTATTTATTTACCGTTTTTTAAACACTTAATCCACTACTATAAGTGTATAATAAGTTAGCAATGATAATATACGATATACATGCTATGGTTTGGACCTCCTAGGTTTTGGGTTTCGCAAGTGGGTTGAATCGACAAGCGAGCTCATGCTTTGGTTCAACGATACAAACAGTTTGGGTCGGTTCAACACTATAAGTTGGATAAGTATGTGGAATTGGTTTCGTAGAAAAGTAACGAAAAACTTAAAATAATCTAAAAGAAAAGTGAAATGGATGATGTTAACCTCGGAAACACGGGTCGTCACATAACTGAACTCACAAATGTGTAACACCCAGTTTATAGTACTAGATTTAATAACATAGAACCTTACATTTGATGCCAAAGATTTAGAGTTTACAAAAACTTTTAATATTTTGGACCATAACTAGACACAACATGCATGTAATGTTCTTACGAAATCATAATCAAGACGATAACTACAATTGTTTACATAGTTTTTAAAACAAAAGATCATGTGCGAAAGCGTTTGTTAGAGTGTTCGGTTCGGATACATATGCTTGATCATCACCCTTCTGCTAGAAAACCTGAAAACTGAGCATTTTATCCAATGTTAGTATTATGGTCCTTGACCAATAATATAAACAAAACGGTGTGTTAAAACCAATTAAAGAAATCAAGAAATATGAATTTCAGCGTTTGGAACTGGGGGCTACCGTAACTTACGGTAGCCACCGTAAGTTACGGTGGCACCTGGAAGCTTATTGTTCTGCCGTAAAGCAGAAGAATCCCACCGTAGCAATTCATTGGCTACCGTAAGTTACGGTATCACCGTAACTTACGGTAGACTCTGCACATGTTTTCTTGCTTTGTGATCTTAGTCATTCTAGTTCCGTTTTGCAGGGAATTAACCTTGAACATGTTTATCACCTACCCAAGGTTAATTACCCATGATCGGAATTATTACTCGCTATCATGTTTCGCTTTCCCATGAGGAATCGCTTACGCAGTCATCCACATGTTTGAATCCAAGACTTCGTGTTTATCAACTATACTACTTAGACATGCTTATCAATTCAGGTCCTTAACTCCTGTATGAGGAGTTTAACTTCGCAACTAGTTTAGCGTGTCCAACTTACAACTTACACATATAATTATAACCATGCTTTATGTAATGGTGTCTAACTTCATGTAATTTACAAAACTTGTTTTGACCCGTTTGGGTCCTAAATAAAGCACCTTACGGACATCCAATTTCCATGTTTATTACTTGTTTAAGACTTTAGTCGAGTTCATGACATAAAGGTAACTCTCGGTCATCATGTTTGAATAATGATATAAAACCAACAACAAGTATAATGTAATGAAACAATAAATTTCATACCTTTAGAGCACGCCTTTCCCCCGTGAATTCCCTCCGGCTTGTCCGCTTGATGATCCGGACTCTTTGCCTAGGAAATTCAGTTTACAACTTGTTTAGAACTCTTTTAAGGACCATAATCACATCATTATGAGCCATGATCAAATCTGCATTTTCATCCTACTTTTAACACCCAAATCCTCACTTAAGCATTTCAACAAACACTAAGCGGGTCAGATTTTTACATAGTCATTACTTAGTTCATGGCTTGTTATTTACATCTAAATTCACTTCAATTAAGCAAATCTTACACACTTAACATTTAAATTGCTGAATTTCATCATATAATTCAGCTTTTCACTAGATTAAAAACCATACTCCTAGTGTTTGTCTAACTTTACAATATCATAAATCACCTACAATGGTGATTGTAATTTCTTCAAGTATCATGCAATGATTTTCACTAATAATCATCTAGGGTTCAACCCTAAACATCATATTACTTCAAGACTTGTTCATGCATAACATATCTAGGCTCAATTTCAGTTTTTCATCAATACCCTAGAATTCATGGTGAATCAAAACATCAAATTTTTACATACCTTTTGATCCTTATGACGAGGTGATCACTAATTTGTGTTTAGAATTCGATTTGAACTTGATTTAGGCTTCAATTTGCAGGTTTTAGAGTGAAGCTAGGGTTTTAGGAACACTCTGGTCGCCCCCTTTCTCTTGTTCGACCAGACACACCCAACAATGGTGTGTTTGGTGAATTTTTGTTACTAATCAGCTTTTAGTTTTCAATGTTTGGCAAATTTAATCACTTAACTATGATTTCTCTTAAGTTTAAGTGTTTTAGCCATATCATGGATTATTTCAAGACTTGAACTTAACTAGGTTATGTTCCTAGTTGGTAAATTCTTGTTTGTTAATTCTTTAAAATTTCAATGTAAGGGTTTATATTTTCGGGGTGTTACAAGTCCACCCCCCTTAAAAAGGGTTTCGTCCCCGAAACCGAATTACGTACCAATAAAGTCGGGTATAGACGTTGCATTTCTTCTTCGGATTCCCATGTGGTATCAGCACCCTTCCTGTGTTCCCATTTGACCCTTACTTGATTGATCTCTTTATTTCTTAAGGTTTTCACCTTACGATCCAAAATCGCAATGGGCTTTACTATATAGTTTAATCTATCGTCCACCTCGATGTCATCGTAGTGGATATAAGTTGTCTCATCTGCTAGACATTTTCGAAGGTGTGACACGTGAAATGTGCTATGAATTCCGCTTAGTTCCTCCGGTAGTTCAAGGCGATAAGCTACCTTTCCTACCCGTTCGATAATCGTAAATGGCCCAATAAATCTTGGACTCAGTTTCCCTTTCTTTCTAAATCGAATAACTCCTTTCCATGGGGACACTTTAAGCATGACTTTGTCACCGACTTGAAACTCAATAGGCCTTCTCCGTTTATCAGCATACGCCTTTTGCCGGTCTTGAGCCGCTTTCAAATGTGCCCGAACTATGTCGATTTTCTCATTCGTAGTTCGGATTATATCGGTAGGTGCTAACCCTCGTGGGCCCACTTCTCCCCAACATACCGGAGTTCGACATTTTCTGCCATATAACAGTTCATACGGGGCCATCTTAATACTCGCGTGATAGCTATTGTTATATGCAAACTCGACCAAGGGTAGATGGACATCCCAACTACCTCCGAAGTCAATAACGCAAGCCCGCAGCATATCTCCCAACGTTTGTATTGTTCTTTCACTCTGCCCATCCGTTTGTGGATGGTAAGCAGTGCTAAGGAACAATTTAGTTCCCATTTGTTCTTGGAATTCACGCCAAAATTTCGAAGTAAACCGAGTATCTCTGTCTGACACAATGGATATCGGTACCCCATGCCGTGCTATGATTTCATTGGTGTACACTTCCGACATCTTCTCAGATGTATAGGTCTCGCGAATTGGAATGAAGTGAGCGCTTTTCGTCAATCTATCTACAACCACCCATATAGCATCGAACCCGCGGTTAGTTTTGGGCAATTTGGTCAACAAATCCATGGTGATTTGTTCCCATTTCCAAACAGGGATTTCCAACGGTTGGAGTTTACCGTATGGCTTTTGGTGTTCCGCCTTGACTTGTAGACATGTCAAACACGTTTCCACGTATCTCACGGTATCTCGTTTCATTCCAGGCCACCAATAGTTTTGTTTCAAGTCATTATACATCTTGGTCGCTCCCGGATGAATGGAATAACGGGATTTGTGTGCTTCATCTAATAGAAGCTTTTTAACCCCACATGTGTTAGGGATCCAAATTCTATTGAAATGAGTCTTCAGGCCGTGACTGCCTATCTCGAGGTCTTTAACCTGGCCAATAATTCTTTCCTTTTTCCAATTTTTCGTCTTTACAGCTTCATCCTGTGCTTCTCGAATTCGTTCTAGTAGGCTCGAAGTCACAATGAGTTGCATTGATCGTACCCGTATCGGGGTATAATCTGCTTTGCGGCTCAACGCATCAGCCACTACATTGGCCTTCCCGGGGTGGTAATGTATTTCACAGTGGAAATCCTTGACCATTTCTAACCACCGCCTTTGTCTCATGCTTAATTCCTTCCGATCGAAGAAATATTTCAAGCTTTTATGGTCGGTAAAGATCGTAAATTTTACCCCATACAAGTAATGCCTCCATATCTTTAAGGCAAACACCACCGCCGCCAATTCCAAGTCGTGAACCGGGTATTTCTTTTCATGGATCTTCAATTGTCTCGAGGCATAGGCGATGACCTTGCCTCGTTGCATTAAAACACACCTGAGCCCCAAATGAGAAGCATCCGAGTAAACCATCATGTCGTCGGTCCCTTCCGGTAATGTTAACACCGGAGCGTGGGTCAACCTTTCTTTGAGCGTTTGGAAGGCTTCCTCTTGCTTAACGCCCCATACAAACTTTTCCTCCTTGCGAGTCAATTTGGTCAATGACAAGGCAATTTTGGAGAAATCCTGTATGAATCTCCGATAATATCCCGCAAGCCCTAAAAAGCTTCGGATTTCCGAGGGGTTTCTTGGAGGGTTCCAATTTGACACAGCTTCTACCTTTGATGGGTCTACTAGTACTCCATCGGCACTAATGATGTGTCCAAGAAACTGCACTTCTCGTAACCAGAAGGCGCACTTAGAGAATTTTGCATACAACTTTTCTTGTCTGAGTGTCTCTAATATTTCTTGCAAATGATACACGTGCTCAGCTTCATTCTTCGAGTATACTAATATGTCATCGATAAATACAATTACCGATTTATCTAGCATAGGTTTGCAAACCCGGTTCATGAGGTCCATGAAAGCCGCGGGTGCATTAGTTAACCCAAAGGGCATTACAAGAAACTCATAATGCCCGTACCGCGTATGAAACGCCGTCTTTGGTACGTCTTCTTTCTTGACTTTCAATTGGTGATAACCCGACCTAAGATCTATCTTAGAAAAACAACTTGCCCCCTGTAGCTGGTCAAACAAATCATCAATTCTTGGAAGTGGGTATCGGTTCTTCACCGTGAGTTTGTTTAACTCTCGGTAATCGTTACACATGCGCATACTGCCATCCTTCTTTTTCACGAATAAGACTGGTGCGCCCCACGGAGACACACTCGGTCGAATAAACCCCTTGTCGAGAAATTTCTGGATTTGAGACATCAATTCTTGTAATTCTGACGGCGCAAGTCGGTATGGCGCCTTGGCCACGGGTTTTAAGCCCGGAATCAACTTGATTCCGAACTCTACCTCCCGTTCTGGTGGTATCCCCGGTAATTCTTCCGGAAACACGTCTTCATAATCACGTACCACCGGTACGTCTCCAATTTTTTTGAGGGGTTCTTTTTCCGTTTCGCTTGCGTATACCATATAAGCCTTGCATCCATGTTTCATAAGTTTATGGGCTTCTAGCATTGAGCATATCACCGGGTTACCTCCTTTTTCACCGTATATCGTAACTTGCTTTCCGCTAGGAGACGTCAGTTTTATTTCCTTTCGGAAACAAACCACCTTCGCGTGGTGACGGGATAACCAATCCATCCCTACTATCACTTGGAATTCTCCCATCGACATCGGAATCAAGTTTATCATGTATTCTTCGTCATCAATGTTCATTTTACAGTTTTCGCATACACCACAAACGATAAAGCTCTTGTTATTACCTATCTCTACTTCTAAGGGCATAGGTAATTTTCGATCGCCTTTCCAACCTCTTCGGCAATCACTATCCTCATTTGTTCGGTGACTCTTGGCACCGCATCATCATCACCTCCATCCGCCATCTTTAATACTGAAATGTTTACATATATTGTTAAACATTCCATTTGTAACACATGTTTTACTTGTTTTGATTTAATCAAGTTCATGACTTGACTCAATCATTCTTGTTTCATGACTTTCTTGTGTTTGAGTGTGTTTACACACTCTTGATTCTATCGTTCTTGTTTCATGCTTTTCTTGTGTTTGAGTGTGTTTACACACTCTTTTCCATGCATATTTGTTCGTGATTTATTTCTATTTTATCAAAATTTACTTACACAATAATTCTTACCGGGTACTTGATCAAGCTTGAACCGAACACTTATTGACAACCTTGAGCTCTGATTACCAACTTGTAACACCCAGTTTATAGTAGTAGATTTAATAACATAGAACCTTACATTTGATGCCAAAGATTTAGAGTTTACAAAAACTTTTAATATTTTGGACCATAACTAGACACAACATACATGTAATGTTCTTACGAAATCATAATCAAGACGATAACTACAATTGTTTACATAGTTTTTAAAACAAAAGATCATGTGCGGAAGCGTTTGTTAGAGTGTTCGGTTCGGATACATATGCTTGATCATCACCCTTCTGCTAGAAAACCTGAAAACTGAGCATTTTATCCAATGTTAGTATTATGGTCCTTGACCAATAATATAAACAAAACGGTGTGTTAAAACCAATTAAAGAAATCAAGAAATATGAATTTCAGCGTTTGGAACTGGGGGCTACCGTAACTTACGGTGGCACCTGGAAGCTTATTGTTCTGCCGTAAAGCAGAAGAATCCCACCGTAGCAATTCATTGGCTACCGTAAGTTACGGTATCACCGTAACTTACGGTAGACTCTGCACATGTTTTCTTGCTTTGTGATCTTAGTCATTCTAGTTCCGTTTTGCAGGGAATTAACCTTGAACATGTTTATCACCTACCCAAGGTTAACTACCCATGATCGGAATTATTACTCGCTATCATGTTTCGCTTTCCCATGAGGAATCGCTTACGCAGTCATCCACATGTTTGAATCCAAGACTTCGTGTTTATCAACTATACTACTTAGACATGCTTATCAATTCAGGTCCTTAACTCCTGTATGAGGAGTTTAACTTCGCAACTAGTTTAGCGTGTCCAACTTACAACTTACATATATAATTATAACCATGCTTTATGTAATGGTGTCTAACTTCATGTTATTTACAAAACTTGTTTTGACCCGTTTGGGTCCTAAATAAAGCACCTTACGGACATCCAATTTCCATGTTTATTACTTGTTTAAGACTTTAGTCGAGTTCATGACATAAAGGTAACTCTCGGTCATCATGTTTGAATAATGATATAAAACCAACAACAAGTATAATGTAATGAAACGATAAATTTCATACCTTTAGAGCACGCCTTTCCCCCGTGAATTCCCTCCGGCTTGTCCGCTTGATGATCCGGACTCTTTGCCTAGGAAATTCAGTTTACAACTTGTTTAGAACTCTTTTAAGGACCATAATCACATCATTATGAGCCATGATCAAATCTGCATTTTCATCCTACTTTTAACACCCAAATCCTCACTTAAGCATTTCAACAAACACTAAGCGGGTCAGATTTTTACATAGTCATTACTTAGTTCATGGCTTGTTATTTACATCTAAATTCACTTCAATTAAGCAAATCTTACACACTTAACATTTAAATTGCTGAATTTCATCATACAATTCAGCTTTTCACTAGATTAAAAACCATACTCCTAGTGTTTGTCTAACTTTACAATATCATAAATCACCTACAATGGTGATTGTAATTTCTTCAAGTATCATGCAATGATTTTCACTAATAATCATCTAGGGTTCAACCCTAAACATCATATTACTTCAAGACTTGTTCATGCATAACATATCTAGGCTCAATTTCAGTTTTTCATCAATACCCTAGAATTCATGGTGAATCAAAACATCAAATTTTTACATACCTTTTGATCCTTATGACGAGGTGATCACTAATTTGTGTTTAGAATTCGATTTGAACTTGATTTAGGCTTCAATTTGCAGGTTTTAGAGTGAAGCTAGGGTTTTAGGAACACTCTGGTCGCCCCCTTTCTCTTGTTCGACCAGACACACCCAACAATGGTGTGTTTGGTGAATTTTTGTTACTAATCAGCTTTTAGTTTTCAATGTTTGGCAAATTTAGTCCCTTAACTATGATTTCTCTTAAGTTTAAGTGTTTTAGCCATATCATGGATTATTTCAAGACTTGAACTTAACTAGGTTATGTTCCTAGTTGGTAAATTCTTGTTTGTTAATTCTTTAAAATTTCAATGTAAGGGTTTATATTTTCGGGGTGTTACAAAATGTAGCCGAATAATGGCTAAAAGTTCAAACGAAGTTCGGTTCGCACCAACAGACTCCATTTGCGCGAAGGGTCCTTTCGGTTCGCGCTAATGGTCTCTTCGCACGAACGTTTGTGATGTTCGGTTTCCGTTTATTTCAGTTCCACGTTGCTCGTTACTGATTCTAATGGGCAAACCAGGACCCATGAAATCACAGTAACTTAGTGTCGTAACGAGTGCATGGACGGAATATACTTTCTGTTTAATCATACTTTCATACTTTTACGCTTACGTACTTTATATTCTGAAATCCGAATCCTCCGTCCAACTCTAACGACTCACACCTTCGTTTACCCCTTGTAGGGTAACCTCGGTGTTTCCACTTCGACTCAACAACTCGCAGGATTATCAAACGAAGATTTGCAAAACCGGAAGTATACTCGAACGCCCTTTTTACGCTTTACACTTTTGGGTGCAATATGTTTAATTATTCAAACTTCACATACACACTTATACTTTATCAATCACACAAACAATCCATTCATGCATCCTAAATATGTTATACTTGATTTGGATTCTCTGAGCATTCTTATGTGATTCTACTTATCATTAACTTCGTACGACCCTCCCCTTAACATGTATAGCACTATAGGAGTAACGCACCGCCCGTAGTCTTTTGGTGATGTTAAGTATTTATACATGCGGTAATCAGATGATTGACTTGTATAGTTGCATGCCAGGTTTACATTAATCCAGTTAACTAGTTTTGCCATGTGGATTTGTTTAAACATTTTTACATACTTAGTCTATTATTAAACTTGTATACTCGCCAATACATTGTGTATTGAACTATGCTTTAAAATATATTGCAGGTTGATGACATTGAGGCTCATGGAATCTAGTCGGATTGCTTAGATACACACTTATATTCTAGATTATGTTGTTGTATTGTTGTTGAATTTGTTGTATCGTCTAATGAACAATGTTGTATTTCCTCTTTTCAAATGTTGTACTTTGATTTTGGTATGTTGTAACTGACAATTGATATCAATACTATGAAACCAATTTTATTAAATATTGTCGCCAATAGTGTTATCAAGTCTCGAGCAATCTCGTCCTCGTCCCGCTCCGATGTTTCCGCCATCGATTGGGGTGTGAGACAAAAAAACCCCTAAGTTCTTAACATAAAATGTAGTCTATTTCAATCTAAACTTTCCAATTATTTTAAAAAAAATTCAAATTAAAGAATCTTTTAAATTTAGTTAGTCTAAAACCTTTAAAAGAAAAAAGTTACATTGCCTATCATGAAGACATGACTGAACACCAAAGTCACAACTCAAAACAACATTTTCTTGCCAATTATAAGGGGCTGTTTGGCTAAGCTTATTTTAGTGACTTATTTACTTATTGACTTTTTGAAAAGTTAAAAGGTGTTTGGGTTAGCTTATTATGTGAGAGGAATAAGTAAATAAGTCACTCCATATGACTTATTTACTTTTCTAAAAAGTCAATAAGTCATAAGTCACTCCAAAATAAGCTTAGCCAAACAGCCCTAACATGCAAACACAACAACACCTGTTGAATTTTTTCACATCGTATACACCTAAATCTTAATCCACCACAAAAAAAAATTTAAAAATTTGGTATGTATCTTAACCTATTAAATTGAAAAGCCTGACTTCCAAATACATAAATTCTGCAGATTTTAAGCCCATTATTATTAGTGTAATGGGCCGTTTTATTTGGGCTAAAGCCACTAAATTTTGCAAAGTCCCTATCAAGTGGCCAATGGGCCCATCCTAAACTGCAAAGTTGACTGAAATAAAGGGACATAATTGAACAACCACAAAGATCAGGGGCCTAAATGAAATACAACTAGCCTATATACCTATTTGCAAATAAAAGATATCGTGTTTCCAAAGAAATCAAAACTCTGATCGGAACAGAGCAAACGCAGGTAGCGAAAATGTCAGGGATGGAACGACTACAGAGAATGTTCGCCGGCGCTGGTGGCGCGTTAGGTCACCCGCCACCGGATTCACCGACTCTTGATACATCGGAACAAGTTTACATCTCGTCACTTGCTCTCTTGAAGATGCTTAAACACGGTAAAATCACATTTCTAGGGTTTCTTTTACTTGATTCGTTTTGATTTGATTGTTTTTTTTTGTTACTGGAAGCTTGTAGATTAGTGAAATTGTAGTTGTGTGTATTTCGTTAGGGTTTAATGATGTTTTCTATTGCTTATACATGAGTGAAATTGTAGTTTTGTGTATTGTGTTAGGGTTTAATGATGTTTTAGCTACGATTTGGTTGTTATCTGTTGCTGGAATGCTTATACATTTGTGAATTTGTAGTTTTGTGTATTGCGTTAGGGTGTTTGATGATGTTTTTGATGTGATATTATTGTTTTCTATTAATTGAGGGGTTATACATGAATGAAATTGTAGTTATGTGTATTGGGTTAGGGTTTGATGATGTCTCTGCTGTGAGTTGGTTGTTTTCTTTTACCGAAGTGCTTGTAGGTTAGTGAGTTTTGTGTATCGTGTTAGGGTTTAATGATGCTTCCGCTGCGAATCGGTTTTTTTTTTTATTGCTGGAGTGTATATGCATGAGTTGTGTATTGAGTTAGGGTTTGATGATGTTTCTGCCGTGATTAGTTGTTTTCTATAGGTAGAGTGTTTATACATGAGTGAATTTATAGTTGTTCATTTGTGTATTGCGTTTGATGATGTTTCTGCTACGATTTGACTGTATTCTATTGCTAGAGGGCTTATACATGAGTGAATTTGTAGTTTCGTGTATTGTGTTAGGGTTTGATGATTTTCTGATGTGATTTGGTTGTATCTACTGTTAGAGTGCTTATGCATGAGTGAATTTGTAGTTTTGTGTATTGTGTTAGGGTTTGATGATGTTTTTGATGTGATGTGTAGGGAGAGCGGGAGTTCCGATGGAAGTTATGGGATTGATGCTTGGGGAATTTGTGGATGAGTATACTGTTCGTGTTGTAGATGTGTTTGCTATGCCTCAGAGTGGTACCGGGGTTAGTGTTGAAGCTGTTGATCATGTTTTCCAGACTAATATGCTTGATATGCTTAAGCAAACCGGAAGGTCAGTATTTGTTTGTTCAATTACATAGTTATTTGTATTGCTGAATGCTGATATGATAGTTAAAAGCTATCGCGTCTTGCGCATAGGCCTATTTTTCAGGCGAGGCAATTGCGCTTTAAGTCTTTAAAGTCCGGCAAGATTCCAGCCAGATGTCTACTTTTATCGAAGGAAAACTACTTTTTCTATCCTAATACACTAATATTGTATTACTTTTGGTACTAAATAGATGGTATTAAATGTTATATAATAGCTTTTGTTTGTGTTTTTGAAGAATAGTATTATATTTCTAATAATATATTTTAATTGTTTTTCATTGTGCTCTTTTCTTTTCTATGGTCCGCGCTTTTTTGCGCCTTACCTAGGCCCCAGGCGAGGCCCTATGCGCTATGAGTGCGCCTCGCGCCTTTAATAACTATGGCTGTTATGTATTTGGTACTTGATTGTGGAAATTAGTGGTTGGAAGTTGGAACCTCTGTTTTATGGTATTGAATGCTTATTAAGGTACAAGCAAGTTTTCTTGGAAGTTGGAACGGCTTTGCAAACTGGAGTCAGTTTAGGAATTCTTTGGTATCATTACTTGTGTTGGAAGGAGTTAATGTTTAGATGTCTACTAGTGTTAAGCTTAAGTTACAAGGTGTTGTAGATAATTCTTTGCAAACTGGAGTCTCTCTAGAAGTTGTTAATCTGACTATTTCGTGCACTTTTTTAATATGCCTTTTGTCGAATGATGATGCATCGTGGAAGGATGATGAAGGAGGGTAATGAAACAGGATTATGAGGAATTTAAGGCGTAATGCTAATTATGATGTTTATTCGGAAAAATAGATAAGCTCGAATTGTGGTGTACTTTGAAATCTACTGTCTTACGGTGATAATATTAGCTCATAGATTTGTTGAACATCCCTAGACTAAATTTCTGGTAATACTTTATACTTTTATAGCTCTTTCTCGTGTCTTCCTTTTCAAACTGGCGACTGCAACTTTTTAAAGTGGTAGTTGTCGTAAACTAGTAGATAGCCCCGCGCTTCCCGGTGGTTTTTGCGTTGTATAGTTTTAAAACCGCAATGCTAATACTCAGAATGACCAATTGAACATACACAATTCAAAGACCAGCTCAGTCCAAAACAGTTGCATAATCTATAGAATAATTGCAGTTTTAAATAAATTAATTTACAAAGTAGATATTTATGGAACACTTGGTAGGCTTTATGAAAGTATGAAGGTTAGGATTGAAGAATTAACTGACTTCGTAGTTCGTACAAATCATCTCTGCAAATTTCTCCAACTAAAGTAGTTTTAACACTCCTTAATCACAAATCATTTCGAACGAAAATCATATGCTTAACTTTTCATTTTCCAAAATCCATCTTCACTGCTATCAAAATACCTTAATTTACCGATTGTTCCAACCACCACTGTTCTCCAGTGCCGGTGCTGTCAATTTTCATGGATCTGAGCCCGCTGCTCCAGCCATTGTGAGACGCCTTCAAGCCGATCAAATCGTTCGGTTGCCTCGAACCTCATGTGATGCAAATCGGTAAGCACGTGAGCTTAAAGCGTACCTTGTACGAACTTCGATATCTTCTTCTCGACCATATCCTTCTTCCGAGATAAGTGCAGCTTCTTGTACGTGCTCAAGCGGCTGGAATTGAGGAATTTGACGGCGAGTTCATGGCCCTCTTGGAGGACCTTGGAGATTTTGTCGAGCTGTGCTGACATGTTTCTTTCAACTCCATGCCCGAGTATTTGATTTCGTCTCTATCAAAGGAAATTGGGGGTCTCAGAGTTAGAGAGAAGTTAACACACCAAAAGAAAACACGTTGTAATGGCTTGTACAATCTGCTTGAAAAAAAGTAAATGCTCTACAGTTAAAAAACACTCACAAAGGCAATTTGCCTTTTAATTCGCCCATGTTTGTATTCTCTTGATAGTTTCTACTTTCTTGTACATGATAGTATGATACTATTTAACACTGTTCTCAGTTTAATCTAGTCCCCTTGTGGGTTCTCAGTTTCTCATATACTTCCATATATAAGCTATTGTAACTAGTTGCGCCTGGAGAGGTTTACCATATAGTTCTCTACTTGATATGTTTGCAATCTATTGTTATGGACCCTGTGATTAACTTTGTTGATGGTTCTTTTGGCCATTTTGGTTTTCTAAAGATGTGTTGCTCATATAGAAGAGTCTAATAGTTGTTTTGAATATATTACTTTCTTCTGCTGCTATTTTTATATGTTCTGATCCTGTGGCTTGATTGCTTCTTTTGTTTGTTGTCTCAGGCCTGAAATGGTGGTTGGATGGTACCATTCACATCCTGGATTCGGCTGTTGGCTATCTGGAGTTGACATCAACACACAACAGGTTCTGGATTCACACACTTCTATTTGTTACTTTGATCACATATGCGCAGCCTTAATTAATACTTTCTACCCGACTGTTTTGCATTTGGAATCAGAGTTTTGAAGCGCTGAATCAACGAGCCATTGCGGTGGTGGTGGATCCAATCCAGAGTGTTAAAGGGAAGGTTGTCATAGATGCCTTCCGTTTAATCAACCCCCAAACCATGATGCTTGGACAAGAGCCACGTCAGACAACTTCCAATCTTGGCCATCTCAATAAACCATCCATCCAGGTGAGTGTTTCTCGTATACCACTGCATCGTGTCTTGACTTAACGAGCCATCTTTACCACAGGCCAAAACTGGTCAGGATGGGTTAGGTTGATGCCCCACTTATCTATTCATTCTAAGCTTTTCTAAATGATATCGCATTAATTGTTGTAATAATAAATTAAATTCCTGAGTAAGACAATGTAATTTGAACGGTTCCCTTTTTAACTAAGTATTTTGATTCGATCCATTTGAGCTGTTTGAGATAGGAAACAACTTATCGACCCATACATAAATAAATGGGTCAAAATGGCCAGTTCTAGTCTCAGACCGTTATTTCTTTTTTTCATGTTATCATCGTATGGATTTCACCTTTTTTTTGCAGGCGTTGATCCATGGTTTGAACAGGCATTATTACTCGATCGCCATTAATTACAGGAAGAATAAACTGGAGGAGAAGATGCTACTTAACCTTCACAAGAAAAAATGGACTGATGGGCTCACACTTGAACGATTTGATACCCATTCTAAAACCAATGAGCAGACTGTCCAGGTAACAATCTTCTTTCTGCCGAGTTTATGATGACTTTGTTGTTTCTGACACAAATCACAATTCGACCCACTTATTTTCTTGGTTTAAAAAAGCGCGAGGCACTCCGAAGTGGTTTGGTTCCAAAAGCTTTAAGCTACGCTTCAAGCGCGAAGCGAGAGCTTCACGTATGCGAAGCGCTCAAAATAAAAAAAAACATATAAAAAATATTTGTACACATCAATATGACATATTATGCTTGTTAATCAGTAATAAACACAAAAACATGATTATAAAACACACTTAACACATAAAACATAGTTAAAACATAAATTAAAGTCGAAACACACCTAAAACATAAACATAAAAATAGTCTTTAATCACTAATCATCATAATCAAGTACGTATTTTTCTCCATCAACATCACTCAGTCCAATATCTTCTTCAAGCTCATCTTCATCATATAGAGTTTGTAGATCATTGGAGAAGGCTGAATTTTAGAAGAAAATATGAAGAATCGATGGAGAAGAGGGAGAGAGCAGCTGAACAAAGTAAACGTTATTTTTTAGGGTAAAGAAGTAGCGGGTGTGTCAATAAAAGCTGTTGCACCTTAATTAAACCCTATTGGAGACTATTGGGCCCAAATAAACCCAAATCTAACCTGATTGAGCTGGAGCGTCGCTTCAAACACTTGGCGCTTCGGGCTTAAAGCGGCACTCCAAAACGCTTCACATAAATTGTCGCTTCAGGCAAAAAAAAGCACTATTCCAAACGCTTCAGCGCTTCACGCTTTAAGCTCGCTTTTTTAAATCAAGCTTATTTTATAGGTTTGTTAAACGGGTCGTGTTTGTGGGTTGGTTGGTCAAACCCAACACAAACCAAAAGTTTTACACAACTCAAATACCAACACAACTCGTGTATTCATGGATTGACGCGAACATGATCCGTTTAGAGTTTAGTCGAACTTTTTACAATACTATAAAATTACAAATTCACACCGAACAATGTATATAAAAATTGGTCAAACTGCAGATCTTAAAGCTCATTTGGTTTTTAACATTTTAGTTTTGACAAAAAATAGAGTAAACTTCTATTTTCGTCCCCAAGGTTTAAAAAAACGGAAATGAGATTCGAGGCGTTTTCCCTTCACCTCGCAGGGCGTAAGCCTCGTGGCGAACAAAGGCATAAGCCCGAGGCGGAATAAAAAATTTATATCTTGTAAAATAATAATACTAACTAAAATCATCATAAAATTCATCAAAATCATCTAAAACACACATAAAAAAGACATAAACTGCTTGAAATTGACACAAAGTCAAAAACATCAAAAACAAATATCAGAAACCCCTGAGGCGCAACCCTTTTAGCGCCTTAGCCCCTCTGAGGCGCACGTGCAATAGAATTCTCTTGAGGCGCGCCTTAGAATCGTTTTTTGGGCGTTTCGCCTCGAGGCGCACGCCTCAACCGTTTTTTAAAACCATGTTCGTTCATGATGTTTAGCTACTTTTGCGACGTTCGTCCAAAGGTTTGTTTTTCCGCATCTGGATCCAAAAGGTTTGAAATTTTGCCATTTTCATTCAACTGGTTGACTCCATCCACTTTTTAACGTTAAGTCAGGGGTATTTCTGTCTTTTTAGACATTTTTTGTGATGATTAAAAGGATTGAGTGGGGAGAAAGTGAACAGAGGTGGATTTTTATTTCTAGTGTTTTTTATTTTAATAAAAATGTCTAAAAAGACCGAAATGCCCCTCATTTAACGGAGAAAAATGGATGGAGTTAACGAGTCGGATGAAATTGGCATTTTACTCGAAAAAATATGATGACATGCAATACCACTTAAATTTTTTCAAAAATTAATGGTTCAATGTGCCACCGATACTTTTAGCTAAACGTGTTGGTCGGTTCGACCCGAAACTGAGGTGATCTGTTTATATAAAAAAACCCAAACGTGTGAATTTGATGTTAGGTTCTTGTTTTATTAGAAATTCACACCCTAACTTAGGTGTTTGTGTGCAGGAAATGCTGAGTCTAGCTATCAAATATAACAAAGCGGTTCAGGAAGAGGACGAATTACCTCCGGAGAAACTAGCGATCGCAAACGTTGGAAGGCAAGATGCCAAGAAACATCTGGAAGAACATGTGTCAAACTTAATGTCATCCAACATCATTCAGACATTGGGTACCATGCTTGACACTGTTGTCTTTTAGGCTTTTCAACCATGTATCTTGTACCTTGATGTGTGAATCTAGCAACTTGATATTGTGGATTTATGGTTTAGTTACAACTATTTATTTAATTAAGATCTATAACATTTTAAAATGTTTTTGCTTTTATTATGATATTGTCATCCATGATTGGTTGCGAAGTTGTCTCGATCCATAACATCATCTTCTGCTTCTTAAAATGTTTCTTCATTTATTGTTGTTGGATGCCGGAGCTTATACGGGACCAATGCTTTGATACCGATGTGTATTCGAATTGTAGACTTGTACGTTTAAAACCCCCATGATTCAACATTTTAATTTATTTAATTTAAATTTTAATACTATAAATTAGCAACTTATTTGTACATATAGATGTTGTACCTAATGATTGAAAAGTTCAAAAAAAAAAACTTGATTTTTTACTTTTAATTCAAAAGTACTTGATAAATTAATTTTAACCCAAAACTATTTAAAGTTTTACATATAACTTAAAACTTTTTTATCTTTTACAATTTAAACTCACAACTTTTTTTACTTTCAATTTTGGTCGCCTATACTTTTCATATTTCACAAGATTTTTGTTTTACACTTCGTTCTAAATTTTGCGAGTTAACACGGTGCGCCATACGTGTGTGGCTCAACGTTTTTACGTTTCATTTTACGCTTCGTTCTAAGTTTCTCGAGTTAACACGACGCAATGTACGTGTGTGGTTCAACGTTTTTACGTCGTCTATTTTATGTGTTTGACATATTCGTCATAACGTGTGGGTCCTAGATCGACTTGGCTGTTATGTTCTACGTTTTACTTTTCGGTCTGATTTCTTCACATTAACACACCGCAAATTTAGTGTTGGTGGTCACTTACGGGGTGTGACATTGATGCTATTTGGCAGGGTTTTACGGCCCCCACCGCAACGCGGTGGAGCTTAATACTAGTTATCCTTATTAACTAACTGCGGCTTTTTACATATAAAAACTGAGGTTTTATACTAACAACTTTGTTAATGCATCTTGCCGTTGATCCTCCAATTTTTAAGATCTTTAATAATACACCACCAAGCTTTTCTCTTAAAAAATGCAAATCATTTTATAAATTGTAGCTCTATCATGAAGTACAGGATTTGAAGAAATTAGGATAATTGCTATATATTACCGCAAGAATTTCTTACCATGTTCGATTTTTAGATCATTTAAAATAAGATTTTAAATTCTCAACAGCCACATGATTTCACAAGCTGCAACTCCCATGACTCGATAATCGATACACACCTTCTACATAGGCCCAATTTGAATCAACAAAGCCCTTTAAGCTCAAAAACATTACTTCTACTAAATAAATCCTTTCCTAAGGCTTCCTTCAGAGTAAACTGCCATTTTGGTCCCTGAGGTTTGGTCACTTTTGTCACTTTAGTCCAAAACTCAAAACTTTTGCATCTGGGTCCCTGCAGTTTCAGTTTTGTTGCCATTTTGGTCCAAAAATGAAATCAAGTCTTGTTTGTCTTATAAAACCCTGCTATTTTGTCCTTTTCTTCAGAGACAAAATGGTCATTTCATTTTTATAAATAAATACCAGAACCTTAGAACTAAAACCCTAATCTAAATCCCTATAAAATCGAAACTTTGATCCTCAGCGGATGTTTTTGTTAACTCGATCTCTCCTTCTCTGCTGTCAAGAAATAACGAAGCCACCCACCTCGATCGATTCAAACCTGCTTCCTGAACCTTGAGGGTAGCGTCAGAACTGTTTGGCATACCGGAGATCTTAAAGCACAGCCGGGATTCAGAAGTGCCGCAGGAAAACAGAAGTAACATTTCGGTATACTATCCTTATCCTCTTGTTTTCTTTCTTTTATGCTTGTTTTGTCACGTGCAATAGATCTTGATCCACCTCTGCTGCACTACAGCCACCATCTTCAAAACCAAACCCTAGCTCCCCCATCTCCTTTCTCTCTACCTCTTGAGTGTTCTTTGGAATCTTTTATCACTGTTCTTCGAAACGGTCTGATTTTGATTCTTGATCGAAAAACAGGGATGGAGTTTTCTGGTTTTGGTTTGATAATACTTCACAGGATTCAAGATTGATTAAACAGGGGACCAGGTTGTTGATTGTGTGTTTGTGATTACAGGGATGGTTGTGGGGAGAAGATTTGGGGAAGAGGAACTTATCTGGCAAGGGTAAAGGATTTAATATAATTAATTTAATTAATAATATGCTATAATAAATTCAAATGGACCATTTTGCCCTTGAAGAAAAAGACAAAATAACCATATTTTATTAGCCAAATAATAGATGATTTGATTTTTGGACCAAAATGGCAATAAAAGTGAAACCACATGAACCCAGATTTAAAAGGTTTGAGTTTTGGACTAAAATGGCAAAAGTAACCAAACCTCAGGGACCAAAATGGCAGTTTACTCCTTTCTTCAAATACTATACAATCTTAAATCCCATCAATTACAAAGTTAAGGTAAAGCCTGAGGAGGATAAAATGTAGACATCCTTACCTCTACACAGTATGAATAGAAATGTTGCTTTCATTGAGTCCCCCCGCTCGATAGTAGTTTTGCATCAAGAATTGGACATAAGGCACATAACACTAAACAATCGGGACAAATGACGATTAGTGCATGTACCCTTTTGTCTTTCGGCTATCAACGCCACCACATGATGCATGATTAACCATCCGCCGCTTTTAACATTATTTTCACGAAATTAGTAAAATAACATTAAAATTAGTGTAATTTCACTTTTACCCTCCGAGGGCCCACACAATATATGCGCACACCGCAGCCGGGACAACTTAGCAAACATGAGTTAACGATCCGTTTAACCAATTTAAAATTCATCTTACCCAGTCCGACAGTCCCTAAGTATAGTTCAACCTAGTTCGGTATTTGCTGGTTCAACCGTGAAGTTAAGAAAGTAAGGTTCGACTAGTGCAACCATATGAACTGCACCGGCTAAGGGCTCGGTTTCCGGTCTAGGTTCACTAACATTGGGTAAGAGCATTCACAATAGATTCTCTTACCATCTCCATAATTACACTACAAAAACACACCGTTTTCTATCTCCTTTACAATTAAATAATATATTTTTATATTTTTATCATTAATTTTTCTCTGTTATCCCTCATAACCACTTTAAAAAATAGTAAAAAAGTATAGAGAGTGAATAGTGTTTTCTCCAAATTTATTTATCCAAATTTACTAATGAACAGTAATATTTTCTTTTTTCTTCCACTCACAACTACTCTATATAAACTACTAAAAAACGGACCTGTTTCCAACCAAGTTTTTAGTCGGAATTTGGTTGGAAAACGGCGTTTTCTACTAATTTATGACAAAGTGACATTTGTCGGAAAAACTAGTCGGAAAAATTTTCCGACAAAAAGGCAGCATACTTTTTCCGACAATAAATATATTCTTTTTTTCATTTATTTCTATTACTTGACAACGAATTTCCGACCAAACACTTGTTTCGACTAGATTCCGACAAAGGACTTTTCTACCATAACATGTGATAATTAGTGAAGTATACACACTATTGGATAAATTTTAATGATAACAAAAAAGTTGATTGAAAACTTGACTATGAGAGGACAGCTTTGAAGAGTTTAACATGACAATTAACAATGTACAATTCCATGATGGATTTTAACCAATGCTTTTGAAATTAGACTAGAAGGTATGGGGGCCAGCTGAGGCCCGGCTAGGACCGGCGCCGGTCCCCCACACCGCCCCCTCTATCCCACCGGTCCTCACCAGCGGCCCAAAGCCGGTCTCGACGTGCCACTTTTGAACAATATAGCCGTTACTAACGGCTAGATTAATAAAAAAAAAAAAAACCTTTTTTAATTTAAGTATATACCCATTCTTTATACCATTTCTTCAATATTTCACCCATTCTTCTCCCATTCTCATCCATTTTTATACCAATCTTTTATAAAAAAATATCTCTTCATCCACAATGGCATCTAATCCTTGGTGGTCCGGCTCTTCTTCGGATGAAGAGGAGATGTTTTTCGCAAACGTTGTGGTAAAGGCGGCGCAGATTCTTTTGGAAGAGGAAGAGGACTCGTCTGAAAACGTTATTACCAGACGAATACAGGTTAACAGAGACCGCGAAGGAGCGCACGAGAAATTGGTTAACGATTATTTTTCGGATGCACCCCTTTACAGGTTAGGAAATGTAATATTTTTATTTTTATTTTTCGGAAATGTATTTTTTTTTTAGGAAATGTAATTTTTTTTATGTTATGAAATGAATTTATTTATGTTGTTTTATGTTGTATTTGTTAATTTTTATAAAGTTTTTATTAAGTTAATAAAGTAAAACTTAGAAAATTATAAAATAATGAGGTGGGGTAGCCCCATCCTCCATCCCCCTCAATTATGAAGGAGACTCATCCCCCACGAGCCGGTGATGTGGCGCCTACGTGGCGGCCCATCCTCGTGGGGATGGGCCTCACCATACCCCTTAGTCTTAGATAACTGTTACCATTTTTTGTGAAAAAACATGTGTGTGGTGTCTTTTCTTTTTATAATTAACGCAAGAAAAGTTTACTAGTTTACACATCGTTTGGTAAATATTTTAAGGTGTGTAAGTGGAACAAGAAAGGTATGAGGATGATCATGAGATGACTTATTACATGAATTGATTTGATGAATAATTGTATAAATCCTAGAATATGATTAAATATAACTTGATTTTAAAAGACATAAAAACTATTTGAATATTTAAATTGGGTTCAAACGATAATAAGATATTGCGCACTATATTTATTTATAAATATAAAAATATTGAAACGAGGCATGCATATCAAATACAAACAGATTTTAACTTAAACTACTTGCGGCGAAACCGAGCAAATGATAATGTAAAACAAACGTGATTTGAAAATAAAGCATGTTGTTTAGAAAGTCAAACCATTAGAACGATTTAGTGTATAATCGTACCGTTTTATGATACCAAATAAATACTTTATTTTGAGTATTACCTCGTTTTAACAAAACTTATAACGGAATGTCAGGGAAAGAAATCAAACACAACTACGTACTTAAGTTTTTTTAGAAAATAATTACAAACGTAGCTTATTAAAGAAGTATCAAATTAATCGATAAATTAATATATGTTAAAAAAAACAATTATTAAAAAAAGTAAAATTAAATATAATAATAAACTATTATAATATATTAGTAATAAAATAATAAAAAACTATATATTATTATAAAAATAAAGTTACTGTTCATCATCCATCGAAATCAATATATATATATAGGATTAGGATCATGAGTGAACAACTTCTTAAGAGTGAACTAAGTGAACTAATATTGGCCCTTGATCATTTTTTAGATTAAAAAGGTAAGATTGACATTAGCCAAATACATTTAATTAAAATCCCTTAATTTTCTCATCTCTTAACTCTCCATCTCTCTCTCATTTTTAATTATTTCTCTATTATTTTAATTATAAGAGATTGAAGGGCTAATGTTTTTTTTAAAATAAACTGTAATGTTCCTTTTAAAATTAAATATTAAACCTAATTAAATTATGATTCTTAACATATGTGTATAGAGGTCAGTATATACATGACTTATACACTTGTGTATTATTACATCTTGTTTTCACGGGTCGGTATAAACCAGATTTATACACTTGTGTATTATTCAAATGCATATGTGTATACGGGTCGGTATATACCAGACGTATACACCTGTGTATTATTCAAGTACATAGTGTATACGTGTCGATATATACCAGACTTATACACTTGTATATTACTACATATTATTTCCACTATACATCTTTTCATCAAACATTGATCTAATACATATATGTATAGAGAATGTAATTAAATATTTTTAATTGTGTTCTAGATGGAACAATATTTGATAACGTTTGTATTTTTTTTTAAATTATGAAATAATAAGTTAGGTAATATATGAGAGGAAAAAAATATAGAGAATGTAATTAAATATTCTTTTAATTGGAAAGAGAAATCAAGAGAGAGAAAAAATTAATTAATTAAATGAAGATAGAAATATACAATTATACCCTTGTGTGTATTAAAATACATGTAAGTTACAAAAGATAATTAAAATCTTGCCATTAAAGAAAAAATCTAGATCTACAAAATCAATGGTCAGGATAAGTTCATTTTGTTCACAAATAAATCATTGTTCACTCATGAACCCTACCCTATATATATATATATATATATATATATATATATATATATATATAGGGGAGGGTTTAAATGAGAACGCTAAATATTGTGAGAACCGTGAGAACAAATGAAAAAATCGCGAGAACTTGGTCAAAAACAATTCAAATTCAAAAAAAAATTCTACACTTATCATTATTATTCGAATACAGTGTTAGAAATTTAATTTACACGTTTAAATTAACGTGAATTCGTAAATAAGGAAAATTTACACATGTGTAAATTTGCCATTTACACATGTGTAAATCTGTTATATTTACACATGTGTAAAAAATTTAAAAAGAGTGATTTTGAAAGAAAAAATGAATTATTTGATGTTGTAAATTCTTTTTTTGATGTTGTATCTTAATTACAATAAGATTTGTATTAAAAAAATTGGTTTTGATTGGTTTTTTCATTCGTTCTCACGGTTCTCGCAATATTTAGCGTTCTCAAGATAACCCTCCCCTATATATATATACATATATATATATAGGGAGAAGATCATGCGAGAACCACCTCTTATTGTGAGAACCGCGAGAACCAATGTGAACACAACCAAAAATGCCTAAAAATAGCTAAAAATCACACAAAATTTTTTTTTTAATATTTTTTTATAAAAAAATCGCTACTTTTCGAAGCCAAAAAAACAAATAAATAAATAATTTAAAAAAAAAAATTTGGCCACTAAAAGTAGCGATTTGATCATAAAAAATATTAAAAAAAAATTAGATTTTTTTAGGTTTTTTGGGGGTTTAGTTTTTAGCATTTTAGCTTGGGGGGGGGGGTTAGGTTTTTTTTATAGGTTTTTTGGGGGTTTTAGTTTTTAGCATTTAGCTTGAGGGGGGTTAGCTTGGGGGGGGGGGGGGGTTAGGTTTTTTTTTGGGGGGGGGGGGGGGTTAGGTTTTGTTTTAGGTTTTTTTAGCTATTTTAGGTTGTGTTCACATTGGTTCTCGCGGTTCTCGCAATAAATGGAGTTCTCGCATGAGCCACCTCGAGTTGTAAGAACCGTGAGAACTACACCGTAGGGGGCGCGGTGGAGCAAATTTTTTTTTCATAAACATAGATGCATGTATAAAAACAACATTTACAATGCAACACGTGTCAGTGCAACAACCCAATTCAAACTTAAACGATACATCACGAGATCAAAACCCCAACGAAGTTAACAAAGTATAGCCTTATACAGGCATCACTTTGCCATCCGTTGCTGGGTTTCAGATCGATCGGACAGGGTATCGAATCAGTGATCAGGGTCAAAACATTTACAACGGGGTAAAGTTTCGTAGGTTTAGGGGAGGGGTGTTGAATAAAACGAGCAGAACAGGAGCAAAGTTTAACGAAATGAATTCGTTTTTGTGCAGAAACTTGAGTCCCACGAAGTTGAATATATAGGGCCAACTGGGACCCACCCGCACGTCGTGATAGGGAGAGGTGCTCCCTCCGCGTGTCGCGGGAGACACCCTAATTGCCTAGACAGGCTTCATTGCTCGTATAGCCCCGCCACAGATCACGCTTGGGTCACACGTGTCTTGGTACTCCCCCGTGACATGCGAAAGATTTAGGGGTACCCCCCACGTGTCTCCTGAGAGTCCATTTACTAGTTTCTTTGTTTTTCGTATTGGTTTGCGTCGTACAAGTCTGGGGTTACGATCAGGGGTCCTTATAAGGTGTTTTGGGAATTGTTACATCCTCCCTATTTTGTTTTAAATCTCGTCCTCTAGATTTACTGGAATAAGTAAGGATATTTTTGTTGCATCTCTGATTCTAGTTACCACGTGTATTCTGGTCCTCTTTTTGAATCCCATTTTACTTTGACTAGAATTAACCTCTTGTGCTTGAGATTCTTAATCGTTCCGTTTTCAATTTGTATTGGCTTTTCCCTAAACTTCAGTTTCTCATTTACCTTTACGTCTTGAAGAGGTACTATCAATGATTCGTCCGCTAAACATTTCTTTAGGCTACATACATGAAATACATCATGTACTCCTGCCAATTTTGTTTAGGTAATTGTAGCTGATAAGCTACTGGTCCTATTCGTTTGATAATTTCAAAAGGTCTAACATACCTTGGGCTTAACTTTCCTCTCTTACCAAATCTGACGGCTCCTTTCCAAGGTGAAGCTTTTAATAGCACTTTGTCTCCGATTTAAAATTCTACAGATTTTGACGGTTATCTGCATAACTCTTTTGATGGTCTCGTGCTGCTTTCAGTCTTTCCTTGACTTGAATCATTTTGTCAGTCGTTTCTTCTATAATTTCAGGTCCTGACAATTGCTTTTCCCTTATTTCTGTGACACCTGTGTCACTACGACCATACTTGGGATTT